>CM032157.1:31040195-31640195 GCA_018901935.1 Pugionium cornutum | reverse complement strand
GACATATCCGCATTAAATCATCCGTAACATTTGATTTAGAGCTCAGAGTGACACGAACCCAATGCCCACGTTAAACTAGCTCAGTTTTCTATATTACGACAAAATTTGATATCAAAATAAATACGACAAAGCATCCCAATAATCAAATCTATCCCGGACTGCATGATTCCATGCATTATGCTTTATTTATAAGCCTTTACTCAATGAGCACAAATGATCACTTAAGAATGATCATTTTAACTGGCCGATCAACCTGACATGTCCGCACTAAATCGTTCATATCTTTTGATTTAGAGCTCCGAATGACACGAATCTAATGCCCATGTAAAGCTAGTTCCATTTTCTAAATTGAGACAAAATTTGAGACAGAAATAGATACGACAAAGCGTATAAACAATCCAATCTATCCAAAACTTTGTGTTGTCATGCATTATACTTCATTTATAAGCCTTTACTCAATGAACACCAATGATTATTTTAGAAAAATCATATTAACTGGCCAATCAACTTGACATGTGCGCATTAAATCGTCTGTAACTCCGAAGGACACAAATCCAAAGCCCACGTTAAGTTAGCTAAGTTTTCTATATTGTGAAAAAAATTGAGACATAATTAGATATGACAAAGATTCCAAGTAATCAAATCTATCCCAAAGTGCGTGATGTCATGCAATATGCTTCATTTATAAGCCTTTACTCAATGAGCACCAATGATCAGTTAAAAATGATCATTTTAACAAGCCGATCAACTTGACATGTACACCCTAAATCGTCAGTAACAGTTGATTTGGAACTATGAATGACACGATTCCAATGCCCACGTTAAGCTAGCTAAATATCCATAGTTTGAAAGAATTTGAGACAAAAATAGATACGACAAAGCGTCCAAGTAATCCAATCTACCCTGAACTGCGTGATGCCATGCATTATGTTTCATTTATAAGCCTAAATCACCCATAACTTTTGATTTATAGCTCATAATGACACGAATCCAATCCCAACGTTAAGCTACCTCTATTTGATATATTGTGACAATATTTTAGACAAAAATAGATATGACAAAGCATCCAAGTGATCATGTCTATACCGAACTGCAGGATGCCATGCATTATGCTCCATTTATAAGCCTTTACTCAATTAGCACCATTGATCAGAAGAATGATCATTTTACATGGCCGATCAACTTGACGTGTCCGCATTAAATCGTCCATAACTTTTGATTAAGAACTCAGAATGACACGAATCCAATGCCCACGTAAAGCTAGTTCAATCTTTTATATAGAAAAAAACTTGAGATAGAAAATGATACAACAAAGCGTCTAAATAATCCAATCTAATCAAAACTGCGTGATGCTCTACATTTTCACCATTTATAAACCTTTACTCAATGAGCACCAATGATCAGTTTAGAATGATCATTTGTACTAGCCGATCAACTTGAAATATCCCCAATAAATTGTCCATTACTCTTGATTTAGAACTCAAAATGACATGAATCGAATGCCCACGTTAAGCTAGCCCAAATTTGTATATTGTGCCAAAATTTTAGACCGAAATAGATACGACAATGCGTCCAAAAAATCCAATCTATCCTAAACTGCGTGATGCCATGCACTATGCTTCATTTATAAGCTTTTAGTCAATGAGCACCAATGATCAGTTAAGAATGATCATTTTAACTACCTGATATATTTGACATGTACAGACTAAATTGTCCATAACTTTTGATTTAGAGCTCAGAATAACACGAAACCAATGCCCACGTTAATGTAGCTCAATTTTCTATATTTTCCAAAATTATACACAGAAATAGAGACAACAAAGTGTCCAGGTAATCCAATCTATCTAAAACTGCGTGATGCCTTGCATTATGCTTCATTTATAAGCTTTTACTCAATGAGCACTAATGATCAGTTAAGAATGATCATTTTAACGGGACTATCAACTTGACTTGTCCACACTAAATCGTCCGTAACTTTTTATTTATAGCTACGAATGACACAAATCCAATGCCTATGTTAAGCTTGCTTAATTTTCCATATTTTGAAAAAGTTATAGAAAGAAGTAGAGACGACAAAGCGTCCAAGAAATCCAATCTATGCCGAACTACATGATGCCATGCATTGTGCTTCATTTACAATCTTTTACTAAATGAGCACTGATGATCAGTTAAGAATGATCATTTTAAATGGCCGATCAACTTGACATGTCCGCACTAAATCATCCTTAACTTTTTTTTAGAGCTCAGAATGACTGCGTGATGCCATGCATTATGTTTCATTTATAAGCTTTTACTCAATGAGCACCAATGATAAGTTAAGAATGATAATTTTAACTGGCTGATCAACTTGACATGTCCGTACTAAATCGTCAGTAACTTTTGATTTACAGTTCAGAATGACACGAATCCAATGCCCACGTTAAGCTAGCTCAATTTTCTATATTGTGACAAAATTTGAAACAAAAATAGATACGACCAAGTGTCCAAGTTATCCAATGTATCCCCAACTGCGTGATGCCATGCATTATTCTTCATTAAAAAGCTTTTACTCAATGAGCACCAATGATCAGTTAAGAATGATAGTTTTAACTGGCCTATCAACTGGACATGTCCACACTAAATCATCCATAACTTTTTATTTAGATCTCATAATGAAACGAATACAATGCCCACGTTAAGTTACCTCAATTTTCTATATTTGACAAAAATATACACAAATATATACACAAAATAGAGACGACAAAGTATCCAAGTAATCCAATCTATCCAAAACTGCGTGATGCCATGCATTATGTTTCATTTATAAGCTTTTACTCAATGAGCACCAACGATCAGATAAGAATGATAATTTTAACTGGCTTATCAACTTGACATGTCCACACTAAATCGTCTGTAACTTTTTATTTAGATTTCACAATTACATGAATCCAATACCCATGTTAAGCTATCTCAATTTTCTATATTTGAACAAAATTATAGAAAAAAAATAGAGACGACAAAGCGTCCAAGTAATCCAATATATCCTGAACTGCATGATGCCATGCATTATGCTTCACTTATAAGCTTTTACTCAATGAGCACCAATGATCAGTTAAGCATGATCATTTTAACTGGCCGATCAATTTGACATGTCCGCAATAAATCATCCATAACTTTTGATTTAGAGCTCAACAATGACACGAATACAATGACCAGCTTAAGGTAGCTCAATTTTCTATATTTTTACAAAATTATAGACAAAAATAGATATGACAATGCGTCCAAGTAATCCAATCTATCCCGAACTGCGTGATACCATGCGATATGCTTCATTTATAAGCTTTTAATCAATGCGTACCAATGATCAGTTCAGAATGATAATTTTAACAGGATGATCAACATGACATTTCCGCAATAAATCGTCCGTAATGTTTGATTTAGAGCTCTGAATGACACGAATCCAATCCCCACATTAAGCTACCTCAATTTTCTATATTGAGACAAAATTTGAGACAAAATAGATACGACAAAGCGTCCAAGTAATCCAATCCATCTCGAACTGCGTGATGCTCTAAATTATGCTTCATTTATAAGTCTTTATTCAATGAGCATGAATGATCAATTTAGAATGATCATTTTAACTAGCCGATCAACTTTACATGTCTCCACTAACTTGTCCATAACTTTTGATTTATAACTCATAAGGACACGAATCCAATGACCACATTAAGCTAGCTCAATTTTTTATATTATGACAAGATTTGAGACAAAAATAGATAAGACCAAATGTCCAAGTAATCGAATCTATCCTAAACTTCGTGATGCCATGCATTATGCTTCATTTGTAAGCCTTTATTCAATAAGCACCAATAATCAGTTTAAAATGATCATTTTAACTAGCCGATCAACTTGACATTTCTGCAGTAAATCGTCCATAACTCTTGATCTATAGCTCATAATGATACGAAACCAGTACCCACGTTAAGCTAGCTCAACTTTCTATATTTTTACAAAATTTAGACAAAATAGATACGATCAAGCGTCCAAATAATCCAATTTATCCCGAATTGCGTGATGCCATGCATTATGCTTTGTTTATAATATTTTACTGAATGAGCACCAATGATAAGTTAAAATGATCATTTTAATTGGCCGATCAACTAGACTTGTCCGCACCAAATCATCCGTTACTTTTGATTTGTAGCTCAGAATCACACGAATCTAATGCTCATGTTAAGATTGATCAATGTTCTACATTTTTACAAAATTATAGACAGAAATAGAGACAACAAAGTGTCCAAGTAATCCAATATATCCCGAACTGCATGATGCCATACATTATGTTTCATTTATAAGCTTTTAATCAATGAGCACCCATGATCAGTTAAGAATTATCAATTTAATCGGACGATCAACGTGACATGTCCGCACTAAATCCTTCGCAACTTTTGATTTAGAGCTCCGAATGACATGAATCCAATGCCCATGTTAAGCTAGCTCAATTTTCAATATTGTGATGAAATTTGAGATAAAATAAGATAAGACAAAGCGTCTAAGTAACCCAATCTATCTCGAACTGCGTGATCCTTTGTATTATGTTTCATTTCTAAGCCTTTACTCAATAAACAGCAATGATCAGTTTAGAATGATCATTTTTACTGGCTGATCAAGTTGACATGTGTGCACTAAATCTTCCATAACTTTTGACATGAATGACATGAATCCAATACCCACATTAAGCTAGCCCAAATTTGTATATTGTGCTAAAATTTGAGACAAAAATAGATACGACAAAGCGTCCAAAAATCCAATCTATCCTGAACTTTGTGATGCCATGCATTATGCTTCATTTATAAGCTTTTACTCAATGAGCACCAATGATCAGTTAAGAATGATCATTTTAACTATCCGATCAATTTGAAATGTTCGCACTAAATTGTCCCTTACTTTTGATTTAGAGCTTAAAATAACACGAATCCAATGCCCACGTTAATGTAGCTCAATTTTATCTATTTTTCCAAAATTACACATAGAAATAGAGACAAAAAAGCGTCCAAATAATCCAATCTATCTAAAACTACATGATGCCTTGCATTATGCTTCATTTATAAGCTTTTACTCAATGAGCACCAATGATCAGTTAAGAATAATCATTTTAACGGGACATCAACTAGACATGTCCTCACTGAATCATCCATAACTTTTGATTTATAGCTACGAATGACACGAATCCAATGCCCACGTTAAGCTTGCTTAATTTTCCATATTTTTTAAAAAAATATAGAGAGAAATAGAGACGACAAAACGTCCAAGAAATCCAATCTATGCCGATATACGTGATGCCATGCATTATGCTTCATTTATAAGATTTTACTAAATGAGTAGTGATGATCAGTTAAGAATGATCATTTTAAATGGCCGATAGATTTGACATGTTCGCTCTAAATCATCCCTAACTTTTTTTAGAGCTTAGAATGACACAAATACAATGCCAATGTTAAGTTAGTACAATTTTCCAAATTTTGACAAAATTAGATAAAAAAAACAAAGACGACATAGCGTCCAAGTAATCCAATCTATAAAAACCTGTGTGATGCCATGCACTATGCTTCATTTATAAGCTTTTACCCAATGAGCACCAATAATCAGTTAAGAATGATTATTTTAACTGGCCGATCAACTTGACATATCCGCACTCAATCGTCCCTAACTTTTGATTTAGAGCTCAGAATGACACGAATCCAATGCCCACATTAAGGTAGCTAAATTTTCTATATTTTGACAAAATAATAAACAGAAATAGAGACAACAAAGCATCCAAGTAATCCAATCTATCAAAAACAGCGTGATGCCATGTATTATGCTTCATTTATAAGCTTGTACTCAATGAGAACCAATGATCAGTTAGGAATGATCATTTTAACTGGACGATCAACTTGACATGTCCGCACTAATTTGTCTGTAACTTTTGATTTAGATCTTCCAATGACACGAATCATTCCACGTTAAGCTAGCTCCATTTTCTATATTGTGACAAACTTTGAGAAACAATGATAGATACGACAAAGTGTCCAAGTAATCCAATCTATCCCGAACTGCATGATTCTCTGCATTGCGCTTCATTTATAAGTCTTTACTCAATGAGCAGGAATGACCAGTTTAGAATGATAATTTTAACAGGCCGACCAATTTCACATGTATGCACTAAATCGTTCATAACTTTTGATTTAGGGCTCATAATGAAACGAATACAATGCCCACGTTAAGCTATCTCAATTTTCTATATTTCTAAAAATTATACACAAAAATAGAGACGACGAAGCATCCAAGTAATCCAATCTATCCAAAACTGCGTGATGCCATGCATTATGTTTCATTTATAATCTTTTACTCAATGAGCACCACTGATCGGTTAAGAATGATAATTTTAATTGGCTAATCAACTTGACATGTCCGCACTAAATCGTCTGTAACTTTTGATTAAGATTTTAGAATGACACGAATCCAATACCCACGTTAAGCTAGCTCAATTTTCTATATTGGGACAAAGTTTGAGACAAAATAGATACGACCAAGCGTCCAAGTTATCCAATGTATCACAAACTGCGTGATGCCTTGCATTATGCTTCATTTATAAGCTTTTACTCAATGAGCACTAATGATCAGTTAAGAATGATCATTTTAACTGGCCGATCAACTTGAGATGTCCACACTAAATCATCCATAGCTTTTGATTTAGAGCTCATAATGAAACGAATACAATGCCCACGTTAAGTTAGCTCAATTTTCTATATTTGACAAAATTATACACAAAAATAGAGACGACAAAGTATCCAAGTAATCCAATCTATCGAAATCTCCGTGATGACATGCATTATGTTTCATTTATATAAGCTTTTTCTCAATGAGAACCAATGATTAGTTAAGAATGATAATTTTAACTGGCTTATCAACTTGACATGCCCGCCCTAAATCGTCTGTACCTTTTAGAGTTTAGAATGACACGAATCCAATGCCCACGTTATGCTAGCTCAATTTTCAATATTTTGACAAAATATAGAAAGAAATAGAGACGACAAAGCGTTTAAGTAATCCAATATATCCCGAACTGCATGATGTCATGCATTATGCTTCACTTATAAGCTTTTACTCAATGAGCACCAATGATCAGTTAAACATGATCATTATAACTGACCGATCAACTTGACATGTCCGCAATAAATCATCCATAACTTTTGATTTAGAGCTCACAATGACACGAATACAATGACCACCTTAAGGTAGCACAATTTTCTATATTTTTACAAAATTATAGACAAAAATAGACACGACAAAGCGTCCAAGTAATCCAATCTATCCCCAACTGCGTGATACCATGCAATATGCTTCATTTATAAGCTTTTAATCAATGAGCACCAATGATCAGTTAAGAATGATAATTTTAACTGGACGATCAACTTGACATTTCCACAATAAATCGTCTATAACGTTTGATTAGAGCTCCGAATGACAAGAATCCAATCCCCACGTTAAGCTAGCTCAATTTTCTATATTGAGACAAAATTTGAGACAAAATAGATACGACAAATCGTCCAAGTAATCCAATCCATCTCGAACTGTGTGATGACATTATGCTTCGTTTATAAGTCTTTATTCAATGAGCACGAATGATCAATTTAGAATGATCATTTTAACTAGCCGATCAACATGACATATCTCCACTAACTCGTCCATAACTATTGATTTATAAGTCATAAGGACACGAATCCAGTGACCACATTAAGCTAGCTAAATTTTCTATAGTATGACAAGATTTGAGACAAAAATAGATAATACCAAATGTCCAAGTAATCCAATCTATCCCAAACTTCGTGATGCCATGCATTATGCTTCATTTGTAAGCTTTTACTCAATAAGCACCAATAATAAGTTTAGAATGATCATTTTAACTGGCCGATCAACTTGACATTTCTGCAGTAAATCGTGCATAACTTTTGATTTATAGCTCATAATGATATGAATCCAGTGCCCACGTAAAGCTAGCTCAACTTTCTATATTTTTACAAAATTTGAGACAAAAATAGATACGACCAAGCGTCCAAGTAATCCAATCTATCCCGAATTTTAGATGCCATGCATTATGCTTCGTTTATAATGTTTTAGTCAATGAGCACCAATGAAAAGTTAAAATGATCATTTTAATTGGTCGATCAACTAGACTTGTCTGCAACAAATCATCATTAACTTTTGATTTAGAGCTCAGAATGACACAAATCTAATGCTCACGTTAAGATAGCTCAATTTTCTACATTTTGACAAAATTATAGACAGAAATAGAGATGACAAAGTGTCCAAGTAGTCCAATATATCCGGACTGCATGATGCCATACATTATGTTTCATTTATAAGCTTTTAATCAATGAGCACCCATGATCAGTTAACAGTTATCATTTTAATCAGACGATCAATGTGACATGTCCGCACTAAATCCTACGTAACTTTTGATTTAGAGCTCCGAATGACATGAATCCACAGCCCACGTTAGGCTAGCTCAACTTTCTATATTGTGACAAAATTTGAGACAGAATAAGATATGACAAAGCATCTAAGTAACCCAATCTATCTCAATCTGCGTGATCCTCCGCATTATGCTTCATTTCTAAGCCTTTACTCAATAAGCAACAATGATCAGTTTAGAATGATCATTTTAACTGGCTGATCAACTTGATATGTGTGCACTAAATCTTCCATAACTTTTGATTTATAGCTCATAATGACACGAATCCAATGCCCATGTTAAGCTAGCTCAATTTTCTATAATTTGACAAAATTTGAGACAAAAATATATACGACGAAGCATCCATGTAATCCAATCTATCCCGAACTGCATGATGCCATGCATCATGATTCGCTTATAAGCTAGTTCAATCTTTTATATAGAGAAAAATTTTGAGACAGAAATTGATATGAAAAAGCGTCTAAATAATCCAATCTAATCAATACTACGTGATGCTCTACATTTTCACCTTTTATAAACCTTTACTCAATGAGCACCAATGATCAGTTTAGAATGATCATTTTAACCAGCCGATCAACTTGATATATCCCCAATAAACTGTCTGTAAATCTTGATTTAGAGCTCAGAATGACATGAATCCAATGCCCACATTAAGCTAGCCCAAATTTGTATATTGTGCTAAAATTTGAGACAGAAATAGATAAGACAAAGCGTCCAAAAACTCCAATCTATCCTAAACTGCGTGATGCCACGCATTATGCTGCATTTATAAGCTTTTACTCAATGATCACCAATGATCAGTTAAAAATGATCATTTTAACTATCCGATCTATTTGACATGTCCGCACTAAATTGTCCCTTACTTTTGATTTAGAGCTCAAAATAACACGAATCCAATGCCCACGTCAATGTAGCTCAATTTTCTATATTTTTACAAAATTACACATAGAAATAGAGACAACAAACCGTCAAGTAATCTAATCTATCTAAAGCTACGTGATGCCTTGCATTATATTTCATTTATAAACTTTTACTCAATGAGCACCAATGATCAGTTAAGGATGATCATGTTAACAGGACGATCAACTTGACATGTCCTCACTAAATCATCCATAACTTTTGATTTATAGCTACGAATGACACAAATCCAATGCCCACGTTAAGCTTGCTTAATTTTCCATATTTTATATAGAGAAAAAATTTGAGACAGAAATTGATATGACAAAGCGTCTAAATAATCCAATCTAATCAAAACTGCGTGATGCTCTACATTTTCACCTTTTATAAACCTTTACTCAATGAGCACCAATGATCAGTTTAGAATGATCATTTTAACCAGCCGATCAACTTGAAATATCCCCAATAAATTGTCCGTAAATCTTGACTTAGAGCTCAGAATGACTTGAATCCAATGCCCACATTAAGCTAGCCCAAATTTGTATATTGTGCTAAAATTTGAGACAGAAATAGATAAAGACAAAGCGTCCAAAAACTCCAATCTATCGTAAACTGCGTGATGCCACATATTATGCTTCATTTATAAGCTTTTATTCAATGAGCACCAATGATCCGTTAAGAATGATAATTTTAATTATCCGATCTATTTGACATGTCCGCACTAAATTGTCCCTTACTTTTGATTTAGAGCTCAAAATAACACGAATCCAATACCCACGTCAATGTAGCTCAATTTTCTATATTTTTCCAAAATTACACATACAAATAGAGACAAAAAAACGTCCAAGAAATCCAATCTATGCCAAAATACGTGATGCCATGCATTATGCTTCATTTATAAGCTTTTACTAAATGAGTAGTGATGATCAGTTAAGAATGATCATTTTAAATGGCTGATCAACTTGACATGTCCGCACTAAATCATCCTTAACTTTTTTTATAGAGCTCAGAATGACACGAATACAATGCCAACGTTAATTTAGCTCAATTTTCAATATTTTGACAAAATTATATAAAAAAACAGAGACGACATAGCGTCCAAGTAATCCAATCTATACAAAACTGTGTGATGACATGCACTATGCTTCATTTATAAGCTTTTACTCAATGAGATCTAATAATCAGTTAAGAATGATTATTTTAACTGGCCGATCAACTTGACATGTCCGCATTCAATCGTCCCTAACTTTTGGTTTAGAGCTCAGAATGACACGAATCTAATGCCCATGTTAAGGTAGCTAAATTTTCTATATTTTGACAAAATAATAAACAGAAATAGAGACAACAAAGCATCCAAGAAATCCAATCTATCAAAAACTGCGTGATGCCATGTATTTCGCTTCATTTATAAGCTTGTACTCAACGAGGACCTATGATCAGATAAGAATGATCATTTTAACTGGACGATCAACTTGACATGTCTGCACTAAATCGTATGTAACTTTTGATTTAGAGCTTCGAATGACACGAATCCAATACCCACGTTAAGCTATTTCCATTTTCTATATTGCGACAAACTTTGAGAAAAAAATGATAGATACGACAAAGTGTCCATGTAATCCAATCAATCCCGAACTGTGTGATTCTCTGCATTGTGCTGCATTTATAAGTCTTTACTTAATGAGCAGGAATGACCAGTTTAGAATGATAATTTTCACTGACCGACCAACTTCACATGTCTACACTAAATTGTTCATAACTTTTGATTTAGGGCTCATAATGAATCGAATACAATGCCCACGTTAATCTAGCTCAATTTTCTATATTTCAAAAAATTATACACAAAAATAGAGACCACAAAGCATCCATGTAATCCAATCTATCTAAAACTGCATGATGCCATGCAAAATGTTTCATTTATAAGTCTTTACTCAATAAGCATGAATGTTCAGTTTAGAATGATCATTTTAACTGGCCGATCAACTTTAAATTTCTGCACTAAATCGCCCATAACTTTTGATTTATATCTCATAATGACATGAATCCAATGGCCACGTTAAAATAGCTATATTTTCTATATTATGACAAAATTTGAGACAAAAGTAGATACGACCAAACATCAAAGTAATCAAATCTATCTCGAACTGCTGATGCCATGCATTATGCTCCATTTATAAGCTTTTAATCAATGAGCACCAATGATCAGTTAAGAATGTTCATTTTAACTCGACGATCAACTTGACATGTCCACACTAAATCGTCCGTAACTTTTGATTTAGAGCTCAGAATGACATGAATCCAATGGCCATGTTAAGGAAGCTCAGTTTTCAATGTTTTGACAAAATTATAGACATAAGAGGAGACGAGCAAGCGTCCAAGTAATCATATCTATCCCAAACTGGGTCATGCCATGCATTATGCTTCATTTATAAGCTTTTATTCAATTAGCACCAATGATCAGTTAAGAATGATCATTATAACTGCCCGATCCACACTAAATCGTCCGTAACTTTTAATTTAGAGCTCCGAATGAAACGAATCCAATACCCAGGTTAAGCTACCACAATTTTCTATATTGTCGTAAAATCTGAGATGAAAATAGATAGAACAAAACGTCCAAGTAATCCAATCTATCTTGAACTGCGTGATGCTCTTTAATATACTTCATTTGTAAGCCTTTAGTCAATAAGCAGCAATGGTCATTTTAGAATGATCATTTAAAGTGGCCAATCAACTTGACATGTCTGCACTAACTTGTCCATAACATTAGATTAATGGCTCATAATGGCACGAATTCAATCCCACGTTAAGCTAGCTGAATTTTCTATATTGTGACAAAATTTGTAACAAAATAGATGCCGAATTGCGTGATGCCATGCATTATACTTGGATTATAAGCTTTTACTCAAGGAACACACATGATCAGTTAAGAATGATCATTTTAACTCGCCAATCAGTTTGACATGTCCACACTAAATAAACAGTAACTTTTGATGTAGAGCTCAGAATGACCCGAATCTAATGCCCACATTAAGGTTGCTCAATTTTCTATATTATGAAAAAATTATAGATAGAAATAGAGACGAGCAAGGGTCCAAGTAATCCAACCTATCCCAAACTGCGTGATGCCATGCATTATTGTTCATTTTTAAGCTTTTAGTCAATGAGAACCAATGATCATCTAATAATGATGATTATAACTGCCCGATCAACTCGACATTTCCGCAATAAATTGTCCATAACTTTTGATTTAGAGGTCCGAATGACACGAATCCAATGCCCACATTAATGTAGCTCAATTTTCTAAATTGTGAAAAAATGTAGCTAGAAATAGATCATTTAACTCGCTGATCAACTTAACATGTTTGCACTAATTTGTCCATAACTTTTGATTTAGAGTTCCGAATGACACGAATCTAATGCCTACGTTAAGCTAGCTTAATTTTCTGTATTTTGACAAGATTATAGACATAAATAGAGATGATAAACCATCCAAGTAATCCAATCTATACCAAACTGCGTGATGCTCGGTATTATACTTCATTTATAAGCCTTTACTCAATGAGCACGAATGTGCAATTTAGAATGATCATTTGAACTGGCCGATCAACTTGACATGTCTGCACTATATAGTCCATAAATTTTGATTTATAGCTCATAATGACATGAATCCAATGGCCACGTTAAAGTAGCTATATTTTCTATATTATGACAAAAATTTGAGACAAAAATAGATACGACCAAACATCGAAGTAATCAAATCTATCTTGAACTACTTGATGCCATGCATTATGCTTCATTTATAAGCTTTTAATCAATGAGCACCAATAATCAGTTAAGAATGATCATTTTAACTCGACGATCAACTTGACATGTCCTCTTTAATTGTCTGTAACTTTTGATTCAGAGCTTCGAATGACACGAATCCAATGCCCACGTTAAGCTAGCTTAATTTTCTATATTGTGACAAAATTTGAAACAACAATAGATATGACCAAGCTTCCAAATAATCCAATCTATCCCGAATTGTGTGATGCATTGCATTATGCTTCGTTTATAAGCTTTTACTCAATGAGCACCAATGATCAGTTAAGAATGATCATTTTAGTTGAACGATCAATTTGACATGTCCGAACTAAATCGTCCGTAACTTTTGATTCAGAGGTCCGAATGACACGAATCCAATGCTCACATTAAGTTAACTCAATTATCTATATTGTGACAAAATTTTAGATAAAAATAGATACGACTAGGCATCGAAGTAATCAAATCTATCGTGAACTGCGTGATGCCATGCATTATGCTTCATTTATAAGCTTTCAATCAATGAGCACCAATGACCAGTTAAGAATGATCATTTTAACTGGACGATCAACTTGACATGTCCGCACTAAATCGTCGGTAACTTTTGATTCAAAGCTCCGAATGACACGAATCCAATGCACACATTAAGCTAACTCAATTATCTCTATTGTGACAAAATTTTAGATAAAAATAGATATGACTAAGCATCCAAGTAATTCAATATATCCCGAACTGCGTTATGCTCTACATTATGCTTCATTTATAAGCATTTACTCAATGAGCACGAATGATCCGTTTAGAATGATAATTTTAACTGGCCGATCAACTTGACAAGTCTGCACTAAATCGTCCGTAACTTTTGATTTATCGCTCATAATGACACGAATTCAATGGCCACGTTAAGCTAGCCCAATTATCTATATTTTGACAAAATAATAGACAGAAACAGAGACGGAGCAAGCGTCCAAATAATCCAATCTATCCCAAACTGCGTGATGCCATGCATTCTCCTTCATTTATAAGCCTTTACTCAATGAGCACAAACGAGCAGTTAAGACTAATCATTTTAACTAGCCGATTAACTTGACATGTCTGCACTAAATCGTTCGTAACTTTTGATTTAGAGCTCTGAATAACACGAATCCAATGACCACGTAAAGGAAGCTCAATTTTCTATATTTTGACAAAAATATAGACAGAAATAGAGATGGCAAAGCATCCAAGTAATCCAATCTATCACAAACTGCGTGATGCCATGCAATATGCTTCATTTATAAGTTTTTAATCAGTGAGCACCAATGATCAGTTAAGAGTGATCATTTTTACAGGACTATCAACTTGACATGTTCGCACTAAATCGTCTGTAACTTTTGATTTATAGCTCCGAATAACATGAATCCAACTCCCACATTAAGGTAGCTCCATTTTCTATATTCTGACAAAATTTGAGACAAAAATATATATATGACAAAATGTCCAAGTAATCTAATCTATCCCGTACTGCGTGATGCTCTTCATTATGCTTCATTTGTAAGCATTTATTCAATAACCATCAATGATCAGTTTAAAATGATCATTTTAACAGGCCGATAAACTTGACATGTCTGCATTATATTTTCCATAATTTTTGGTTAACATCTCATAATGACACGAATCCAATATGCATGTTAAGGTAGCTGAATTTCTATATTGCGACAAAATTTGAGACAAAAATAGATATGACCAAGCGTTCAAGTAATCCAATCTATCTCAAACTTCGTGATGTCATGCATTATGGTTCATCTATAAGCTTTGAATCAATGAACACCAATGATCAGTTAAGAATGATCATTTAACTGGACGATCAACTTGACATGTCCGCACTAAATCGTCTGTAGCTTTTGATTTAGACTACGAATGACACGAATAAAATGCCCACATTAAGCTAGCTCAATTTTCTATATTCTGAGAAAATTATAGACAGAAATAGAGACCAGCAAAAGCCCAAGTAATCCAATATATACCAAACTGCGTGATGCCATGCATTATGCTTCATTTATAAGCTTTTTCTCAAGGAGCACCAATGATAATTTAAGAATGATCATTTTAACTGGCCGATTAACTTGACATGTGCGCTTTAAATCGTCCGTAACTTTTGATTTAGAGCGCAGAATGACAAAAATCCAATGATCATGTTAAAGAACCTCAATTTTCTATATTTTGACATAATTATAGATAGAAATAGAGACGAGAAGGTGTCCAAGTAATCCAATCTATATCAAACAGCGTGATGCAATGCATTATGCTTCATTTATAGGCTTTTAACCAATGAGCACCAATGATCGCTTAAGAATGATCATTTTAACTGCATGGTCAACTTGACATGTCCTCACTAAATTGTTCGTAACTTTTGATTTAGAGCTTCGAATGATATGAATCCAATGTTCACGTTTAGGTAGCTTAATTTTCTATATTGTGACAAAATTTGACACAAAAATATATACAAAAAAATGTCCAAATAATCCAATCTATCCCGAATTGTGTGATGCTATGCATTATGCTTCATTTGTAAGCCTTTACTCAATAAGCACCAATGATCAGTTTAAAATGATCACTTTAACTGGCCGATCAACTTGACATGTCTGCACTAAATTGTTCATCACTTTTGACTTATAGCGCATAATGACACGAATCCAATGCCCACGATAAGCTAGCTCAATTTTTGATATTGTCAAAAAATTTGAGGCAAAAATTGATACGACCAAGCGTCCAAATAATCCAATCTGTCCCGAATTGCGTGATGCCATGCATTGTGCTTCGTTTATAAGCTTTTCTTCAGTGAACACCTATGATCAGTTAAGAATGATCGTTATAACTAGCTGAACAACTTGACATGTCTGCACTGAATCGTCATAACTTGTGATTTAGAGCTCTGTATGACACGAATCCAATGCCCATGTTAAGCTAGCTCAATTTGCAAAAATGTGAAAAAATTTGAGAAAAAATAGATATGACAAAGCTTCCAAGGAATCCAATCTATCCCGGACATCGTGATGTTCTTTATTATGCATCATTTATAAGCCTTTAATCAATGAGCACGAATGATCATTTTAGAATGATCATTTTAACTGGCCGATCAACTTGACATGTGTGCACTAAATCGTCCAAAACTTCTGATTTATAGCTCATAATGACACGAATCCAATACCCACAGTAAACTAGCTGAATTTTCTATATTGTAACAAACTTTGAGACAAAAATACATACCCCAAATGTTCAAGTAATCCAATCTAACCTGAACTATGTGATGCCATACGTTATGCTTCATTTATAATCGTTTACTCAATGAGCACGAATGATCATTTTAGAATGATTATTTTAACTGGCCTATCAACTTGACATGTCGGCACTAAATCGTCCATAACTTCTGATTTATAGCTCATAATGACACGAATCCAGTGCCGACGTTAAGGTAGCTCAATTTTCTATATTGTAATAAACTTTGAGACAAAAATAGATACACCCAAATTTCCAAGTGATCCAATCTATCCCAAACTACGTGATGCCATGTGTTATGCTTCAATTATAAGCTTTTAATCAATAAGCACCAATGATTAGTTAAGAATGATCATTTTAACTGCATGTCAACTTGATATGTCCGTACTAAATCGTCTGTAACATTTGATTTAGAGTTCCGAATGACACGAATTCAATGCCCATGTCAAGGTAGCTAAATGTTCTATATTTTGACAAAATTTGAGACAAAAATATATACGACAAAATGTCCAAGTATTCCAATCTATCCTGAACTGTGTGATGCGATGCATGATGCTTCATTTATAAGCTTTTAATCAATGAGCACCAATGATCAGTTAAGAATGATCATTATAACTGGACGATCAACTTGATATGTCTGTAGTAAATCGTCCATAACTTTTGATTTAGCGCTCCGAATGACACAAATACAATGCCCAGGTTAATCTAGCTCAATTTTCTATATTGTGAAAAACATTTACGACAAAAATAGATACAACAAAGCGTCCAAGTAATCCGATGTATCCCGATCTGCGTGTTGCTCTACATTATGCTTCATTTATAATCCTTTACTCAATGAGCACTAATGATAAGTTTAGAATGATAATTTTAATAGCCCGATCAACTTGACATGTCTGCACTAAATAGTCTATAACTTTTGATTTATAGCACATAATGACACGAATTCAATGCCCATGTTAAACTAGCTCAATTTTCAATATTTTGACAAAATTTGAGACAAAAATAGATATGACCAAGCATCCAAGTCATCCAATATATCTCGAAATACATGATGTCATGCATTATTCTTCATTTATAAGCTTTTAATCAATAAGCACCAATGATCAGTTTAGAATGATCATTTTAACCGGACGATCAACTTGATATGTCTGCACTAAATCATCCGTAACTTTTGATTTAAAGCTCAGAATGACACCAATCCAAGGCCCACGCTAAAGTAGCTCAAGTTTCTATTTTTTTACAAAATTATAGAAAGAAATAGAGATGACAAAGCGTCCAAGTAATCCAATCTATACTGAACTATGTGATGATCTTCATTATGCTTCATTTGTAAGCCTTTATTCAATAAGCACCAATGATTAGTTTAGAATGGTAATTTTAACTGGCAGATCAAATTGACTTGTCTTCTCTAAATCATCTGTAACTTTTGATTTATAGCTCATAATGACACGAATCAAATGCCCACGTTAATCTAGCCCAATTTTCTATACTTTGAAAAAAATTGAAACAAAAATAGATATGACCAAGCGTCGAAGTAATCCAATCTCTCCCGAATTACATGATGCATTGCATTATGCTTCGTTTATAACCTTTTAATATATGAGCACCAATGGTTAGTTAAAAATGATCATTTTAACTGGACAATCAACTTGATATGTCCACAATAAATCGTCCGTAATTTTTGATTTAGAGGTCCGAATGACACGAATCCAATGCCCATGCTAAGCTAGCTCAATTTTCTACATTGTGACAAAATTTGAGACAAAAATAGTTGCAATAAAGTGTCAGTGTAATCCAATCTATCCCGAACTGCGTGATGCTTGCATTATGCTTCATTTGTAAGCCTTTACTCAACAATCATCAATGATCTGTTTAAAATGATCATTTTAACTGCCCGATTAGTTTGACATGTATGCACTAAATAGTCCATAACTTTTGATTTATATCTCATAATGACACGAATCTAATGCGCACGTTAAGCTAGCCCAATTTTGTGACAAAATTTGAGACAAAAATAGATATGACGAAGCGTCCAAGTAATCCAATATATCTCAAACTTTGTGATGCAATACATTATGCTTTGTTTATAAGCTTTTAATCAAACAGCACCATTGATCAGTTTAGAATGATCATTTTAACTAGCCGATCAACTTCACATGTCTATACTATATCGTCCATAACTTTTGATTTATAGCTCATAATGACACGAATCCAATGCCCATGTTAAAGTAGCTCAATTTTCTATATTGTGACAAAATTTTAGACAAAAATAGATATGACCAAGCCTCCAAGTAATCCAATCTAGCTCGAACTGTGTGATGCCATGCATTATACTTCATTTATAAGCTTTCAATCAATGAGCACCAATGATCAGTTAAGAGTGATCATTTTAACTGGACAATCAACTTGATATGTCCGCACTAAATCGTCTGTAACTTTTGATTCAGAGCGACATGAATCCAATGCCCACGTTAAGATAGCTCAATTTTCTATATTGTGACAAAATTATAGACATAAATAGAGACAATCAAGCATCCAAGTAGTCCAATCTATCCCAAATTGCGTGATACCATGCATTATGCTTTATTTAAAAGCTTTTACTCAATGTGAACCAGTGATCAGTTAAGAATGATCATTTTAACTGGCCGATTAACTTCACATGTTCGCACTAAATCGTTCGTAACTTTTGATTTAGAGCTCAGAATGACACAAATCCAATGGCCATGTAAAGCTAGTTCAATTTTCTATATTTGAGAAAAAAATTTAGATAGAAATAGATATGAAAAAGCGTCCAAGTAATCCATTCTTTCCAGAACTGCTTGATGTTATGCATTCTACTTCATTTATAAGCTTTTACTCATTGAGCACTAATGATCTGTTATGAATGATCATTTTAACTGGCTGATCAACTTGACATGTCCACACTAAATCGTCCGTAATTTTTAATTTAGAGCTCCAAGTGACATGAATCCAATGCCCACGTTAATCTAGCTCGATTTTTTATATTGTAACAAAATTTGAGACAAAAATAGATATGACAAAGCGTCAAAGGAATCCAATCTATCTCTGATGAGGACATCAGGTCGTACATCCAGCCAGGAGACCAGACTGCCCGACCAGGAAGCTTGCCCGAGACAGCAGGACCATCTGGCACGTCTGCCGGACCAGACAGTACCGCCGGACCCTCGACCTATAGGACCAGACCGGTCAGCATCGCCGGCGGAGAGGCCCAAGCTTCCGGCACACTTGGTGGGGGCGTGGATGACACCGCCGGTCCCTCTGGTGATGCCGCCGACTCCGGGATCAACTTGGCCGGTCCTGAAGGCATCCCGGCCAGTACCGCACACAATCCAGCCGGTACAGCCGATCCAGCCGAGTACACGCGCATTTCCATTTCCACACAAGATGACTCGGACCAAATGAGCTACCAGCTCCAGGACATGCACCTAGAAGAAGTATCTACACCAGTGGTACCTCAAGGAGCAATGACAAGAAGCAGATCAAGGGCACTCTTCCACAAATTCAGCTTATGGGTCGACAAGCTCCTAGAGGAAGATCAGCTAAGGACAATGGGCCAGAAGAGCAAAGTAGAGTCCAAAGGCTTCTCAACAACACAAGGAACATCAGAGACTTGGGCTTTAGTGGCGAGAGAGGTCAGGGCCCAAAGATTTTTAACCCTACTCCAAGTCGAAGACTAGGAGCAAGGCGCGTGCATGCCACAAGGACGGCCACCTTCCATTTCTTGGCCGTGAGGTAAGTTAAGGTAAGTTTCAATTCGAATATATGCCTCTTTCTGTTTTGCAGGGTAGGATCTAGATGCTTTACATTTTTGAGTCAAGAACATTTTAGGAATAGGTCCTTTTTCGGTTATACACTTTTGTATCTTTTCCTTTTGTGCACTTTTGTAAACTTTCCTTTTCTTTATTTGAGTCGACCCTAGAAGGTCAAGCTGTCGAGCATATTAATAAGGCTCCTTCCAGCATTGTAGTTCGACAACCTTTTTGCTAATTAATAAAGATCGAATTTTCTTTACAAGTTATTCTCTCAAAGAAGCTTGTGCGCTTAGAACCTAGTTGAGACCAGCCCTCCTAGCTCTAAGTTTGTGATTTATCACGAGGGTCATCACCCCTCGTGTGGTTCACTTCACCCTTCCATCTTTTACCAACCATAAAACCCCCCATCTAGAAGCCTAAGGTTGAGTTTCTCACCTAATCTTCTACAAACAGCCCACGCGCATACATCCTTGAATCAAGGCTTGTATCAATCTCGGACTGAGTGATGCTCTACATTATGCTTCATTTATAAGTCTTTACTCAATGAGCACCAATGATTTGATTAGAATGATCATTTTAACTGGCCAATCAACTTGACATATCTACACTAAATCGTCCATAACTTTTTATGTATAGCTCATAATGACACGAATCCCATTCCCACGTTAAGCTAGTTCAATTTTCTGTATTCTGACAAAATTTGAAAAAAAAATAGATACGACAAAGCGTGTAAGTAATCCAATCTATACTAAACTGTGTGAAGCTCTGCATTATGCTTCGTTTGTAAGCCTTTACTCAATAAGCACCAATGATCAGTTTAGAATGATCATTTTAACTGGTCGATCAACTTAATATGTCTGCACTAAATTGTCCATAATTTTATATTTATAGCTCATAATGACACGAATCCAATGCCCACATTAAGCTAACTCAATTTTCTATATTCTGACAAAATCTGAGACAAAAATAGATACGACAAATCATCCAAGTAAACCAATCTATATTGAACTGTGTGATGCTCTGCATTATGATTCATTTGTAAGCCTTTACTCAATAAGCACCAATGATCAATTTAGAATGATCATTTTAACTGGCCGATCAACTTGACATGTTTGCACTAAATCATCCAGAACTTTAATTTATAGCTCATAATGACACGAGTCCAATGCCCACATTAAGCTAGCTCAATTTTCTATATTGTGACAAAATTTGAGACAAAAATAGATACAACAAAGCATCTAAGTAATCCAATCTATCCCAAACTACGTGTTGCTCTACATTATGCATCATTTATAAGCATTTACTCAATGAACACGAATGATCATTTTATAATGATCATTTTAACTGGCCGATTAACTACACATGTCTTCACTAAATAGTCCATAATTTGTTTATTTATAGCTCATAATGACACGAATCCAATGCCCACGTTAACCTAGCTCAATTTTCTATATTGTTCAAAAATTTCAAACAAAAATAGATACGACCAAGCAACCAAGTATTCAAATCTATCTCGGACTGTGTGATGCCATGCATTATTCTTCATTTATAAGCTTTCACTCAATGAGCACCAATGATCAGTTAACAATGATCATTTTAACTGGACGGTCAACTTGATATGTGCGCACTAATCGTCTGTAACTTGTGATTCAGAGCTCCGAATGACACGAATCCAATGCCCACTTTAAGCTACCTTAATTTTCTATATTGTGAAAAAATTTGAAACAAAAATAGATATGACCAAGCGTCCAAGTAATCCAATCTATCCCGAATTACGTGATGCATTGAATTATGCTTTGTTTATAAGATTTTACTCAATGAGCACTAATGATCAGTTAAGAATGATCATTTTAACGGGACAATCAACTTGATATGTGTGCACTAAATCGTCCGTAACTTTTGATTCAGAGCTCCGAATGACACAAATCGAATGCCCACGTTAAGCTAGCTCAATTATCTATAATGTGACAAATTTTGATGCAAAAATAGATACGAAAAAGCGTCCAAATAATCCAATCTATCCTGAACTGCGTGATGCTCTACATTAGGCTTCATTTATAAGCCTTTACTCAATGAGCACGGATGATCAGATTAGAATAATCATTTTAACAGGCCGATTAACTTGACATGTCCGCACTAAATCGTCCGTACCTTTTGATTTAGAGATCATAATGACACGAATCCAATGCCCACATTAGGTAGCTCAATTTTCTATATTTTGACAAAATTATAAACATAAATAGAGATGACAAAGTATCCAAGTAATCAAATGTATACCGAACTGCGTGATGCTCTGCATTATGATTTATTTGTAAGCCTTTACTCAATAAGCACCAATGATTAGTTAAAAATGGTCATTTTAACAGGCCAATCAAGTTGACATGTCCACACTAAATCGTCCGTAACTTTTGATCTAGAGCTCCGAGTGACACGAATCCAATGCCCACGTAAAGCTAGCTCGATTTTCTGTATTGTGAAAAATTTTGAGACACAAATAGATATGACGAAGCGTCAAAGTAATCAAATATATCCCGAAAGGGTGATGCTCTGCATTATGCTTCATTTATATGTCTTTACTCAATGAGCACCAATGATAAGTTTAGAATGATCATTTTAACTGGCCGATCAACATGACATGTCTGCACTAAATTATCCATAACTTTTTTTTATAGCTCGTAATGACATAGATCCAATTCTCACGATAAGCTAGATCAATTTTCTATATTGTGACAAAACTTGAAACAAAAACAATACGACAAAGCGTCCAAGTAATCCCATCTATACTTAATTGTGTGATGCTCTGCATTATGCTTCATTTGTAAGCGTTTACTCAATAAGCACCAATGATCAATTTAGAGTGATCATTTTAACTGGCCGATCAACTTGTCATATCTGCACTAAATCGTCCATAACTTTTGATTTAATTCTCATAATGACACAAATCCAATGCCCACATTAAGCTAGCTCAATTTTCTATATTGTGACAAAATTTGACACAAAAATAGATATGACGAAGCGTCCAAGTAACCCAATCTATCTCAAACTATGTGATGCCATGCATTATGCTTTGTTTATAAGCTTTTAATCAAAGAGCACCAATGATCAGTTTAAAATGATCATTTTAACTGGCCGATCAACTTCACATGTCTACACTAAATCGTCCATAAATTTTGAATTATATCTCATAATGACACGAATCCAATGCCCACTTTAAGATAGATCAATTTTCTATATAGTGAACAAATTTCAAACAAAAATAGATACGATCAAGCAACCAAGTAATCCAATCTATCTCCGACTGTGTGATGCCATGCATTATGCTTTATTTATAAGGTTTCACTCAATGAGCACCAATGATCAGTTAAGAATGATCATTTTAACTGGACGGTCAACTAGATATGTCCACACTAATCGTCCGTAACTTTTGATTTAGAGCTCCGAATGACACGAATCCAATGCCCACGTTAAGCTAGCTTAATTTTCTATATTGTGACAAAATATGAAACAAAAATAGATATGACCAGGCGTCCAAGTAATCCAGTATATCCCTAATTGCATGATGCTTTTTTATAAGCTTTCACTCAATGAGCACCAATGATCAATTAAGAATGATCATTTTAACTGGACGATCAAGTATATATGTCCGCACTAAATCGCCCGTAACTTTTGATTCAGAGCTCCGAATGACACGAATCCAATGCCCATGTTAAGCCTGCTCAATTATCTATACTGTGACAAAATTTGAGACAAAAATAGATACAAAAAACATCCAAGTAATTCAATGTATCCTGAACTGCATGAACGTTTGGCTTCATTTATAAGCCTTTACTCGATGAGCACGAATGATCAGTTTAAAATGATCATTTTAATTGGCCGATTAACTTGACTTGCCTGCACTATATCGTCCATAACTTTTGATTTAGAGATCAGAATGACAGGAATCCAATGCCCACTTTAGGTAGCTCAATTTTCTATGTTTTGACAAAATTATAGACAGAAATAGTGACGCCAAAGCATCCAAGTAATCCAATCTATACCGAACTGCGTGATGCTCTGCATTATGCTTCATTTGTAAGTGTTTACTCAAGAAGCACCACTGATCAGTTACGAGTGATCATTTTAACTAGCCGATCAAATTGACATTTCCACACTAAATCGCACGTAACTTTTGATTTAGAGCTCCGAGTGACACGAATCCAATGCCCACGTTAAGCTAGCTCGATTTTCAATATTGTGACAGAATTTGAGAAACAATAAGATATGACAAAGCGTCAAAGTTATCCAATATAGCCCGGACAGGATGATGCTCTGCATTATGCTTCATTTGACACGTCTGCACTAAGTTTTCACTCAATGATCACCAAAAATCACCTTAGAATGATCATTTTAAATGCCCGATCAACTTGACATGTCTCCACTAAATTGTCCATAATTTTTTATTTATAAGTCAGAATGACACGAATCCAATATCCACATTAAGCTAGCTAAATTTTCTATATTCTGACGAAATTTTAGAGAAAACTAGATACACAAAGCATCCAAGTAATCCAATCTATCCCGAATTACATGTTGCTCTACATTATGCATCATTTATAAGCCTTTACTTAATGAGCACGAATGATCAGTTTAGAATAATCATTTATCTTGCCGATCAACTTCACATGTCTGCACTAAATTGTCCATAATTTGTTTATTTATAGCTCATAATGACACGAATCCAATGCCCGCATTAAGCTAGCTCAATTTTCTATATTCTGACAAAATTTGAGAGAAAACTAGATACAAGAAGGCATCCAAGTAATCCAATCTATTCCAAACTACGTGTTGCTCTACATTATGCTTCATTTGTAAGCCTTTTCTCAATAAGCACCAATTATCAATTTAGAATGATCATTTTACCTGCCCGATCAACTTGACATGTCTGCACTAAATCGTCTATAACTTTTGATTTATAGCTCATAATGACACGAATCCAATGCCCACATTAAGCTAGCTCAATTTTCTATATTCTGACGAAATTTGAGAGAAAACCTGATACAACAAAGCATCCATGTAATCCAATCTATCCCAAACTACCTGTTGCTCTACATTATGCATCATTTATAAGCCTTTACTCAATGAGCACGAATGATCAGTTTAGAATGATCATTTATCTGGCCGATCAATTTCACATGTCTGCACTAAATTGTCCATAACTTTTGATTTATAGCTCATAATGACACGAATCCAATGCCCATGTTAAGGTTGCTCAATTTTCAATATTGTGATAAAATTTCAGACAAAATTAGATATGACCAAGCAACCAAGTAGTCTAATCTATCTCGAACTGGGTGATGCCATGCATTATGCTTCATTTATAAGCTTTCACTGAATGAGCACCGATGATCAGTTAAGAATGATCATTTTAACAGGACGCTAAACTCGATATATCCGATCTAATCGTCCGTAACTTTTTATATAGAGCTTCGAATGACACGAATCCAATGCCCACGTTAAGCTAGCTTAATTTTCTATATTGTGAAAAAATTTGAAACAACAATAGATATGACCAAGCGTCCAAATAGTCCAATCTATCCTGAATTGCGTGATGCATTGCATTATGCTTTGTTTATAAGCTTTTACTCAATGAGCACCAATGATCAGTTAAGAATGATCATTTTAACTAAACGATCAACTTGATATGTCCGCACTAAATCGTCCGTCATTTTGATTCAAAGCTCCGAATGACACGAATCGAATGCCCATATTAAGCTAGCTCAATTATGTATATTGTGACAAAATTTGAGACAAAAATAGTTACGAAAAAGCATCCAAGTAATTCAATCTTTCCTGAACAGCGTGATGCTTTACATTAGGCTTCATTTATAAGCCTTTACTTAATGAGCACGGATGATCAGTTTAGAATGATCATTTTAACTGGCCGATCAACTTGAAATGTCTGCACTAAGTCGTCCATAACTTTTGATTTATAGCTCATAATGAAAAGAATCCAATGCCGACGTTAAGCTAGCTCAATTTTTTATATTGTAAAAAAAAGTTGAAACAAAAATAGATATGATAACCCGTCTAAGTAATCCAATCTATTCTGAATTGCGTAATGTCATGCATTATGCTTCGTTTATAAGCTTTTACTCAATGAGCACCAATGATCAGTTACGAATGATCATTTTAACTGGACGATCAACTTGATATGTCCACACTAAATCATATGTAATTTTTGATTTAGTGCTCTGAATGACACCAATCCAATGCCAACGCAAAGCAAGCTCAATTTTTTATATTGTGACAAAATTTGAGACAAAAATAGATACGATAAAGCATCTGTGTAATCCAATCTATCGCAAACAGCGTCATGCTCTGCATTATGCTTCATTTGTAAGCCTTTACTCAATAATCATCAATGATCAGTTTAAAATGATCATTTTAACTGGCCGATCAATTTGACATGTCTACACTAATATTCCATAAATTTTGATTTATATCTCATAATGACACGAATCCAATGCGCACGTTAAGCTAGCTCAATTTTCTATACTGTGACAAAATTTGAGACAAAAATAGGTACTATCAAGCGTCCAAGTAATCCAATCTATCTCGAACTGCGTGATACCATGCATTATGCTTCCTTTATAAGCATTCAATCAATGAGAACCAATGATAAGTTCAGAATGATCATTTTAACTCGACGATCAACTTGATATGTCCGCACTAAATCGTCCGTAACTTTTGATTCAGAGCTCCGAATGATACGAATCCAATGCCCATGTTAAGCTAGCTCAAGTTTCTATATTTTGACAAAATTATAGGCAGATATAGAAACGACCAAGCATCCAAGTAGTCCAATCTATCCTAAACTGCGTGATGCCATGCATTATGCTTCATTAAAAATGATCATTTTAACTAGCCGATCAATTCTACATGTCCACACTAAATAGTCCATAACTTTTGATTTATATCTCATAATGACGCGAATCCAATTCGCACGTTAAGCTAGCTCAATTTTCTATATTGTGACAAAATTTGAGACAAAAATAGATACGACCAAGTGTCCAAGTAATCCAATCTATCTCGAACTGCGTGATGCCATGCATTATGCTTTGTTTATAACTTTTAATCAAAGAGCACCAATGATCAGTTTAGAATGATCATTTTAACTTGCCGATCAACTTCACATGTCTGCACTAAATCATCCATAACTTTTGATTTATCGCTCATAATGACACGAATCCAATGCCCACATTAAGCTAGCTCAATTTTCTATATTGTGCAAATTTTAAGATAGAAATAGATACGACAAAGCGTCCAAGTAAACCAGTCTATCCTAAACTGTGTGATGCCATGCATTATTCCTCATTTATAAGCTTTTACTCAATGATCACAATGATCAGTTCAGAATGATCATTTTAACTGGCTGATCAACTCGACATGTCTGCCTGGAATGGTCCGTAACTTTTGATTTAGAGCTCAGAATGACACGAATCCATTGCCCACGTTAAGCTCGTTCAATTTTTTTTATATTCTGACAAAATTTGAGATAGAACTAGATACGACAAAGGGTACAAGTAATCAAATCTATCCAAAACTGTGTGATGCCATGCATTATGCTTCATTTATAAGCCTTTACTCAATGAGCACGAATGATCAGTTTAGGATAATTATATTAACTGGCCAATCAACTTGACATTTCCGCACTAAATCATCCCTACATTTCGACTTAGATCTCAGAATGATACGAATCCAGTTCTCACGTTAAGGTACCTCAATTTTCTCTATTTTGACAAAATTTGAGATAGAAATAGAGACGAAAAAGCATCCAAGAAATCAAATATATCCCAAACTATGTGATGCCATGTTTTATGTTTCATTTATAAGCCTTTACTTAATGAGTACCAATGATCACTTTGGAATGATTATTTTAAATGGCCGATCAACTTGACATGACCACACTAAATCATCCGTAACTTTTGATTAGAGCTCAAAATGACACTAATCAATGCCCACATTAAGCTAGCTCAATTTTCTATATTGTAACAAAATTTGAGACAAAAATAGATTTGACAAAGCGTCCAAGTAATCCAATCTATCTAAAACTATGTGATGCCATGCGTTATGTTTCATTTATAAGCTTTTACTCAATGAGTACCAATGATCTGTTTCGAATGATCAGTTTAACTACCGGATCAACTAGAAATGTCCACATTAAATCGTCTGTACCTTTTGATTTAGATCTCAGAATGACACGAATGCAATGCCCATGTTAAGATAACTCAATTTTCTATATTGTGACAAAATTTGGGAAAGAACTAGATACGACAAAGCATTCAAGTAATCCAATCTATCCAAAACTGCGTGTTGCCATGCTTTATTCTTCAATGATAAGCCTTTACTTAATGAGCACCAATGATCAGTTTATAATGATCACTTTAACTGTCCAATCCACTTGACATGTCCGCACTAAATTGTCCGTACCTTTTGATTCAGATCTCCGAATGACACGAATCCGATGCCCACGTTAAGCATGATCAATTTTCTATACTGTGACAAAATTTGAGACATAAATAGATATGACAAAGCATCAAAGTAATCCAGTCTATCCAAAATTGCATGATTCCATGCATTATGTTTTATTTATAAGCCTTTACTCAATGAACACCATTATCAGCTTAGAATAATCATGTTAACTGGACGATCAACTTGACATTCCCAAACAAAATCATTTGTAACTTTTGATTTAGAGCAAAAATGATAAGAATCCAATGCCCACGTTAGACTAGCTCAATTTTGACAAAATTTGATGTAAAAATAGAGAATACAAAGCGTCCAACTAATCAAATCTATCTCAAACTACGTGATGCCATCCTTTATGCTTCACTTATAAGCCTTTACTTGTTGAGCACCAATGACCAGTTTAGAATTATCAGTTTAACTGGCCAATCAACTTTACATGTCCGCCTTAAATCGTCCATAACTTTGGATTTAGAGCTCAGAATGACATGAATCCAATGCCCACGATAATCTAGCTCAATTTTCTATATTTTGACAAATCTTGAGTAATCCAGTCTATCCTTAACTGCATAATGCCATTCATTATTCTTTATTTACAAGATTTTACTCAATGGGTATCAATGAGCATCAATGATCAGTTTAGAATGATCATTTTAATTGGGCGATCAACTTGACATGTCTGCACGAAATAATCCGTAACTTTTGATTTAGAGCTAGAATGACACAAATCCAATGCCCACATTAAGCTAGTTGAATTTTTTATATAGTGACAAAATTTGAGGCAGAACTAGAAACGATAAGGCTTCCAAGTAATCAAATCTATCCAAAACTGAGTGATGCCATGCATTATGCTTCATTTATAAGCCTTTACTTAATGAGCACCAATGATCAGTTTAGAATAATCATATTAACTGGTCGATCAACTTGGCATGTCCCCACTAAATTGTTTGTAACGTTCGAGTTAGAGCTCAGAATGAAATGAATCCAATGCCCACGTTAAGCTACCTCAATTTTCTATATTGTCACAAAATTTGAGGCAAAAATAGATACGGTAAAGCATCCAAGTAATCTAGTCTAACCCAAACTGCGTTATGCCATGCATTATTCTTCATTTATAAGTTGTTACTCAATGAGCACCAATGATCTGTTTATAATGATCATTTTAACTGGCCGATCTACTTGACATGCCTGCACTAAATCGTCCGTAACTTTTAATATATAGCTCAGAATGACACAAATCCAATGCCCACATTAAACTAGTTCAATTTTCTATATTTTGAAAACATTTGAGACAAAACTAGATACGACAAAGCGACCAAGTTATAAAATCTATCCAAAATTACGTGATTCCATACATTATGCTTTATTTAATGGGCACTAATGATCAGCTTAGAATGATCATTTTAGTTGGCTGATCAACTTGACATGTCTACACTAAATTGTCCGTAACTTTTGATTTAGAGCTCATAATGACAAGAATTCGATGCCCATGTTAAGCTAGCTCAATTTTCTATATTGTGACAAAATTTGAGACAGAAATAGATAAGACAAAGCATCCAAGTAACCCAATCTATCAAAAACTATGTGATGTCATGCATCATGCTTTATTTATAAGCCTTTACTCAATGAACACCAATGATCACTTTAAAATGATCATATTAACTGGCCGATTAACTTGGCATGTATGCACTAAATTCTCCGTAACTTTTGATTTAGAGCTCAGAATGACCATGTTAACATAGCTCAATTTTCTATATTGTGACAATTTTTGAGTCAAAAATAGATACAACAAATCGTCCAAGAAATCCAGTCTATCATAAATTGCGTGATGCCATGCATTGTTCTTCATTTATAAGCTTTTACTCAATGAGCACCAATGATTAGTTTATAATGATCATTTTAACTGGCCGATCAACTTGACATGTCTGCACGAAATAGTGTATAATTTTTTATTTAGAGCTCAGAATGACACGAATCCAATGCCCACGTTAAGCTCATTCAATTTTCTATATTTTGACAAAATTTCAGACAAAACTAGATACAAGTAATCAAATCTATCCAAAATTGCGTGGTTCCAGGCATTTTGCTTCATTTAAAAGCCTTAACTCAATGAGCACAAGTGATCAGTTTAGAATAACTATATTAACTAGCCGATCAACTTGAAATGTCTACATTAAATCATCCATAACTTTTGATTTAGAGCTTAAAATGACATGAATCCAATGCCCAAGTTAAGGTAGCTCAATTTTCTATATTTTGACAAAACTTGAGAAAAAATAGAGATGACAAAGCGTCCAAATAATCAAATCTATCCCAAACTACGTAATGTCATGCTTTATGCTTCATTTATAAGCCTTTACTTAATGAGCACCAATGATACGTTTAGAATGATCCCATTAAGTGGCCGATCAACTTGACATGCCCGCACTAAGTTGTCCGTAAGTTTTGAGTTAGAGCTCAGAATGACACAAATCCAATGCCCACAATAAGCTAGCTCAATTATATATCTTGTAACAAAATTTGAGACAAAAAATAGATACAAAAAAGCGTCAGAGTAATCCAATCTATCTAAAACTATGTGATGCCATGCATTATGCTCCATCTATAAGCCTACATTCAATGAGCATCAATTATCAATTTGGAATGCTCACTTTAACGGGCCGATCAACTAGACATGTCCGCACTAAATCATCCATAACTTTTGATTTAGTTCTCATAATGAAATGAATCCAATGCCCACGTTAAGCTAGCTCAAGTTTATATATTGTCACAAAATTTGACACAAAATAGATACGACAAAGCGTCAAATTAATCCAGTCTATCCCAAACTGTGTGATGCCATGCATTATTCTTCATTTATAAGCTTTTACTCAATGAGCACCAATGATCAGTTTGGAATGATCACTTTAACTGGCCGATCAACATGACATGCCCACACTAAATCGTCGATAACTTTTTATTTAGAGGTCATAGTGACACGAATCCAATGCCCAGGTTAAGCTAGTTGAAATTTTTATATTGTGACAAAATTTGAGACAGAACTAGATACGATAAAGCGTCCAAGTAATTATATATATCCAAAACTGAGTGATGCCATGCATTATGCTTCATTTACAAGGCTTTACTTTAGAATAATCATATTAACTGGCCGATCCAGTTGACATGTTTGCACTAAATCATCCGTAACTTTCGATTTAGAGCTCTAAATGAAATGAATCCAAGGCCCACATTAAGCTACCTCAATTTTTTTTTCTATATTTTGACGAAATTTGAGATAAAAATAGAGAAGAAAAATTTTCCAAGTAATGAAATCTATCCCAAACTATGTGATGTCATGCTTTATGCTTCATTTATAGGCCATTACTTAATGAGCACCAATGATCGGCATAGAATGATTACTTTAACTTGTCCATCAATTGACATGTCCGCACTAAGTCGTCCGTAAATTTTGATTTCGAGCACAGAATGACACGAATGCAATGCCACGTTAAGCTAGCATAATTATCTACACTGTAACAAAATTTGAGAAAAAAATAAATACAAAAAGCGTCCAAATAATCCAATCTATCTAAAACTGTGTGATGCCATGCATTATGAACGATTAATCTCAATTAATAAACCTGCTAACGAACCGAACCATAGAGTACTTAGTACCGGTGCAACGGAGAGATATGTTTTTAGATCTCGCGTTTGAAATCCTCCTTTTTTCTTCTTTATTGTATTACATTATATATAGTAATATATATAACTACAGATGTACATGTAGTTAGGAAGTTCTTGTATTTGTATACGTAACCCCTCCCCCATTTTCAAAATTAGAATTGAAATATTGTCTACTAGAACGATCTTATAGATTCCATTTTCAAATGGAAACGCCCACTTATGTAAAATGGAAATTAAGAGAATTTTCATTAAAAAAGTAATTTTTTTTAATTATATATATGTTTGTTATCTGATATGAGAAAAAAAAAGAAGTATGTGGAAAACAAGATAGGAATTCTCTACAATGACACTGTAATGGCCTATAAATGACACTTCATTTATAGGCCTTTACTCAATGAGCAGTGATCAGTTTAGAATAATCATATCAGCTGACCGATCAACTTAACATGCTCGCACTTAATTGGCCGTATGTTTCAATTTAGAGCTTAGAATGATACAAATCCAATGTCCGATTTAAGGTTCATCAATTTTCTATATTTTTACAAAACTTGAGAAAAAATAGAGATGACAAAGCGTCCAAGTAATCAAATCTATCCCAAACTACGTAATGTCATGCTTTATGCTTCATTTATAAGCCTTTACTTAATTAGCACCAATGATATGTTTAGAATGATCCCTTTAAGTGGCCGATCAACTTGACATGCCCGCACTAAGTTGTCCGTAACTTTTGATTTAGAGCTCAGAATGACACAAATCTAATGCCCACGTTAAGCTAGCTCAATTATATATCTTGTAACAAAATTTGAGACAAAAAATAGATACAAAAAAGCGTCAGAGTAATCCAATCTATCTAAAACTATGTGATGCCATGCATTATGCTCCATCTATAAGCCTTCATTCAATGAGCACCAATTATCAATTTAGAATGATCACTTTAACAGGCCGATCAACTAGACATGTCCGCACTAAATCATCCATAACTTTTGATTTAGTTCTCATAATGACACGAATCCAATGCCCACGTTAAGCTAGCTCAAGTTTCTATATTGTCACAAAATTTGACACAAAATAGATACAACAAAGCGTCCAATTAATCCAGTCTATCCCAAACTGTGTGATGCCATGCATTATTCTTCATTTATAAGCTTTTACTCAATGAGCACCAATGAGCAGTTTGGAATGATCACTTTAACTGGCCGATCAACATGACATGCCCGCACTAAATCGTCCGTAACTTTTTATTTAGAGCTCATAGTGACACGAATCCAATGCCCACGTTAAGCTAGTTGAAATTTTGATATTGTGACAAAATTTGAGAAAGAACTAGATACGATAAAGCGTCCAAGTAATTATATATATCCAAAACTGAGTGATGCCATGCATTATGCTTCATTTACAAGGCTTTACTTAATGAGCACCAATGAATACTTTAGAATAATCATATTAACTGGCCGATCCAGTTGACATGTTTGCACTAAATCATCCGTAACTTTTGATTTAGAGCTCTAAATGAAATGAATCCAAGGCCCACGTTAAGCTACCTCAATATTTTCTATATTTTGACGAAATTTGAGATAAAAATAGAGAAGAAAAATTGTCCAAGTAATGAAATCTATCCCAAACTTGTGATGTCATGCTTTATGCTTCATTTATAGGCCATTACTTAATGAGCACCAATGATCGGCTTAGAATGATTACTTTAACTTGCCCATCAATTGACATGTCCGCACTAAGTCGTCCGTAACTTTTGATTTAGAGCTCAGAATGACACGAATCCAATACCCACGTTAAGCTAGCATAATTATCTACACTGTAACAAAATTTGAGACAAAAATAAATACAAAAACGTCCAAATAATCCAATCTATCTAAAACTGTGTGATGCCATGCATTATGAACGATTAATCTCAATTAATAAACCTGCTAACGAACAGAACCATAGAGTACTTAGTACCGGTGCAACGGAGAGATATGTTTTTAGATCTCGCGTTTGAAAGCCTCCTTTTTTCTTCTTTATTGTATTACATTATATATAGTAATATATATAACTACAAATGTACACGTAGTTAAGAAGTTCTTGTATTCGTATACGTAACCCCCCCATTTTCAAAATTAGAATTGAAATATTGTCTACTACAACGATCTTATAGATTCCATTTTCAAATGGAAACGCCCACTTATGTAAAATGGAAATTGAGAGAATTTTCGTTAAAAAAAGTAATTTTTTTAATTATATATATGTTTGTTATCTGATATGAGAAAGAAAAAAAAGAAGTATGTGGAAAACAAGACAGGAATTCTCTACAATGACACTGTAATGGCCTATAAATGACACTTCATTTATAGGCCTTTACTCAATGAGCAGTGATCAGTTTAGAATAGTCATATCAGCTGACCGATCAACTTAACATGCTTGCACTTAATTGGCCGTATGTTTCGATTTAGAGCTCAGAATGATACAAATCCAATGTCCGATTTAAGGTTCATCAATTTTCTATATTTTGACAAAACTTGAGAAAAAATAAAGATGACAAAGCGTCGAAGTAATCAAATCTATCCCAAACTACGTAATGTCATGCTTTATGCTTCATTTATAAGTCTTTACTTAATTAGCACCGATGATACGTTTAGAATGATCCCTTTAAGTGGCCGATCAACTTGACATGCCCGCACTAAATTGTCCGTAACTTTCGATTTAGAGCTCAGAATGACACAAATCCAATGCCCACGTTAAGCTAGCTCAATTATATATCTTGTAACAAAATTTGAGACAAAAAATAGATACAAAAAGCGTCAGAGTAATCCAATCTATCTAGAACTATGTGATGCCATGCATTATGCTCCATCTATAAGCCTTCATTCAATGAGCACCAATTATCAATTTAGAATGATCACTTTAACGGGCCGATCAACTAGACATGTCCGCACTAAATCATCCATAACTTTTGATTTAGTTCTCATAATGACACGAATCCAATGCCCACGTTAAGCTAGCTCAAGTTTCTATATTGTCACAAACTTTGACACCAAATAGATACGACAAAGCGTCCAATTAATCCAGTCTATCCCAAACTGTGTGATGCCATGCATTATTCTTCATTTATAAGCTTTTACTCAGTGAGCACCAATGATCAGTTTGGAATGATCAGTTTAACTGGCCGATCAACATGACATGCCCGCACTAAATCTTCCGTAACTTTTTATTTAGAGCTCATAGTGCCACGAATCCAATGCCCACGTTAAGCTAGTTGAAATATTTATATTGTTACAAAATTTGAGACAGAACTAGATACGATAAAGCGTCCAAGTAATTATATATATCCAAAACTGAGTGATGCCATGCATTATGCTTCATTTATACTTAATGAGCACATTTGAATACTTTAGAATAATCATATTAACTGGCCGATCCACTTGACATGTTTGCACTAAATCATCCGTAACTTTCGATTTAGAGCTCTAAATGAAATGAATCCAAGGCCCACGTTAAGCTACCTCAATTTTTTCTATATTTTGACAAAATTTGAGATAAAAATAGCGAAGAAAAATTGTCCAAGTAATGAAATCTATCCCAAACTATGTGATGTCATGCTTTATGCTTCATTTATAGGCCATTACTTAATGAGCACCAATGATCGGCTTAGAATGATTACTTTAACTTGCCCATCAATTGACATGTCCGTACTAAGTCGTCCGTAACTTTTGATTTAGAGCTCAGAATGACACGAATCGAATGCCACGTTAAGCTAGCATAATTATCTACACTGTAACAAAATATGAGACAAAAATAAATACAAAAAGCGTCCAAATAATCCAATCTATCTAAAACTGTGTGATGCCATGCATTATGAACGATTAATCTCAATTAATAAACCTGCTAACGAACTGAACCATAGAGTACTTAGTACCGGTGCAACGGAGAGATATGTTTTTAGATCTCGCGTTTGAAATCCTCCTTTTTTCTTCTTTATTGTATTACATTATATATAGTAATATATATAACTACAGATGTACACGTAGTTAAGAAGTTCTTGTATTTGTATACGTAACCCCCCCCCCCCATTTTCAAAATTAGAATTGAAATATTGTCTACTAGAATGATCTTATAGATTCCATTTTCAAATGGAAACGCCCACTTATGTAAAATGGAAATTGAGAGAATGTTTGTTAAAAAAAGTAAATTTTTTTAATTATATATATGTTTGTTATGTGATATGAGAAAAAAAAAGAAGTATGTTGAAAACAAGACAGGAATTCTCTACAATGACACTGTAATGGCCTATAAATGACACTTCATTTATAGGCCTTTACTCAATGAGCAGTGATCAGTTTAGAATAATCATATCAGCTGACCGATCAACATAACATGCTCGCACTAAATTGGCCGTATGTTTCTGTTTAGAACTCAGAATGATACAAATCCAATGTCCGATTTAGGTTAATCAATTTTCTATATTTTGACAAAATTTTAGATAGAAATAGAGATGACAAAGCATCCAAGTAATCAAATCTATCCAAAACTGCATGATGCCATGCATTATGCTTCATTTATAAGGCATTACTCAATGAGCACCTATTATTAGTTTAGAATGATCACTTTAACTGGCCGATCAACTAGAAATGTATGCACTAAATCGTCCGTAACTTTTGATTTAGATCTCGTAATGACATGAATCCAATGCCCATGTTAAGCTAGCTCAAGTTTCTATATTGTCACAAAATTTGACACAAAAATAGATACGACAAAGCTTCCAAGTAATCTAGTCTATCCCAAACTGCGTGATGCCTTGCATTATTCTTCATTTATAAGCTATTACTCAATGAGCACCAATGATAAGTTTAGAATGATCACATTAACTAGCCGATCAACATGACATGTCCACACTAAATCGTCCGTAACTTTTTATTTAGAGCCTAGAATCACACGAATCCAATGCCGACGTTAAGCTAGCTCAATTTTCAATATTTTGACAAAACTTGAGATAGACAAAGCGTCCAAGTAATCCAGTCTATCCTTAACTGCGTGATGCCATTCATTATTCTTCATTTATAAGCTCTTACTCAATGAGCACCAATATTCAGTTTAGAATGATCATTTTAACTGTACGATCAACTTGACATGTCCGCACGAAATGTTCTGTAACTTTTGATTTAGAGGTCAGAATGACACGAATCCAATGCCCACGTTAAGCTAGTTGACTTTTTTGTATTATGACAAAATTTGAGACAAAACTAGATACGATAAAGCGTCCAAGTAATTAAATCTATCCATAACTGAGTGATGCCATTCATTATGCTTCATTTATAAGCCTTTATTTAATGAGCACAAATGAATAGTTTAGAATAATCATATTAACTGGCCGATCAACTTGACATGTCCACATTAAATCGTCTGTAACTTTTGATTTAAGCTCTGAATGAAATGAATCCAATGCCCACGTTAAGCTACAACAATTTTCTATATTTTGACAAAATTTAAGATAAAAATAGAGAAGAAAAATTGTCCAAGTAATGAAATCTATCCCAAACTATGTGATACCGTGCTTTATGCTTCATTTATAAGCCTTTGCTTAATGAGTACCAATGATCGGTTTAGAATGATTAGTTTAACTGGCCAATCAATTGACATGTTTGCACTAAGTCGTCCGTAACTTTTGATTTAGAGCTCAGAATGACACGAATCCAATGCCAACGTTAAGCTAGCCCAATTATCTACATTGTCACAAAATTTGAGACAAAAATAAATACAAAAAGCATCCAAGTAATCAAATCTATCTAAAACTGTGTGATGCCATGCATTCTGCTTCGTTTATAAGCTTTTACTCAATGAGCACCAATTATCAGTTTAGAATGATCTCTTTAACTGGATGATCAACTAGACATGTCTGCACTAAATCGTCCGTAACTTTTGATTTTGATCTCATAATGATACGAATCCAATGTCCACATTAAGGTAGCTCAATTTTCTATATTGTGCTAAAATTTGAGACAAAATAGATACCACAAAGCGTCCAAGTAATCAAATCTATCTAAAATTGTGTGATGCCATGCATTATGCTTCATTTATAGGCCTTTACACAATGAGCACCAATGATCAGTTTAGAATAATCATATTAACTGGCAGATCAACTTGATATGTTCGCACCAAATCGGGCGTAAGTTTCGATTTAGAGCTCAGAATGATACAAATCCAATGCCGGCGTAAAGGTACCTCAATTTTCTATATTTTGCCAAATTTGAGATAGAAATAGAGGCGACAAAGCGTCCAAGTAACCAAATCTATCAAAAAATGTATGATGTCATGCATTATGCTTCATTTATAAGCCTTTACTCTCTGAGCACCAGTGATCAGTTTTAAATAATCATATTAACTGGGCGATCAACTTGACATGTGCGCACTAAATCATCTATAACTTTTGATTAGAGCTCAGAATGACATGAATCAAATCCCCATGTTAAGCTAGCTCAATTTTCTATATTGTAATTAAATTTGAGGCAAAAACGACAAAACGTCCAAGTAATCCAATATATCTAATACTATGTGATGCCATGCATTATGCTTCATCTATAAGCCTTTACTTAATGAGCACCAATTATCAGTTTAGAATGATCACTTTAACGCACCGATCAATTTGATATGTCTGCACTAAGTCGTCTGTAACTTTTGATTTAGAGTTCATGATGACACGAGTCCAATGCCCACTTAAGCTAGCTCATTTTTCTATATGGTAACAAAATTTAGACCAAAATAGATACAAAAAAGTGTCCAAGTAATCCAACCTATCTAAAACTTTGTGATTCCATGCATTCTGATTCATTTTCAAACCATTACACAATGAGCACCAACGATCAGTTTAGAACGATCACTTTAACCGGCCGACCAACTAGAAATGTCCGCACTAAATCGTCTGTAACTTTTAATTTAGATCTCACAATGACATGAATTCGATTCCCACATTAAGCTAGCTCAATTTTCTATATTGTGAAAAAATTTGGGACAGAACTAGATACGACAAAGTGTCCAAGTAATCCAATCTATCCAAAACTGCGTGTTGCCATGCTTTATTCTTTATTTATATGCCTTTACTTAATGAGCACCAATGATCAATTTAAAATGATCAATTTAACTGGCCAATTAATTTGACATGCCTGCACGAAATAGTATGTAACTTTTTATTTAGAAATCAGAATGACACGAATCCAATGCCCACGTTAAGATAGTTCAATTTTTTATATTGTGAGAAAATTTGAGACCGAACAAGATACGATAGAGCATCAAAGTAATCAAATCTATCCAAAACAGTGTGATGCAATGCATTATACTTCATTTATAGTCTTTTTCTCAACGAGCACCACTGATCAGTTTAGAATGATCACTTTAACTATCCAATCAACTTGACATGTCTGCACAAAATCGGCCATAACTTTTTATTTAGATCTTAGAATGACACGAATCCAATGCCCATGTTAAGCTAGCTTAATTTTCTATATTGTTAATAAATTTGAGGCAGAAATAGACACGACAAAGCATCCAGGTAATCTAGTCTATCCAAAACTGCGTGATGCCATGCATTATGATTCATTTCTAAGCCTTTACTGAATGAGCACCAATGATCAGGTTAGAATAATCATATTAATTGGCCGATCAACTTGACATGTCCGCACTAAATCATCTATAACTTTTGATTTAGAGCTCATAATGACACGAATCCAATCCCCATGTTAACCTAGCTCAATTTTCTATATTGAAACAAAATTTGAGACATAAATATATACGACAAAGCGTTCAAGTAATCTAGTCTATCCTAAACTACGTGATGCCATGCATTATTTTTCAATTATTATCTTTTACTCAATGAGCACCAATGATCAATTTATAATGATCATTTTAACTAGCCGATCAACTTGACATTTCTGCACTAAATGGTCCGTAACTTTTGATTGATAGCTCAAAATGACACGAATCCAATGCCCATGTTAAAGTAGTTCAATTTTCTATACTTTCACAAAATAAGAGACATTACTAGATACGAAAAAGCGTCCAAGTAATCAAATCTATCCAAAACGGCTTGATGTCGTGCATTATGATTCATTTATATGTCTTTACTCAATGAGCACCAATGATCACTTTAGAATAACCATATTAACTGGCCAATCAGCTTGAAATGTCCGCACCAAATCGTGCTTAACTTTTGTTTTGGAGCCCAAAATGATACAAATCCAATGCCCACGTTAAGTTAGCTCAATTTTCTATATATTGACAAAATTTAAGATAGAAATAGAGAAGACAAAGTGTCCAAGTAATTAAATCATTCTAAAACTGAGTGATGGCATGTATTACACAATGAGCATCAATGATCAGTTTAAAATGATCACTTTAACTGGCCGATCAACTAGACATGTCTGCACTAAATCGTCCATAATTATTTATTTAGATCTCAGAATGACACAAATCCAATGCCCACGTTAAGCTAGTTCAATTTTCTATATTGAAACAAAATTTGAGACACAAATAGATATGACAAAACATCCAGGTAATCCAGTCTATCCCAAACTGTCTGATGCCATGCATTAATCTTAATTTATAAGCTTTTACTGAATGAGCACCAATGACCAGTTTAGAATGATCATTTTAACTGGCCGATCAACTTGACATGCGTAATCTAAATCGTCGGTGAGTTTTGATTCATAGCTCAGAATGACACAAATCCAATGCCCACATTAAGCTAGTTCAATTTTCTATATTTTGATATAATTTGAGACAAAAGAAGATACGACAAATAATCCAAGTAATCAAATCTATCCGAAATTGTGTGATTCCATGCATTTTGATTCAATTATTAGCCATAACTCAATGAGAACCAATGATCAATTTAGAATAACTATATTAACTAGCCGATCAACTTGAAATGTCCCCACTAAATCGTCCATAAGTTTTGATTTGGGGCTTTGAATGAAACGAATCCAATGCCCATGTTAAGCTAGCTCAATTTTTTATATTTTGACAAAACTTTGAAAAAATAGAGACGACAAAGTGTCCAACTAATCAAATATATCCCATACTATGTGATGCCATGTTTTATGCTTCATTTATAAGCCATTATTTAATGAGCACAAATGATCACTTTAGAATGATCATTTTAATTTGCGAATGACACGAATCCAATGCCCACGTTAAGCTAGCTCCATTTTCTCCATTATGATAAAAGATTAGACTAAATTTGGTTCCACAAAGCGTCCAAGTAATCCAATATATCTAAAACTCTGTGATGCTAGGCATTATGCCTCAGTTATAAAGCCTTTACTCAATGGGCACCAATGATAAGTTTAGAATGATCACTTTACCTGGCCGATCAACTAAACATGTACTCACTAAATCAACCGTAACTTCAAATTTAGATCTCCGAATGACACGAATCCAATGCACACGTTAAGATAGCTCAATTTTCAATATTTTGACAAAATTTGAGATAGAAATAGAGACGACAAAGCATCCAAGTAATCAAATCTATCCAAAACTGCATGATGTCATGCATTATGCTTCATTCATAAACCTTTACTCAATGAGCACCAGTGATCAGTTTAGAATAATCAAATTAACTGGCCGATCAACTTGACATGTCCGCACTAAATCGCCCGTAAATTTTGATTTGGAGCTCTGAATAACACGAATTTAATGCCCACATTAAGCTAGCTCAATTTTCTATATTTTAACAAAACTTGAGACAAAATAGAGAAGCCAAAGCACCCAAGTAATCAAATCTATTCCAAGCTCCTTTATGTCTTGCTTTATGCTTCATTGATAAGCCTTTACTTAATGAGTACCAATGATTAGTTTAGAATGATCACTTTAACTGGATGATCAACTTGACATGTCCGCTCTAAATTGTCTGTAACTTTTGATTTAGAGTTCAGAATGACACGAATCCAATGCCCACGTTAAGCTATCTAAATTTTATGTATTGTGATAAAATTTAAGACTAAAATTGCTTCGACAAAACGTCCAAGTAATTGCATCTATCCAAAACTACATAATTTCGAGCATTATGCTTCATTTATAAGTCTTTACTCAATGAGCACCAATGATCAGTTTAGAATGATCATATTAACTGGCCAATTAACATGACATGTCCACACTAAATCGTCCAGAACTTTTGTTTTATAGCTCAAAATGACACGAATCCAATGCCCACGTTAAGCTAGCTCAATTTTTTATACTATGAAAAATTTTGAGGCAGAAACAGATACGACAAAGCATCCAAGTAACCCTATCTATCAAAAACTGTGTGATGTCATGCATTAGGCTTGATTTATAAGGCTCTAGTCAATGAGCACCAATGATCACTTTAGAGTGATCATAATAACTGGCTGATCAACTTGACAGGTCCACAGTAAATTGTCCATAATTTTTAATTTAGAGCTCATAATGACACGAATCTAATGCCCATGTTAAGCTAGCTCAATTTTCTATATTGTGACATAATTTGAGACTGAAATAGACACGACAAAGCATCCAAGCAATCCAGTCTATCCAAAACTCTGTGATTCCATGCATTATGCTTCATTTATAAGCCTTTACTGAATGAGCACCAATGATCAGGTTAGAATAATCGTATTAACTGGCCAATCAACTTGACATATCCGCACTAAATCGTCCGCAACTTTTGATTTAAAGCCTTGAATGGTACGAATCCAGTTTCCACGTTAGGCTAGCTCAATTTTCTATATTTTGACAAAATTTGAGATAAAAATTGAGAAGACAAAGTATCCAAGTAATCAAATCTATCCCAAAATACGTGATGCCATGCTTTATGCTTCATTTATAAGCCTTTACCTAAAGAGCACCAATGATCAGTTTACAATGATCACTTTAACTGGCTGATCAACTTAACATGTCCGCACTAAATCGTCCATAACTTTTGATTTAGAGATCTGAATTACACGAATTCAATGCCCACGTTAAGCTAATTCAATTATCTACATGTAACAAAATTTAAGACAAAAATTGATATGACAAAGAGTCCAGGAAATCACATCTAGCCAAAATTGCATGATTCCATGCATTTTGCTTCATTTATAAGCCATTACTCAATAAACCCCAATGATCAATTTAGAATAATCATATTAACTAGCCGATGAACTTGACATGTACGCACTAAATCATCTGTAACTTTTGATTTAGAGCTCAGAATAACACGAATCCAATGCCCACGTTAAGCTAGCTCAATTTTCTATATTTTGACAAAACTTGAGAAAAAATAGAGACGACAAAGCGTCCAAGTAATAAATCTATCCCAAACTACATGAAGCCATGCTTTATGCTTCATTTATAAGCCTTTATTTAATGAGCACTAATGATCAGTTTAGAAAGATCACTTTAACTGGCCGATAAAATTGTCATGTCCGCACTAAATCTCATCTGTAACTTTTGATTTAGAGCTCAGAATAACATGAATCCATTGTCCACGTTAAGTTAGCTCAATTTTCTCTATTGGGATAAAATTTATGACTACAATTGCTTCGACAAAGCGTCCAAGTAATCCCATCTACCAAAAACTGCATGATGTCAGGCATTATGCTTCATTTATAAGCCTTTACTCAATGCGCACCAATGATCAGTTTATAATGATCATATTAACTGGCAGATCAACATGACATGTCCACACTAAATTGTATGTCACTTTTGTTTTATAGCTCAGAATGACACGAATCCAGTGTCCACGTTAAGCTAGCTCAATTTTCTATATTGTGACAAAATTTGAGACAGAAATAGATATGACAAATCATCCAAGTAATCCAGTCGATCCCAAATTGCGTGATGCCATGCATTATGCTTCATTTATGAGCTTTCACTTAATGAGCACCAATGATCAGTTTAGAATGATCATTTTAATTGGCCGATCAACTTGACATGTCTGCACTAAATCATCCATAACTTTTGATTTATAGCTCAGAATGACAGGAGTCCAATGCCCACATTAAATAGTTCAATTTTCTTTATTGAGATAAAATTTGATACAAAAATAGATACGACAAAATGTCCAAGTATTCCAATCTATCAAAAACTTCGTGATTTCAGGCATTATGATTCATTTATAAGCCTTTACTCAATGGTCACTAATGATCAATTTAGAATGATCATATTAATTGGCTGATCAACTTCAAATGTATGCACTAAATTGTGCGTAACTTTTGATTTAGAGCTCATAATGACACGAATCTAATGCCCATGTTAAGCTAGCTCAATTTTTTATATTGTGACAAAATTTGAGACATAGATAGATACGACAAAGCATCCAAGTAATCCATTCTATCCTAAACTGCGTGATACCATGCTTTATTTTTCAATGATAAGCTTTTACTCAATCAACACCAATGATCAGTTTAGAATGATCATTTTAACTGGCTGATCAACTTGACATGCCTGCAATAAATCGTACGTAACTTTTGATTTAAAGGTCATAATGACACGAATCCAATGCCCATGTTAAGCTAGTTCAATTTTCAATATTTTGACAAAATTTGAGACAAACCTAGATACGACAAAGTGTCCAAGTAATCAAATCTATCCAAAATTGCATGATTGCATGCATTATGCTTCATTTATAAGCCTTTACTCAATCAGCACCTATGATCAGTTTAGAATTATCATATTAACTTGACATGTCCGTAATAAATCGTCCGTAACGTGGAATTACAAAGCCAACTAAGACAAAGACTAAGAAGTAAATAATGTTTTAACTTGACTCTTCCTCTCTTGAGATAGAATGGGCCCTGATTCACCAACAGGGTGTGGTAAAGTACCTTGGGTTTGCCTCATTTAAAACCTATCTTAGAAAACCCATTGGGAAAAACTTAAGAATAGGGAAAAAGAGTACAATCCAAGGCACCTCTCTTGGTGAGGTTTAGGTGGCTTGAATCACAACCAATGTGGTTGGATTTGCACACACTAAACTAGCATGAATGGTGTTGAGAAGGTGCTGTAATGTTGTCTTAAGTTTCGGTTCCTTGGATCGGGTAATGGGGCCATTGAAGATTTGTAGGCTTTCATCTCCAATATCCGTGGGTTCTAGCTGCTCCTTAGCATCTTTAGTGGCTTCTTCCTCCTCTGGTTCAAGCTGCTCCTAGGTTGTGGTTCCTTCTGGCCATGCTCACATCATCCTCCCCTAGTTGAGAAGGATTTGACCTCAAATCTGTTTCATCTGAAAATTATGGAAACAAATCAGTAATATTGAAACTTGAACTCACTTGGTACTTACCTTTAAGATCCATCTGGTAGGCATTGTCATTGATCTTCTTGATGAATTTGAATGGGCCATAAATCCTAGGCATTATCTTGGATATCCTTTCACTCGGAAATCTATCTTTGCGTAAATGGATCCACACCAAGTCTCTTTCCTCAAATGCCCACTCCTTTCGGCCTTGATTGGCTTGTTGAGCATATATCTTAGTCTTATTTTCAATATTGAGCCAAGCCTTCACATGAATTTTTTTAACCATCTCAGCCTTTTTATTTCCATCAAGGCTTGTCCTTTCACTCAAAGGTAAATGCATTAGATCCAAAGGTGAGATGGGATTGAACCCATAAACAATTTCGAATGGTGAGTATTTAGAAACAGTATGCCTAGCATGATTATATACGAATTCAACATGAGGTAGGCATTCTTCCCAAGTCCTAAGTTTCTTTTTAATCAAAGATCTTAACAAAGTAGAGAAGGTTCTATTAACTACTTCAGTTTGACCATCCGATTGCGGGTGACAAGTTGTGGGGAAACAAAGCTTAGTTCCTAGCTTAGACCAAAGTGTTTTCCAAAAGTAACTAAGGAACTTAGTGTCTCTATCTGATACTATGGTCCTAGGCATGCCATGAAGTCTAACTATCGCCTTAAAAAATAATCGAGCAACGTTAACGGCATCATCCATCTTATGAGTAGGAATAAAGTGAGTCATTTTGGAAAATCCAACAACTACAACAATCACAGAATCCTTTCCAGTCTTAGTTCTATGCCATCCAAAAAGAAAATCCATAGAAATATCATGCCAAGGGTGCAAACGTATAGGAAGAGGGGTATAAAAAGAGTGCTTTTGGATTGTGGATTTGCCTTGCTTGCAAGTTACACATCTTTGGAAAGCTTTCTTACATCACTCCTCATGTGTGGCCAAAAGAAGTGTTCGTGACATTTAATGTCTTTGCCATGCCAAAGTGACCCATAATACCACCTGAATGTTCTTCCTTAACAAACAAGTTTCGTAAAGAGGAGTTATGTACACATAACTGATTATCATAAAACAAGAAGTCTTCACTCTTAAAGTATTTTCCAGTACCAAATTTCTCACAAGAAGCATAAATATCCTTAAAATCAGCATCAGTAGCATATAACTCTTTGATTTACTCAAACCCTAGCAGTTTAACTTCTAAAGAGTTCAAGAGCACATACCTCCGAGAAAGAGCATCGGCTACTACATTCTCTTTACCTTTCTTGTATTTGATCACATAAGGGAAGTGATACATACGAAGCCCAACACCCTCCAATCTTGTTCACCTATGGAAGAAGACCCAAGATCACAAAAGCCCAAACGGAGTAACTTGGCTGTTGCAAACTAAACCAAGGTAAATAAATAAACTATGGTTGTGTTAGGAAGGGATGGAGTACGTAAAATCTGTTGGGGAGACTGCTGGAGGAAGATTCGACGACAGAGGTATAAAAAGATATCTGGGGAGCAGAATAAGGGTATCAAGTATCAAGAGAAGAATAAAGAGAAGTAAGGTGTTGTAAGATTAAATATCAATCTCACAAGCGGTACGGCCGTGACTCGCCAGACCGAGAATCTCTCTTGGCTTAAGCGGACAAGGGAACTAAAAAGGGAGGTTTTGATCGAATCACACGATCAAAGGTGAACCAAGGGAGTTTGAATCTCTCAAACTAACCTGGCCGTGGCTTCAATAGAAAGGAAGTGAATCACACACTTTATTTCTAAAGAACAAGAACAAGACTCAAAGACAAGGCTTTGAAGAAATTACTTTGTATTCAAATTTAATTTCAATGGTGGTCTATCTTTACAATGAGGTCGTGCTGAGCTTATATAATGCTCCTAGCAATGGTCCTAAACCTAAAAAAGAGAAAAGGAAATCATATATTTAAAATATATGGCCGTTGGCCATTAATGTCTAGTTTGGCCAACAAGGAAAGTGTATATGCTTGAATCTTGAGAGCTTTGGGGCGAATTTAAGGTGTCTAGGTACATCCTGGATGCTTTTGAAAGTCTTCAATACGTGCCCAAGTTGCAAGGAATGTAGATATTGCAATCTGAACACATTAAGTGCACTTCAGTCCATATATGGCAAGTCTTGGAGGAAAGGGATTCGCCTGATCCTCTGGTGGCTGGTGCATGGTAGGTTTATTTTGGGCTTCCTTAGGGCCTTAATAATATCTCCTGGACGCCATGTTTTGGTTTGCAAGTGATTAAACTAGTTGGCCATCTCACTTGCCATAAGCGGCTCCAATCGGTTCATTTGAAGGCACGGATGGACCCGTCTGGTCCAAGGCGTGTTTGAGCTTCTAGAAGTGATTAAGGGAGCTCCTAGAAGTACCAAAAAGTCTCCTGGTCTCCAAAGAAACGTTTGGAGACTTTCATATAAGGAAAGTTCCAAATATGGTAAGTTTCGAAAACTTCAATTTGATGTATGGTTCATGACTTGATCTGGCCTTGTTTTGGGTGAGCTGCATGTCGCCGCGTGTCCTCTGTGAGTCAGGATTATAGGCCAGGTTTGGTCTTGGCTGGCCGCTTCTTGGTTAAGCTTGGATTCATGAAGATACACCCATGTATCCTTTTGCGGGTATTTGGCCGCCTTTGTGTTCCTTGGGCCGGCCGGGCTGGGCAGTTGGCCGGGGGTTGTGCCGATTACCTCATCATAAGGGGAGGGGAGAGACTCCATTAAGCCATCTCTCAAGATTTTTTTTCTTCTTTTATCAATCAATACAATATTCGGTTACATTTGTTCTGCAGTTTACGTTCTAAATCCTAATATTTTGGTATCGGAGCCATCGACGTGGGAGAAAGGAGAACGTGACCATGCCGCCTAAGAAGGATGATGCACCATGGGAGAAGGCTGTTGCTGACCTGCAGAGAGACGTGGAAAGGCTCTCGGGTTTACAACAGGTCGTTCTTGACATGAAAGCCCAGCTGGGCAAGCTAAGCATCTCGGATAAGATGGAGGAGAGATTTCGTGAACAAGAGCTTCAGGCTGCTACGAAGGAGAAGGCTCCAATGGGGTCTATAACTTCAGGAGTGGCCGATCTGCTGAGTGGTTACAGATCGAGTTATTCTCGCTCTGTTTCTCCAAGTCCAAGAGAAAACAGGGAGGAGAGGAGCTCGGAGCCGATAACCAGGAAGATCGATATGCCTATTTTTGATGGGGAAAATGTGGAGAACTGGGTATTGAGGGTGGAGCAGTATTTTGAGCTGGGGAGATTCTCAGAAATAGAAAGAATTACAGGCAGTAAGGATGTGTTTTGTGGAAGAAGCCCTCATGTGGTATAGATGGGAAAGGGATCGATATCCTTTTGAGAGTTGGGAGCAAATGAAGTTAAGAGTGCTGGACAATTTTTCAGAAATACCAGATAGCACACCTGGAGCGAGACTTCTCAATTTGAAGCAGGAGGATTCAGCCCAAAAATATTGCCAGGATTTTATTTCACTGGCTGCGAATGCTCCGGAGCATTCCGAATAGGTTCTAGAGATGGCATTCATGAATGGGTTGAAACCCAAAACAAGGGCTGGAGTGAGTATGCTGGAGCCTCGAACTTTAAAAAAAAATGATGAGTCTTGCTCGTAAGGTAGAAGAATGGGCAGCCATGGACGACTCGCTGGAAGGAGGAGAATCGCGTGTGGCCATCAGATCTACACGTGTGAGTGTTGCCCAGCTTCATTACCCAACAAGAAGAGAGGGCCCAATCGTGGGTGGGTATTCAACAGCTATTGGGCCTAATCTCTTTAAGCACAAATATTCCACTAATTTGGGAAATAGGTCCAATCCGACTGGCCCAGCTGCAACAAGGGCAACCCTAGGCGCTCCTCTTCCATCGCGAGCTAGGCACTCCTACCATCGACTGTCGGATGCAGAAGTGCGAGAGAAGAAGGCTCGCGGTGTTTGCTTCAGGTACGACGAACGCTGGCAGGTGGGGCACCAGTGTAGCTCGAAGGAGCTCCTAGTATTATCCGTCCAGGAAGACGGCACCGAACGTGAGATTGTTGGGGTCGACAAAGGGGTTGAGCTCGAAGGGGAAACCGAAGTAACTAAGCTAGGAGAGCTCTCCTTATACTCGGTGGTTGGAGTTTCCTCTATTCGCACCTTGAAGCTACGCGGATTCATCCAAAATCGAGAGGTGGTGCTCAAGGTGGATAGTGGGGCTTCCCACAACTTCATCTCCCACATTCTGGTTCAGCAACTACACCTTCCCATTGAGGAAACTGCCGGTTATGGAGTGATAACAGGTACTGGTTCGGCCGTACGGTGATACAAGCCTCGAATCAAGGCTGTATGCGACCTTAGGCCTCTGGATGGGGGCTTTCTGTTTGGTAAGGGATGGAAATGTGAAGTGAACCACACGAGGGGTGATGAACCTCGTGATAAATCACAAACTTAGAAGCTAGGAGAGCTGGTCACAACTAGGTTCTAAACGCACAAGTCTTTTGAGAGAAAAACTTGTAGGAAGAAAATTCGATCTTTATTAATATCAGAAAAAGGTTGTCGAACTACAATGCTGAAGGACCCTTATTAATATGCTCGGCAGCTTGACCTTCTAGGGTCGACTCAACAAAGAAAAATTAAAAACTTACAAAAGTGTACAAAAGGAAAATTACAAAAGTGAATAACAGAAAATGACTTCTACCTAAATTGCCTTTGACTCAAAATGTAAACATTCTAAATCCTACCCTGCAAAACAGAAAAAGGCAAGTATATAATTTGAAAACTTACCATTCTTACCTATCGGCCAAGAAATGGAAGGTGGCCGACCTTGTGGCATGCACGCGCCTAGCTCCTAGTCTTCGATTTGCAGTAGGGTTATGAATCCTTGGGCGCTGACCTCTCTTGCCACTAAAGCCCAAGTCTCTGAAGTCCTTTGTATTGTTGAGAAGCCTTTTTACTCTTCCTTGCACTCTTGGCCCAATGCTCTTTTTCGATCATCCTCTAGGAGCTTGTCGACCCACAAACTGAACTTGTGGAAGAGCGCCCTTGATCTGCTCCTTGTCATTGCTCCTGCTGGCACCACTGGTGTAGAAACTTCATCTAGATGCATGTATTGAAGCTGGTAGCTTATCTGGTCCGAGTCTCTTTGTGTAGATGTTGAAATGGTGGTGCAATCGGCTGGATCGGCTGTACCGCCAGAAAGGTTGATCGGTCCGGCCTGGCTGGTCGTAGGCCCGGTGGTACCACTTGGGCCGGCAGGCGCGCCAAATGGCCCGGCTGTCTCAGGCAAGCTCTCTGGTTGGCCAATCTGGTCTCCTGGCCGGCCATACAATCTGATGTCCCCATCATCCCCTCCCCCTTCAGTAGGTTTTGACCTCAAAACTGGTTCATCTGCATGGAAAGGAGATAAATGAGTTACGTTGAATGTGTTAGACACATTAAACTCACCTGTAAGCTCAATCTGGTAGGCGTTGTTGTTGATCCTCTCCAACACTCTGAATGGTACATCTCCTCTTGGGGCCAGCTTGGAACTCCTTAGGTTGGGGAACCTCTCCTGTCGTAGGTGTAGCCACACCCAATCGCCTGGTTGAAAAATCATCTCCTTTCTCCCCTTGTTGGCATGAGTCACGTACTACCCGGTCCTCTTCTCCAAGTTTTCTGCTACCTTCTGGTGTATCTTCTTTATGAACTCTGCCTTGGATGCTCCGTTGAGGTTGGTCATCTATGCTGGTGGCAGTGGCGTTTACTCCAAAGGTGTTAGGGGTTGAAGCCGTAGACTACTTCAAAAGGGGTCTTCTTGGTTGCTGAGTGCACGGCTCGGTTGTATGCAAACTCTATGAATGGCAGGCACTCGACCCAAGTCTTGAGGTTCTTCCCTAGTGTAGTCCTGAGAAGAGTCGACAATGTCCGGTTGACTACTTCAGTTTGGCCATCGGTTTGATGATGGCAGGTGGTAGAGAAGAGCAGCTTCATGCCCAGCTTCCTCCAGATGGTTCTCCAGAAGTGGCTGAGGAATTTGGTGTCCCTGTCTGACACGATGGTCCTTGGCACTCCGTGAAGCCGTACTATCTCCCTGAAGAACAGCTCGGCTGTTTGCGTGGCATCATTGACATTGGCGCATGGGATGAAATGTGCCATCTTGGAGAATCGGTGCGTCTACTACTACAAATATAGCAACCTTGTGGTTGATTTTGGGCAGACCTAGTTTCCAAGTAATCTAATCGATCCCAAAATACATGATGCCATGCATTATATTTCATTTATAAGCTTTAACTCAATGAGCACCAGTGATCAGCTTAGAATGATCATTTTCACTTGCCGATCAACTTGATATGCCCGCAATATATCGTCTATAACTTATGATTTAGAGCTTAGAATGACACTAATCCAATGCCCACGTTAAGCTAGCTCAATTTTTTTTATATTGTGACAAAATTTGACACAGAACTAGATACGAGAAAGCGTTCAAGTAATCCAATCTATCCCAAACCGCGTGATGCCATCCCTTATGCTTCATTTATTAGAGTTTACTTAATGAACACCTATGATCAGTTTAGAACGATCACTTGAACTGGCCGATCAACTTGACATGTACACACTAAATCGTCCATAACTTATGACTTAGAGCTCAGAATGACACGAATCCAACGCCCACGTTAAGGTAGCTCAATTTTCTATATTGCGATAAAATTTGAGACAGAAAAAGATACAACAAGACATCAAAGTAATACAATCTATCCCGGACTGCGTGATGCCATGCATTATGTTTCATTTATAAGCCTTTACTCAATGAGCACCAATGATCAGTTAAGAGATCATTTTAACTGGCCGATAAACTTAACATTTCCACACTAAATCATCCGTAACTTTTGATTTAAAGCTCAGAATGACACGAATTCAATGCCCACGTTCCTCTAGCTCAATTTTTTATATTATATTAAAATTTTAGATAGAACTAGATTTGCCAAAGCATCTAAGTAATCAAATATATCTCAAACTACGTGATGCCATGCTTGCTTTATTTATAAGCGTTTACTTAATGAGAACCAACGATCAGTTTCGAATGATCACTTTAACCTGCCGATTAACTTGACATGTCCGCACTAAATCGTCCGTAACTTTTGATTATATAGTTCAGAATGACATGAATCCAATGCCCACGTTAAGCTAGATCAATTTTCTATATTATGAAAAAATTAAAGACATAAATAGATACGAAAAAGTGTCCCTGTAATCCAATCTTTCCCAAACTCCGTGATGCCATGCATTATACTTCATTTATAAGCCCTTACGCAATGAGCACCAATTATCAGTTAAGAATGATCATTTTAATTGGTTGATCAACTTGACATGTCCGCACTAAATTATCCGTAACGTTTGAATTAGAGCTCCTAATGAAACGAATCAATGCCCATGGTAAGCTAGCTCAATTTTTTTAACTTTGTGATAAAAAATTTAAGACTAAAATTGATTCGACAAGTCCTCCAAGTAGAAATGGGTTGTGCTTTATTTATAAGCCTTTACTCTTTTAGCACCAATGATCAGTTTGGAATGATCAATTTAACTGGTTGATCCACTTGACATGTCTGCACTAAATCGTTCATAACATTTGATTATATAACTCATAATGACATGAATCCAATACCCACACTAAGCTAGCTCAATTTTCTATATTGTGACAAAATTTCACAAAGAAATAGATACAACAAAGCGTCCATGTAATCCAATCTATGCCGAAATGCGTGATGTCATGCATTATGCTTCATTTAAAAGCATTTACTTAATGAGCACCATTGATCAGTTTAGAATGATAACTTTAACTGGTCGATCAACATGTCCACACTGAATCGTATGTAACTTTTGATTTAGAGCTCTGAACGACACGAATCCAATGCCCACGTTAAGCTTGCTCAATTTTCTATATTGTAAAAAAATTTGGTACAAAAATTTATACAACAATGCGTCCAAGCAATCCAATATATCCCGAACTGTGTGATGCCATGCATTATGCTTCATTTATAAGCCTTTACTAATTGAGCACCAATAATCAATATTGTGACAAAATTTGAGATGTAAATAGCTACAGAAAAGGGTTTAAGTAATCCAATCTAGCCAAAACTTTGTATCATGCATTATGCGTTATTTATAAGTCTTTACGCAATGAGCACCAAAGATGAGTTTAGAATGATCACTTTAACGGGCCGATCAACTTGAAATGTTCACAGTATATCGTCTGTAACTTTTGATTAGAGCTTAAAATAACACATATCCATTGCCCACATTAAGGTAGCTCAATTTTTTATATTGTGACTAAATTTGATACAGAAATAGATACGACAAAGCATCCAAGTAATCTAATCTATCCCAAACTGCATGATGCCATGCTTTATGCTTCATTTATAAGCGTTTAATTAATGAGCACCAATGATCATTTAGAATGATCACTTTATATGGCCGATCAACTTGACATGTTTGCACTAAATTGTCCGTAACTTTTGATTTAGAGCTCTGAATGACATGAATCCAATGCCCACATTAAGCTAGCTCAATTTTTTATATTTTGATAAATTTTAAGACTAAATATTGCTTTGAAAAGTCCTCCAAGTAATCAAATCTATCCAAAACTTTGTGATGTCATGCATTATGCTTCATTTGTAAGCCTTTACTCAATGAGCACTAGTGATTAGTTAAGAATGATCAATTTAACTGGGCAATCAAATTGACAAGTCTGACCTATATCGTCCATAACTCGTGATTTATAGCTCATAATGACATGAATCCACTACACACGTTAAGCTAGCTCAATTTTTTATATGGAGACAAAGTTTGAGATACAAATAAATACAAAAAAGCGTTCAAGTAACGTAATCTAGCCAAAACTTCGTGATGCCATGCATTATGCTTCATTTATAAGTCCTTACGCAATGAGCACCAATGATCAGTTTAGAATGATCACTTTAACTGGCCGATCAACTTGAAATGTTCGCACTAAATCGTCAGTAACTTTTGATTTAAAGCTCAGAATGACACGAATCCAATACCCACGATAAGCTAGCTCAACTTTCTATATTGTGAAAAAATTTTGAGACATAAATCGATACGAAAAAGTGTTCAAGTAATCCCATCTAGCCAAAACTGCGTGATGCCATGCATTATGTTTCATTTATAAGTCTTTATGCAATGAGCATCAATGATCAGTTTAGAATGATCACTTTAACTGGCCGATCAACTTGAAATTCCCGTACTAGATCGTCTGTAACTTTTGATTTAGAGCATAGAATGACACGAATTCAATGATCACATTAAGCTAGCTCAAATTTTTATATTTTGAAAAAATTTCAAACAGAAATAGATACGAAAAAGCGTTCAAGTAATCGAAGCTAGCCAAAACTGCATGATGCCATGCATTTTGCTTCATTGATAAGCCTTTACTCAATGACCACCAACTTGAAGGGTCTACACTAAATCGTCCATAACTTTTGATTTATAGCTAAGAATAACACGAATCCAATCCCCACGTTAAGGAAGCTAAAATATTCTATATTGTGACAAAATTTGAGACAGAACTAGATACAAAACAGCGTTCAAGTAATCCAATCTAGCAAAAACTGTGTGATCCCATTCTTTATGCTTCATTTATAAGCGTTTACTCAATGAGCACCAATTATAAGTTTAGGTTGATCAATTTAACTGGGAGATGAATTTGACATGTACGCACTAAATCGTCCATAACTTTTGATTTATAGCTCATAATGAAACGAATCCAATGCCCGCGTTAATCTAGCTCAATTTTCTATATTGTGACAAAGTTTGAGACAGAAATAGATTCAAAAGCATCCATGTAATCCAATCTATCATGAAGTGTGTGATTCAATGCATTATACTTCATTTAAAAGCCTTTACTCAATGAGGACAAATGATCAGTTTAGAATGATCACTTTAACTGGCCGATCAACTTGACATGTTTGGGTTAAATCGTCCGTAAATTTTGGTTTAGATCAAAAACTAACAAGAATCCAATGCCCACGTTAGCTAGTTCAATTTTCAATATTGTGATAGAATTTGGACAGAAATAGATACGAAAAAGTGTTCAAGTAATCCAAGCTAGCCAAAACTGCATGATGCCATGCATTTTGCTTCATTGGTAAGCCTTTACTCAATGACCACCAATGATCAATTTAAAATGATAACTTTAACTAGCCGATCAACTTGAAATGTCTACACTAAATCGTCCATAACTTTTGATTTATAGCTAAGAATAACACGAATCCAATCCCCACGTTAAGGGAGCTAAAATTTTCTATATTGTGACAAAATTTGAGGCAGAACTAGATACATAACAGCATTCAAGTAATCTAATCTAGCCAAACCTGCGTGATCCCATGCTTTATGCTTCATTTATAAGCTTTTACTCATGAGCACCAATGATAAGTTTAGGTTGATCAATTTAAGTGGGAGATGAATTTGACATGTTCGCACTAAATTGTCCATAACTTTTGATTTATAGCTCATAATGACACGAATCCAATGCCCGCGTTAATCTAGCTCAATTTTCTATATTGTGACAAAGTTTGAGACAGAAATAGATTCAAAAGCATCCATGTAATCCAATCTATCATGAAGTGTGTGATTCAATGCATTATGCTTCATTTAAAAGCCTTTACTCAATGAGGACAAATGATCAGTTTAGAATGATCACTTTAACTGGCCGATCAACTTGACATGTCTGGGTTAAATCGTCCGTACATTTTGGTTTAGATCAAAAACTAACAAGAATCCAATGCCCACGTTAGCTAGTTCAATTTTCAATATTGTGATAGAATTTGGAAAGAAATAGATACGAAAAAGTGTTCGAGTAATCCAAGCTAGCCAAAACTGCATGATGCCATGCATTTTGCTTCATTGATAAGCCTTTACTCAATGACCATCAATGATCAATTTAAAATGATAACTTTAACTAGCTGATCAACTTGAAATGTCTACACTAAATCGTCCATAACTTTTGATTTATAGCAAAGAATAACACGAATCCAATCCCCACGTTAAGGAAGCTAAAATTTTCTATATTGTGACAAAATTTGAGGCAGAACTAGATACATAACAGCATTCAAGTAATCTAATCTAGCCAAACCTGTGTGATCCCATGCTTTATGCTTCATTTATAAGCTTTTACTCATGAGCACCAATGATAAGTTTAGGTTGATCAATTTAAGTGGGAGATGAATTTGACATGTTCGCACTAAATCGTCCATAACTTTTGATTTATAGCTCATAATGACACGAATTCAATGCCTGCGTTAATCTAGCTCAATTTTCTATATTGTGACAAAGTTTGAGACAGAAATAGATTCAAAAGCATCCATGTAATCCAATCTATCATGGAGTGTGTGATTCAATGCATTATGCTTCATTTAAAAGCCTTTACTCAATGAGGACAAATGATCAGTTTAGAATGATCACTTTAACTAGCCGGTCAACTTGACATGTCTGGGTTAAATCGTCCGTACATTTTGATTTAGATCAAAAACTGACACGAATCCAATGCCCACGCTAGCTAGCTCAATTTTCAATATTGTGATAGAATTTGGACAGAAATAGATACGAAAAAGTGTTCAACTATTCCAATCTAGCCAAAACTGCGTGATGCATGCGTTATGCTTCATTTATAAGCATTTACTCAATGAGCACAAGTGATCAATTTAGAATGACCACTTTAATTGGCCGATTGACTCTACAGGTCCGCACTAAATCGTCTGTAACTTTTTATTTAGAGCTTAGAATAACATGAATCCAATGCCCATATTAAGTTAGTTCAATTTTTTATAGTGTGACAAAATTTGAGATTGAAATAGATACGAAATAGCGGTCAAGTAATCTAATCTACCCAAAACTGCGTGATGCCATGCATTATGCTTCATTTATAAGCCTTTAATCAATGAGCACCAATGATCAGTTTAAAATGATCAATTTAAGTGGGTGATGAACTTGACATGTCCGCACTAAATCATACTATCCTTTGATTTAGAACATAGAATGACACAAATTTAATGCCAACGTTAAGCTAGCTCAAATTTCTATATTTTGACATAATTTGAGACAGATATAGATATGACAAAGCGTCCATGTAATCCAATCTATCACGAAATGTGTGATTCAATGCACTATGCTTCCTTTATAAGCCTTTACTAAATGAGCACCAATGATCAGTTAAGTATTATCAATTTAACTCACCAATCAACTTTACATATCTACATAAAGTCGTTCGTACCTTTTGATTTAGAGCTCCGAATGACACGAATCCAATGCCCATTCTAAGCTAGCTCAATTTTTTATATTGTGATAAAATTTAGGACTACAATGGCTTCGACAAGTCATCCAAGGAACTAAATCTATCAAAATCTACATGATGGCATGCATTATGCTTCATTTATAAGCCGTTACTCAATGAGCACCGATGATCAGTTTAGAATAATAAATTTAACGAGACACGTCTGCACTAAATCGTCCATAACTTTTTATTTATACCTCAAAATGAGACGAATCCAATGCCCACGTTAAGGTAGCTCAATTTTCTATATTGTGACAAAATTTGAAACAGAAATAGATACGAAAAAGCGTTCAAGTAATCCATTCTAGCCAAAACTGAGTGATGCCATGCATTATGCTTCATTTATAAGCCTTTAATCAATGATCACCAGTGATAAGTTTAGAATGATCACTTTAACTAGCTGATCAGCTTCACATGTCCGCATTTAATCGTCCATAACTTTTGATTTAGAGCTCAGAATGACACGAATCCAATGTCCACGTTAATCTCACTCAATTTTTTTTTATTATGATAAATTTTAAGACTAATATTGCTTTGACAAGTCCTCCAAGTACTCAAATATATCCAAAACTACGTGATGTCATGTATTATGCTTCATTTATAATCCTTTACTCAATGAGCATCAATGATCATTTTAGAATGATCAATTTAACTGGGCGATCAAATTGACATGTCTAAACTAAATCGTCCAATACTCCTAATTTGTAGCTCATAATGAAACGAATCCAATGCACACGTTAAGTTAGCTCAATTTTCTATATTGTGACGAAATTTGAGATAAAAATCGCTAGGAAAAAGTGTTTAATTAATCCAATAATAGCCACAACTTCGTGTCATGCATTATGCGTTATTTTTAAGTCTTTACGCAATGAGCACCAATGATGAGTTTAGAATGATAACTTTAACTGGCCGATCAACTTGAAATTCCCGCACTAGATCGTCTGTAACTTTTGATTTAGAGCATATAATGACATGAATTCAATGATCACGTTAAGCTAGCTCAAATTTTTATATTTTGAAAAAATTTAAAACAGAAATAGATACAAAAAAGCGTTCAAGTAATCCAAGCTAGCCAAAACTGCATGATGCCATGCATTTTGCTTCATTGATAAGCCTTTACTCAATGACCACCAATGATCAGTTTAAAAGAATAACTTTAACTCGCCGATAACCTTGAAATTTCTACACTAAATCGTCCATAACTTTTGATTTATAGCTAAGAATAACACGAATCCAATCCCCACGTTAAGGAAGCTAAAATTTTCTATATTGTGACAAAATTTGAGACCGAACTAGATACAAAACAGCGTTCAAGTAATCCAATCTAACCAGACCCGCGTGATCCTATGCTTTATGCTTCATTTATATGCGTTTACTCAATGAGCACCAATGATAAGTTTAGGTTGATAAATTTAGCTGGGAGATTAATTTGACATGTTCGCACTAAATCGTCCATAACGTTTGATTTATAGCTCATAATGACACGAATCCAATGCCCGCGTTAATCTAGCTCAATTTTCTATATTGTGACAAAGTTTGAGACATAAATAGATTCAAAAGCATCCATGTAATCCAATCTATCATGAAGTGTGTGATTCAATGCATTATGCTTTATTTATAAGCTTTTACTCAATGAGGACAAATGATCAGTTTAGAATGATCACTTTAACTGACCGATCAACTTGACATGTTTGGGTTAAATCGTCCGTACATTTTGATTTAGATCAAAAACTGACACGAATCCAAAGCCCATGTTAGCTAGCTCAATTTTCAATATTGTGATAGAATTTGGACAGAAATAGATACGAAAAAGCGTTCAACTATTCCAATCTAGCCAAAACTGTGTGATGCCATGCATTATTCTTCATTAATAAGCCTTTACTCAATGAGCACCAATGATCAATTTCGAATGATCACTTTAATTGGCCGATCAACTCTACATGTCGGCACTAAATCGTCTGTAACTTTTTATTTAGAGCTTAGAATAACACGAATCCAATGCCCATGTTAAGTTAGTTCAATTTTTTATATTGTGACAAAATTTGAGATTGAAATAGATACGAAATAGCGTTCAAGTAATCTAATCTAGCCAAAACTGCGGGATGCCATGCATCATGCTTCATTTATAAGCCTTTACTCAATGAGCACCAATGATCAGTTTAAAATGATCAATTTAAGTGGGCGATGAACTTGACATGTCCGCACTAAATCATACTAAATTTTGATTTAGAACTTAGAATGACACAAATCCAATGCCAGCGTTAAGCTAGCTCATTTTCTATATTTTGACAAAATTTGACACAAATATAGATATGACAAAGCGTCCATGTAATCCAATCTATCACGAAATGTGTAATTCAATGCACTATGCTTCCTTTATAAGCCTTTACTAAATGAGCACCAATGATCAGTAAAGTATTATCAATTTAACTCACCGATCAACTTTACATGTCTGCACAAAGTCGTTCGTAGCTTTTAATTTAGAGCTCCGAATGACACGAATCCAATGCCCACGCTAAGCTAGCTCAATTTTTTATATTATGATAAAATTTAGGACTAAAATGGCTTCGACAAGTCATCCAAGGAACTAAATCTATCAAAATTGACATGATGGCATGCATTATGCTTCATTTATAAGCCTTTACTCAATGAGCACCGATGATCAGTTTAGAGTGATCAATTTAACGAGGCGATCAACTTGACATGTTTGCACTAAATCGTCCATAACTTTTTTTTATACCTCATAATGAGACGAATCCAATGCCCACGTTAAGGTAGCTCAATTTTCTATATTGTGACAAAATTTGAAACAGAAATAGATACGAAAAAGCGTTCAAGTAATCCATTCTAGCCAAAACTGAGTGATGCCATGCATTATGCTTCATTTATAAGCCTTTAATCAATGATCACCAGTGATAAGTTTAGAATGATCACTTTAACTAGCCGATCAGCTTCACATGTCCGCATTTAATCGTCCATAACTTTTGATTTAGAGCTCAGAATGACACGAATCCAATGTCCACGTTAATCTCACTCAATTTTTTTTTATTATGATAAATTTTAAGACTAATATTGCTTTGACAAGTCCTCCAAGTACTCAAATATATCCAAAACTACGTGATGTCATGTATTATGCTTCATTTATAATCCTTTACTCAATGAGCATCAATGATCATTTTAGAATGATCAATTTAACTGGGCGATCAAATTGACATGTCTAAACTAAATCGTCCAATACTCTTGATTTATATCTCATAATGAAACGAATCCAATGCACACGTTAAGTTAGCTCAATTTTCTATATTGTGACAAAATTTGAGATATAAATAGGTACGAAAAAGTGTTTAATTAATCCAATGATAGCCACAACTTCGTGTCATGCATTATGCGTTATTTATAAGTCTTTACGCAATGAGCACCAATGATATGTTTAGAATGATAACTTTAACTGGCTGATCAACTTGAAATTCCCGCACTAGATCGTTTGTAACTTTTGATTTAGAGCATAGAATGACACGAATTCAATGATCACGTTAAGCTAGCTCAATTTTTATATTGTGAAAAAATTTAAAACACAAATAGATACAAAAAAGCGTTCAAGTAATCCAAGCTAGCCAAAACTGCATGATGCCATGCATTTTGCTTCATTGATAAGCCATTACTTAATGACCACCAATGATCAGTTTAAAATGATAACTTTAACTGGCCGATCAACTTGACATGTCTACACTAAATTGTCCATAACTTTTGATTTATAGCTAAGAATAACACGAATCCAATCCCTACGTTAAGGAAGCTAAAAGTTTCTATATTGTGACAAAATTTGAGACAGAACTAGATACAAAACAACATTCAAGTAATCCAATCTAGCCAAAATTGTGGGATCCCATGCTTTATGCTTCATTTATAAGCGTTTACTCAATGAGCACCAATGATAAGTTTAGGTTGATCAATTTAACTGGGAGATGAATTTGACATGTTCGCACTAAATCGTCCATAACTTTTGATTTATAACTCATAATGACATGAATCCAATACCCGCGTTAATCTAGCTCAATTTTCTATATTTTGACAAAGTTTGAGACAGAAATAGATTCAAAAGCATCCAGGTAATCCAATCTATAATGAAGTGTGTGATTCAATGCATTATGCTTTATTTATAAGCCTTTACTCAATGCGGACAAATGATCAGTTTAGAATGATAACTTTAACTAGCCGATCAACTTGACATGTCTGGGTTAAATCGTCCGTACATTTTGATTTAGATGAAAAACTGACACGAATCCAATGCCCACGTTAGCTTGCTCAATTTTCAATATTGTCATAGAATTTGGATAGAAATAGATACGAAAAAGTGTTCAAGTATTCCAATCTAGTCCAAACTGCGTGATGCCATGCATTATGCTTCATTTATAAGCCTTTACTCAATGAGCACAAATGATCAATTTAGAATTCACACTTTAATTGGCCGATCAACTCTACATGTCCGCACTAAATCGTCTGTAACTTTTTATTTAGAGCTTAGAATAACACGAATCCAATACCCATGTTAAGTTAGTTCAATTTTTTATATTGTGAAAAAATTTGAGATTAAAATAGATACGGAATAGCATTCAAGTAAGCTAATCTAGCCAAAACTGCGTGATGTCGTGCATTATGCTTCATTCATAAGCCTTTACTAAATGAGCACCAATGATCAGTTTAAAATGATCAATTTAAGTGGGCGATGAACTTGACATGTCTGCACTAAATGGTACTAACTTTTGATTTAGAACTTAGAATGACACAAATCCAATGCCACCGTTAAGCTAGCTCAATTTTTTATATTTTGACTAAATTTGAGATAGATATAGATATGACAAAGCATCCATGTAATCCAATCTATCACGAAATGTGCGATTCAATGCACTATGCTTCCTTTATAAGACTTTACTAAATCAACACCAATGATCAGTTAAGTATTATCAATTTAACTCACCGATCAACTTTACATGTCTGCATAAAGTCGTTCGCACCTTTTGAATTAGAGCTCCGAATGACACGAATCCAATGCCCACGCTAAGCTAGCTCCATTTTTTGTATTGTGATAAAATTTAGGACTAAAATGGCTTCGACAAGTCATCCAAGTAACTGAATCTATCAAAATCTACATCATGGCATGCATTATGCTTCATTGATATGCCTTTACTCAATGAGCACCGATGATCAGTTTAAAATGATCAATTTTACTAGGCGATCAACTTGACACGTCTGCACTAAATCGTCCATAACTTTTGATTTATACCTCATAATGAGACGAATCCAATGCTCACGTTAAGGTAGCTCAATTTTCTATATTGTGACAAAATTTTAAACAGAAATAGATACGAAAAAGCATTCAAGTAATCCATTCTAGCCAAAACTGAGTGATGCCATGTATTGATCAGTTTAGAATGATCACTTTATTTCGTGTATTTATAAGCCTTTAATCAATGAGAACTAGTGATCAGTTTAGAATGATCACTTTAACTAGCCGTTCAGCTCGACATGTCCGCATTTAATCGTCCATAACTTTCGATTTAGAGCTCAGAATGACACGAATCCAATGCCCACGTTAATCTCACTCAATTTTATATATTTTGACAAAATTTGAGAGAGAACTAGATACGACAAAGCGTCCAAGTAATCCAATCTATTCCAAACTGCGTGATTCAATGCTTTATGCTTCATTTATAATGATTTAGAATGATCACTTTATTTGGGCCATTAACTTGACATATCCACACTTAATTGTCCGTAAACTTTGATTTAGAGCTTAGAATCACACGAATCTCACTACAAGAAAATTGCCAATATGCCACTGCATTTTGCGTCCACATGCGTAGTCGCAAAATTTGCGACCACATTTGCCATGGTTTTGCAACCAATTTGCGACTACAGCAATGTAGTCGCAAAGTGGTCGCAAAAGTTTGAGTAAAATGTGTAGTCGCATATTGGACGCAATACACAACCACTAAGAGACTAAACTGCGACTGATTAGCGACTACTTGTGGAAGAACCACATGTTAGTCACATATTGGTCGCTGAATATGCAACCAATTTGCGACTACATTTCGAGTGGCTCTTCAGTCACAAAGTGGTGGCAAAGTGATAACATAAAAACATCTGCGTATTAGGTATACCGACTTTTAAGCGACTACACTATCGTGGTCGCAAAGTACTGGCAAAGCAGTGACAAAGTAGTGGCAAAGCAGTGGCAAAGTAGTGGAAAAGTAGTGGCAAAATGTTGTATATATTTGCCCCATCCCATTCTCTCATTTGTAGAATCAAAGGGAAAAAAATCTTCAAACATTTTGGGGAAATTATAATAATTCGAGAGATTAGATGTACAAAAGGATTGTTAATCAAACAAGAAATATATCGGCGGAATTTGCACAAGCCATGTAGCAGTTCATGAATTTTGCAAGTAGTCAACAAATATGTCAAAGTAGCGGAGGTAAGTTTTTCTGTCCTTTTAGTAATTGCAAAAACGATAAATTTATTCCGAGATGGAAAATATGGAGTCATCTATATAGTTGAGGATTTATGCCAAATAATTATATTTGGTATAAACATGGAGAAGAGCTGAATGTTCAGTTAGGGACGAGTAGTCGGGGTGATGCCCAAAGAAATAAGGGAGATACGTGTGGTACTAGTGATGAAACAGTTGGTAGATCCGGTAATAGATATGTTGAAATGATGACGGATGCATTTTGTGAGACGACGACTGATGATTAGTACTATAATCAAAACAAAGAAGAATATAATAATGAAGAAAAACCTAGTGAAGAAGCACAAAAATTTTACAATATGTTAGAAGCTGCGAAAAATCCATTGTATGATGGTTGTCATGAAGGGCACTCACAGTTATCTTTAGCTGCTCGGTTCATGCACATTAAGCCTGATTTTAATTTACCCGAAAAATGCATGGATTCTTGTGCGGAGCTGTTTACAGAATATTTGCCCAAGGAGAATCAGACAACGGGTTCATATTATGAAACCGAAAAATTGATGCAAAATTTAAGCCTCCCGTTTTATACAATTAGCGTGTGTATTCAAAATTGTATGATCTTTTGAATAGAAAATGAGAAATGGGAAAAATGCAAATTTTGTGATGCCCCCCGATATAAGCCAAGTGAGGGCAGTACGAGAATACCTTTCAGTCGTATGTGGTATTTACCTATACGCGATAGACTTAAAAGAATGTATCAAAGCGAGAAAACCACAGAGGCAATGAGGTGGCACGCAGAGCATGAAACAAAATACGGAGAAATGAATCATCCATCTGATGCTGCGGAGTGGGAAAATTTTCAATATCTACATCCTAGATTTGCTGTTGAATCTCGAAACGTTTATCTTGGCTTATGTACTGATGGGTTCAATCCATTTGGCATGTCACGGAATCATTCATTATGCCCGATGATTATCACTCCATATAACTTGCCACTGGACATGTGTATGAAGAAAGAGTACTTGTTTCTAACAATTCTGAATTCGGGGCCAAATCATCCGCGTGCTAGTCTGCATATATTCTTCCGATCTTTGATTGATGAGTTGAAAGAATTGTGGTCTACGGGAGTTGATGCATATGATGTATCGTTGAATCAAAATTTCAATATAAAAGCCATGTTACTATATACGATAAGAGATTTTCTTGCTTATGCAATGTTGTCAAGATGGACAACGCATAGTAGACTGGCTTGTCCAATTTGTATGGATGATACGAAGACATTTCAATAACCAAATGGTAGAAAGACGTGTTGGTTTGATTGTCACATACGGTTTCTTCCTAAGGATCACCCGTTACGGAAAAATAAAACAAATTTTTTAAAGGGGAAACATGCTTTGAATGACTATCCTCCACAATCATTGACAGGCGAACAAGTTTTATACGAGCGCATAAAAAATGTCAATCCTCTGAGAACATCTGACTGCGGAGGAAATGGTCATGAAAGTAAAGAAGAAGGTTACGACAGCTGGCATAATTGACACAAAGAAAGCATATTTTGGGAGTTGCCATACTGGACGGATCTTAACCTTCAAAATAATCTTGATGTGATGCATATAGAGAAGAATTTCTTCGATAACTTCATTAATACTGTTATGAATGTGAAAGAGAAATAAAAAGATACAGTTAAGTCAAGGTTGGATATTGCAAATTTTTGCTCTCGAAAAGAGTTGCACGTGGATGGTCAGGTAATGGTCCATTCCCTATATTTCAACTGACACAAAAAGCCAAAGAACGCTTATTGGAATGTATAAAAAATGATGTCAAATTTCCGGATGGCTATGAAGCAGATTCAGAAAATTGTGTGGATATGGATGGACTGAAGTTCTCGGGCTTGAAAAGCCATGACTGCTATGTTTTTATGGAAAGGCTTCTCCCTTTTATATTTGTAGAACTTTTACCACGAAACGTTCATCTAGCATTATTAGGTATATATACTAATAAATATGTTTTATATTATAAGTACGTAAATTAATAATAATTGCATGTACCAATTAATTCTAGATGGTAATATATATGTGAATTGGAAGATTTTTCTGTGATCTATGCTCCAAATTATTACCACAAAGCCGTGTCCGAAGTGTAAAGGAAAACATACTCAAAATTTTGTGCAATTTGGAAAAGATCTTTCCATCTACATTTTTCGACCTCATGGAGCCCCTTCCTGTACATCTACCATACGAAGCTGAACTGGGTGGACCCGTGCAATATAGGTGGATGTATCCATTTGAAAGGTTTTTTAAAAAACTGAAATGCTAGGCGAAGAACAAACGATATGATGTAGGGTCGATTGTTGAATCATATGTGAATGATGAGATATCTTATTTCTTGAAGCATTACTTTGCTGCCCACATACGCACGAAAAACAGGTACCATAAATTCTTATGTTTATTAATTAATTATTTTATTATGAATGGTAAATTTTTGTGCTGAAAATATCGTGTAATATATATATATATATATATGTCTACAAGATTTGATGAAGGTGACGTTCCTGTATATCTGGATCCCGGAGTGTCGGATATATTTACGCATATGGGTCGTCCAAGTGGTAAATGTAAAGAAATATGGCTCTCCAAAAATGAATACAAATATGCACATGCATATGTTTTGCGGAATTGTGAATATTTTCAGCCACTAGAGAGGTAAATACTATGAAGACATTTGCATTTATTACATTTCAATTTAATTGTATCAAGCAATATATATTACTTTTTCATATTTACTTTTGTAGCATGTTTGAAGATCACATTTGATGTACGTATCCATATCTTTCGGAAGATGACATTTCATCGAAAAAGAGTAAGAGTTCCACATATGGGTTCGAGATTATGTATGTTTAATTAATTGACATGTATATTATATTAAATTTATTAATTTTGAAATACTAACTTTTCATAGATATATGATCATAGGTCAATGCACTTCCATAGATCCACGTATCTTTCCGATATGGGCTCAAGAATTAGTTCAAGGGCCGATGAATAAAGGGTCAACTTGGCCGATCTATTTTACAAGAGGTTATATGTTCCACATGAAGAAACATAGACATAGGAGAAAGACATGTAAATACGACATTTGTGTCAAGGGAGACAATTATTCAGATGCATCTGATGAAGCTGATTTTTACGAGATTTTAACAGATATCATTCAGCTTGAGTATGTCGGCCTCCTAAATTTGAAGATCACGCTTTTTAACTGTGAGTGGTACAATCCTACGCTTTCGAAAAGTACTCGGAAGTCGGAAAATAGCATTGTTGATGTCTTATCATCGGGGAAATACTACAAATTCGAACTATTTATTCTAGGTACGTATGTAAATAATAAACTAATATTAATTTCGTTAAAAATATATAACTAATTTATATTTCATTAATTATGATGTACCATCCTCTCAAGCAGATCATGTTTGTTATATTCCCTATCTGCACACCAAATCATCATCAAAACAAACATGGCTCAGTGTTATGAAAGTTAATCGTAGATCTAACATTTTGGGGAAATACAAAAACAAAGACAAGATTGGCCTGTTGCAACAAGAAACTGATAAAGAGGTAATGGTTGTTCACGAGATAGAAGTAGATCGTTTGGTCGATAGAGTTAATCATACCGAAGAAATTGATTTCGATGTCGAAGATGCCGAACTAGAAGATGAATTTCAATATAATATTTTATTTTTAGATGATGACGAGGACGAAGAAATGTAATAAATATATTTAACGTTTTATGTATTTTTGACATTTGATGCTTATATAATTCAATTTATACACAAAACCATATAATTAAGGTTTTATGACACTAATTGTGACTGCTTTGCCATCACTTTGCCACTGCATTGGGAATGTGGTGGCAAATCAGTCACAAATATTACATCTGGTCGCAAATCAATCGCAAAAAAGCAATTGATTTGCGACCACAGGATCAAAATTTGAACTACAGTCGCAAATCAGTCGCATAATAGCGACTGATCTGCGACAACATAGGGTAAATTCACATTTTCCCTAAGTATTTTCTACATTTACAACTTCTATTTGTATTTTTAGGTAAGTACTAACCATTATAAGTGACCGCATATATACAAAATCATATTTGTATTCATTTAAATTTTAGAGAACATTTGAAATGTATAGAAGAGGTATAAGGTTAAGGAAATGTGTTAAGTGTTTTAGATAAATGATTTGTAAATTTGGTAAATGTTGTTTTTTTAATAGTTGAACTTTTTACAACTTATAATCAAGTTATCAATCTTATATAATTCAAATTTTTCAGCAAAATCAAAATATTTAGGGTTTAGGCTATTATTTGAGACTAATTTGCCACCACATTGCCATTGCATTGGGAATATGGTAGGAAATGAGTCACAAATATTACACGTAGTCGATAATCAGTCGCAAATTTGTGACTAATTTGCGACCAAGGTTAATTTATTCGAAAAACAATATAGTCACAAATTAGTCGCAGTTTTGTGATTGATTAGCGACCACAGTTTTTTCGAATAAATTAACCGTTGTCGCAAATCAGTCGCAAATTTGTGACTGATTAGCGACCACCATTAATTTGGTGGGAGTTGAAACTTCGAAAACTTTCAAACTCCCACCAAATTAATTGGTGGTCGCAAATTAGTCGCAAATTTGAACGTTTTCCATTCCCACCAAATTAACTGGTGGTCGCAAATCAGTCGCAAATTTGCGACTGATTTACGTCCACGTCATTAGTTTTGAAGTTTACCACTAATTAACGACCACATATGTGGTCGTAAAAAAATTCTATAAATATGTGATGGTTTTTCCTCATTTTTCACACTTCAAACATTCCTACTTTCTAAGATCTCTATAAACACTTATAAAACCTCTTCCACTCCAAAAAACCACAAACACACAAATGGCAAGTAGCGGTAGGTCGATGAGAGATTGTGGAAGACGATCTATCCTGTCGTCTTCCGGCCGTGGTAACTCTTCAGCTTCCTCGAACCCCTCACCCGCTGCTAATAGAGCGGCATCCCGCCTCCCTCCACAGTATACTTTTACCCCTCATTCCGTTCCTGAAACCCAACCTGTCCCACGGTTTCTGGAATCGGATGAGCATGAGGAGGAAGATGTTCCCAAATGCGAAACGGAAACGATGGAACAAACTATCACGCTTGATAGTTTGTTACAAACTACGAGGCGGGACCAATATCTGACAATGATGTCTCTAGTACTGGCACCAAATACAACTTGGTAAGTAAACAATTTTACTTTTTAATTTATTATTTATAATTAATTATTAATTTTTCTAAATATGAAATTTAAATTTTTTAATATAATAAAAATATTAGGTTTGACCGTGACAAATGGGCTATTACTTGTCAATTTTCAAAGATTTTAAAAATAAATTTGATGGCCCCTACTACAGTTGGACTGTTGTACCTGCTGAAAGGAAGGAAAAATATTTCATCGAATTTGTGGTAAGTAGTTTTTAAAAAAAATTTAATTTATTTTATAAAATTTTAAATTTACTTATGAATATTTTATTATTTAATTCAAAATAATCGTACAAGTGGAATCCTATAGTCACCCAGGTGGTACGAAAAGAGTTCGATGCCGTCTGCGTAAGGCAGATGAAAGGGATGGTGAGCACGATTCATACAAACAGCAAACGCCCCCGGTGGATTTACCCGAGTCTGTTCAAAATTATGACAAACTATTGAGGAACAGAAACGTCTAACGAGAGGAGTAACAAATCCTCTAATAACCGCACGAAGAACAAAATGCAATCAACATGCGTAATGAAGAACATAATGCGCTAATTGAAGTATAAAACGCACAGATTCTGTAAGCAAATTGGAAGATGCTAAAAGAGTATAAAGAAAACCAAAATAAGATCTACAACTTGGAGATGCTTGTCAGTTATTTCCAACAGATGGATCACGCATTCGCCTCCTTCATGCGGGATAACGATGGCCCCGGGGAGCCGTCGACGGCTCCGACCCCATGTTCGCCTTTAGATTTTCAATTCCCGCCGCCGGAGAATTAGTTTTATTATTTCTTTTTTTGTAAATTGTATTTTAATTAATAAAATTTATATTTTTAATTTTTAATTTCTTTTAATTTTATAGAATGTTTAATTAATAATTTAATTATTATTTACTTATAATAATATTTAAAATTATAAAATAATTAATTTAAACAAAATATTTTATATCTAATAATAAATATTATATTTATTATTAATTAATGAATAATATTAATAATAATTAAAGTGTTTTAAAAATAATAATTAATTAAAATATTTTAAAAATAAAATTTAAAATTATTATTTTTTAATAATAAATTTAAATTTTAATTTCAAAATATTTTAGTTAATTATTATTTTTTAAATCAAATTTCATTGTAGTCGCAAATCAGTACCAAATAAGTCTGAAATTTTTGGGACCGATTATTTGTTACTACATAATTTTTTTCGAATATTTTATACTCAGTCGCAAATCAGTTGCACATATTTGCTACTACATGAATTTTCCCGAAAGTTCATTCTCAATCGCAAATCAGTCGAAATTATTTGTGACTGATTTGCGACTGAGTATAAGCCGTAGTCGCAAATCAGTCATTAAAGTTTGTAACTAATTTGCGACCACATGAATCATTGTAGTCGCAAATCAGTCACAAACTTTTGTGACTGATTTGTGGCTACGGGTTTTGCAACCATATATGTAGTCGAAAAATAGCGGCCAAATTTGTTACTCAAAAACAATCGCAATGTAGTCAAAAACGTAGTCACCAATGATTGGTCGCAAATCAGTCGCAAATTGTACCACTATTACCGTGGTCGCAAATCAGTCTCAAAATTGTACCACTACATTGATTTGCGACTAAGATTTTGCGACTATACACATGGTCGCAAAATCGCTGTTTTTATTTGTAGTGTCTAATGCCCACGTTAAGCTAGCTCAATGTTTTATATTGTTCCAAAATTTGAAACATAAATAGATATGACAAATCGTCCAAGTAATCCAATCTATCCCAAATTGCGTGATGCCATGCATTATGCTTCTTTTATAAGCTTTTACTCAATAAGCACCAATGATCAGTTTAGAATCATTAATTTACCTAGGCGATCAACTTGACATATCTGCACTAAATCGTCCATAGCTTTTGATTTATAGCTCATAATGACACAAATCAAGTGCCCACCTTAATCTAGCTCAATTTTCTTTTCTATATTGTGTCAAAATTTGAAACAGAAATAGATATGTAAAATCTTTCAAGTAATCAATTTTAGCCAAAACTAAGTGATGCCATGCATTATGCTTCATTTATAAACCATTAATCAATGATCACTAGTGATCAGTTTAAAATGATCACTTGAACTAACCGATCAACATGACATGTGTGCAATAAATCAACTGTAACTTTTGATTGACAGCTCAGAATGAAACGAATCCAATGCCAACATTAAGCTAGCTATATTTTTTATATTGTGATAGAATTTGAGATAGAAATAGATACAAAAAACCGTCTATATAATCAATTCTATCTCGAACTATGTGATGCCATTCATTATGCTTCATTCATAAGCCTTTACTCAATGAGAAGCAATGATCAGTTTAGAATGATCACTTTAACTGGCCGATCAACTTGACATGTCGCACTAAATCGTCCGCAACTTTTGATTTAGATCTTAGAATGACAGGAATCCAATGGCCACGTTAAGCGAGCTCAATTATCTATAATGTGACAAAATTTGACATAGAAATATGTACGACAAAGTGTCCATGTAATCCAATCTATCCCAAACTGCGTAATGCCATGCATTAGTTTTCATTTATAAGCTTTAACTCAATGAGCACCAATGATCACTTTAGAATGATCATTTTAACTTGCCGATCAATTTGATATGTCCGCAATAAATCGTCCATGATTTATAGCTCAAAATGAAACGAATCCAATGCCCACGTTAAGATAGCTAAATTTTCTATATTTTGCAAAATTTAAGACAAAAATAGAGACAACAAAGTGTCCAAGAAATTCAATATATCCCAAACTGCGTGATGCCATGCTTTATGCTTCATTTATAAGCCTTTACTCAATGAACACCAATGATCAGTTTCGAATGATCAATTTAACTGGCCGAGCAACTTGACATTTGTGCACTAAATCGTCCGTAACTTTTGATTTAGACCTCTGAATGACTTGAATCCAATGCCCACGTTAAGCTAGCTCAATTTTCTATATTGTGACAAAATTTGAGACACGAATAGATACGAAAAGGCGTCCAAGTAATCTAATCTTACCAAAACTCAATGAGCACCAGTGATCAGTTAAAAAATATTATTTTAACTGGTCGATCAACTTGACACGTCCGTACTAAATCGTTCGTAACTTTTGATTTAGAGCTCAGAATGACACGAATCCAATGCCCACGTTAAGCTAGCTCAATTTTTTATATTGTGGAAAAATTTGAGACCGAACTAGATATGACAAAGTATCCTAGGAATTCAATCTATTCCAAACTGTGTGATGTAATGCTTTATGCTTCATTTATGTGCGTTTACTTAATGAGCACCAATGACCAGTTTAGAATAATCATGTTAACTGGCCGATCAACTTGGCATTTCCACACTAAATCATCCGTAACTTTTGATTTAGAGCTCATAATGACACAAATCCAATGACCATGTTAAGCTAGCTCATATTTCTATATTGTAACAAAATTGGAGATATATATACGACAAAGCGTCCAAGTTTTCCAGTCTATCCAAAACTGTGTGATGCAATGCATTATGCTTCATTTATAAGCTTTTACTCAACGAGCACCAATGATCAATTTAGAATAATCATATTAACTCACCGATGAACTTCACATGTCCGCACTAAATCGTCAGTAACTTTTCATTTTAAGCTCAGAATAACACGAATCCATTGCCCATGTTAAGCTAGATAAATTTACTATATTTTAAATAAATTTGATACATATATAGAAAAGACAAAGCATCAAAGTAATCCAATCCATCTAAATCGCCCGTAACTTAAGATATAAAGCTCGGAATGACACGAATCCAATGCCCACGTTAAGCTAGCTCAATTTTCTATATTGTGACAAAATATGAGATGAAAAAGGGTTCAAGTAATCAATCTGTCCCGGATTGGGTGATACCATGCATTATTCTTCATTTATAAGGTTTTACTCAATGAGCACCAATGATCAATTTAGAATGATCATTTTAACTTGCCGATCAACTTGACATGTCCGCACTAAATCGTCCGTAACTTTTGATTTAGAGCTCAGAATGAAATGAATCCAATGTGCACGTTTAGCTAGCTCAATTTTCAGTATTGGGACAAAATTTCATAAAGAACTAGATACGACAAAGGGTACAAGTAATCCAATCTATCCCAAGCTGCGTGATGGCATGCATTATGCTTCATTTATAAGATTTTAATCAATGAGCACCAATGATCTGTTAAGAACGATTATTTTAACTGGCCGATCAACTTGACATGTCTGCACCAGATCGTCCGTAACTTTTAATTCAGACCTCCATATGACACGAATCCAATGCCCACGTTAAGCTAGCTCAATTGTCTATATTGTGACAAAATTTGAGATAGAACTAGGTAGGAAAAAGCGTCTAAGTAATCCTATCTATTCCAAACTGCCTGATACCGTAGTTTATGCTTCATTTATAAGCGTTTACTTAATGAGCACAATTGATCAGTTTAGAATGATCATTTGAATTCTTGATCGAGTTGACATGTCCGCACTAAATCGTCCGTGACTTATGATTTAAAGCTCGAAATGACCCGAATCTAATGCCCCATTAAGCTAGCTTAATTTTCTATATTGTGACAAAATTTGAGATGAAAAAGCATTCAAGTAATCCAATCTATCCCGGATTGGGTGCTGCCATGCATTATTCTTCATTTATGAGGTTTTACTCAATGAGTACCTATAATCAGTTTAGAATTATTATTTTAACTTGCCGATCAACTTGACATGTAGGCAATAAATCATCCGTAACTTTTGATTTAGAGCTTAGAATGAAACAAATCCAGTGCCCACGTTGAGCTAGCTCAATTTTCTATAATGAGACAAATTTTCAGAAAGAACTAGATACCACAAAGCATCCTAGTAATCCAATCTATCCCGCATTGTATGATGCCATGCATTATGCTTCATTTATAAGCTTTTAATCAATGAGCACCAATGATCAGTTAAGAATTATCATTTTAACTGGCCGATCAACTTGACATGTCCGCACTAAATAGTCTGTAACTTTTAGTTTAGAGCTCCAAATGATACGAATACAATGCCCACGTTAAGCTAGCTCAATTTGAGATAGAAATAGATACAACAAAGCATCCAAGTAATCGAATCTATTTCGGACTGCGAGATGCTCTACATTATTCTTCATTTATAAGCCTTTACTCAATAAGCACCAATGATCAGTTTAGAATGATCATTTTAATTGCCCGATAAACTTGACATGTATGCACTAAATCGTTCATAACTTTTGATTTTTAGTTCATAATGACACGAATCCAATGCCGACGTTAAGCTAGCTTAATTTGCTATGTTGTCACAAAAATAGTTACGAAAAAACATCCAAGTAATCTAGTATATCCCAGACTGCGTGATGCCATCCATCATGCTTCATTTTTAAGCCTTTACTCAATGAGCACCAATGATCAGAAAAATGATCATTTTAACTAGCCGATCAACATGGCATGTCGCACTAAATCATTCGTAGCATTTGATTTAGACCTCAGAATAATACGAATGAAATGCCTATGTTAAGCTCGCTCAATTTTTTATATTGTGACAAAATTGGAGAACAAAATACATAGGACAAAGCATCCAAGTAATACAATATATACAAAACTCCGTGATGCCATGCATTATCCTTCATTTATAAGCTTTTACTCAATGAGCACCAATGATCAGTTTAGAATGATCATTTTAACTTGCTGATCAAGTTGACATGTCTGCACCCAATCATCTTTAAGTTGTGATTTAGAGCTCAGAATGATACGAATCCAATGCCCACGTTAATCTAGCTCAAGTTTCTATAATGTGATAAAATTTAAGACTAAAATTGCTTCAACAAGTCCTCCAAGTAAACAAAACTACGTGATGTCATGCATAATGCTTAATTTATAAGCCTTTACTAAATAAGAACCAATAATCAGTTTAAAATGATCAATTTAACTGGTCGATCAACTTGATATGTCTGCACTAAATTGTCCATAGCTTTTAATTTATAGCTCTGAATGACACGAATCCAATGCCCACGTTATGTTAGCTCAATTTTCTATATTGTGACCAAATTTGAAACAGAAATAGATACAACAAAGTGTCCAAGTAATCCAATCTATTGCGAACTGCGAGATGCTCTGCAATATGATTCATTTATAAGCCTTTACTCAATAAAAACCAATGATTAGTTTAGAATGATCACTTTAACTGGCCGATCAACTTCACATGTATGCGCTATATCGTCCATAATTTTGAATTATACCTCATAATGACACGAATCCAATGCCCACGTTATGCTAGCTCAATTTGCTATATTGTTACAAAATTTGAGAAAACAGTAGATATGAAAAAGCGGCCAAGTAATCCAATCTATCCTAGGCTGCGTGATGCCATGCATTATGCTTTGTTTATAAGCCTTTAGTCAATGAACACCAATGATCAGAAGAATGATCATTTTAACTTGCCGATCAACTTGACATGTCCACACTAAATCGTCCGTAACTTTTTATTTAGAGCTCATAATGACACAAATCAAATGCCCACGTTAAGCTAGCTCAGTTACCTATATTGGGACAAAACTTCAAAAAAAAAACTAGATACGACAAAGGGTTCAAGTAATCCAATCTATCAAAAATCATGTGATGCCATGCATTATGCTTCATTTATATGCTTTTAATCAATGAGCACCAATGATCAGTTAAGAACGATCATTTTAACTGTCCGATCAACTTGACATGTCCGCTCTAAATTGTGCGTAACTTTTAATTTAGAGCTCGAATTACACGAATCCAATGCCCACGTTAGGCTAGCTCAATTTGAGATAGAAATAGATACAACAAAGCATTCAAGTAATCAAATCTATTTCGAACTGCGAGATGCACAACATAAAGCTTCATTTATAATCCTTTACTCAATAAGCACCCATGATCAGTTTAGAATGATCATTTTAATTGGGCGATCAACTTGACATGTATGCACTAAATCGTTCATAAATTTTGATTTTCAGCTCATAATGACATGAATCCAATGCACACGTTAAGCTAGCTCAATTTGCTATATTGTCACAAAAAATGATACGAAAAAGCATCCAAGTAATCCAATATATCCCAAACAGCGTGATACCATGTATTATGCTTCATTTATGAGCCTTTACTCAATGAGCACCAATGATCAGAAAAATGAACATTTTCACTAGCCGATCAACATGACATGTTGCACTAAATCGTTCGTAACTTTTGATTTAAACCTCAAAATGATACGAATCCAATGCCTATGTTAAGCTAGGTCAAGTTTTTCTATTGTGACAAAATTTGAGAAAAAATACATAAGACAAAGCGTCCAAGTAATCCAATCTATACAAAACTCCATGATGCCATGCATTATCATTCATTTATTAGCTTTTACTCAATGAGCACCAGTGATCAGTTTAGAATGATCATTTTAACTTGCCAATCAACTTGACATGTCCGCAATACATCGTCTTTAACTTTTGATTTAGAACTCAGAATGATAAGAATCCAATGCCCACGTTAAGCTAGCTAAATTTTTTATATTGTGATAAAATTGAAGACTAAAATTGCTTCAACAAGTCGTCCAAGTAATTAAAACTATGTGATGTCATGCATTATACTTCATTTATAAGCATTTACTAAATGAGCACCATTAATCAGTTTAAAATGATCAATTTAACTGGCTGATCAATTTTATATGTCTGCACTAAATCATACATAACTTTTGATTTATAGATCATAATGACACGAATCCAATGCCCATGTTAAGCTAGCTCAATTTTCTATATTGTGACCAAATTTGAGAGAGAAATATATACAAAAAAGTGTCCAAGTAATCCAATCTATTCCGAACTGCGAGATGCTTTGCATTATGCTTCATTTATAAGCCTTTACTCATTAAAAACCAATGATTAGTTTAGAATGATCATTTTAACTTGCCGATCAACTTGACATGTATGCACTATATCATCCATAACTTTTGATTTATAGCTCATAATGACACGAATCTAATGCCCAGGTTAGGCTAGCTCAATTTGCTATATTGTCAGAAATAGATATAGAAAAAAGCGTCCAAGTAATCCAATCTATGCTAGACTGCGTGATGCCATGCATTATGCTTTATTTATAAACCTTTACTCAATGAGCACCAATGATCAGAAGAATGATCATTTTAACTTTGAAATTAACTTAACATGTCGCACTAAATCGTCCGTAACATTTGATTTAGACCTCAGAACTACACGAATCCAATGCCCACGTTAAGCTAGCTCAGTTTTCTATATTGTGACAAAATTTGAGAAAAAAATACATACGACAAAGCCTCCAAGTAATCCAATATATCCCAAACTGCGTGATCCCATGCATTATTCTTCATTTATTAGCTTTTACTCAATGAGCACCAATGATCAGTTTAGAATGATCATTTTAACTTGCCGCTCAACTTGACATGTCCGCACTAAATCGTCCATAACTTTTGATTTCGATCTCAAAATGATACGAATCCACTGACCACGTTAAGGTAGCTCAAATTTCTATATTGTGATAAAATTTAAGACTAAAATTGCTTCTACAGGTCCTCCAAGTAATAAAAACTACGTGACGCCATGCATTATGCTTCATTTATAAGCCTTTAATAAATGAGTACCCATGATCAGTTTAGAATGATCAATTTAACAGGCCGAATAACTTGACATGTCCGCACTAAATCATCTATAAGTTTTGATTTAGAGCTTGGAATGACACGAATCCAACACGCACGTTAAGCTTGCTCAATTTTTTATATTGTGAAAAATTTTGAGAAAGATATTTGTACGACAAAGCGTCCAAGTAATCCAATCTATCCCGAATTGCATGATGCCATACATTATTCTTCATTTATAAGCCTTTATTCAATGAGCACCAATGATCAGTATAGAATGATTACTTTAACTGGCCGATCAACTTGACATGTCTGCATTTAATCGTCCTTAAGTTTTGATTAAGAGCTCAGAATGACAAAAATCAAATTCCCACATTAATCTAACTCAATTTTTTATATTCTGACAAAATATGAGAGAGAACTAGATATGATAAAGCGTTCAACTAATCAAATCTATCCCAAACTGTGTGATGCAATGCTTTATGCTTCATTTATGAGCGTTTACATCATGAGAACCAATTATCACTTTAGAATGATCATTTTAATTGGGCAATCAACTTGACATATCCGCACTCAATTGTCCGTAAACTTTGATTTAAAGCTAAGAATGACATGAATCTAATGCCCACATTAAGCTAGCTCAATGTTTTACAATGTTCCAAAATTTGAAACATAAGTAGATACGACCAAGCGTCCAAGTAATCTAATCTATCCCAAATTGGGTGATGCAATGCATTATGCTTCCTTTATGAGCTTTTACTCAATGATCACCAATGATCAGTTAAGAATGATCAATTTAACTGACCGATAAACTTTAGATGTCCGCCGAAAGTCGTTCGTAACTTTTGATTTAGACTCCGAATGACACGAATCCAATGCACACGTTAAGCTAGCTCAAGTTTTTATATTGTGATAAAATTAAGGACTAAAATGGCTTCGACAAGTCCTCCAAGTAACTAAATCTATCAAAAACTACATGATGGCATGCATTATGCTTCATTTATAAGCCTTTACTGAATGAACACCGATAATCAGTTTAGAATCTTCAATTTAACTAGGCGATCATTTTGACATGTATGCACTAGATCGTCCATAACTTTTGATTTATCATAATGACACGAATCCAATGCCCACTTTAAGCTAGTTCAATTTTCTATATTGTGATAAAATTTGAAACAGAAATAGATATGAATAAGCGTTCAAGTAATCCATTCTAGCCAAACCTGAGTGATGTCATGCATTATGCTTCATTTATACGCCTTTAATCAATGAGCACCAGTGATCAGTTTAGAATGATCACTTGAACTGGCCGATCAACTTGACATGTGTGCACTAAATCATCCGTAACTTTTGATTGAGAGCTCATAATGAAACGAATCCAATGCCCACATTAAGCTAGCTATTGTTTTATATTGTAACAGAATTTGAGACATAAATAGGTACGAAAAACCATCCATGTAATCCAATCTATCTCGAACTGCGTGATGCCATGCATTATTCTTTATTTATAAGCCTTTACTCCATGAGAGAAAATGATCAAGAGAATGATCATTTTAACTGGCCGATCAACTTTACATGTCACACTAAATCGTCCGTAACTTTTGATTTGAACTTTATGATGACACGAATCCAATGCTCATGTTAAGCGAGCTCAATTATCTATAATGTGACAAAATTTGATACATAAATATATACGACAAAGTGTCCAAGTAATCCAATCTATCTCAAAGTGCGTGATGCTATGCATTATATTTCATTTATAAGCCTTAACCCAATGAGCACCAATGATCAATTTAGAATGATCATTTTCACTTGCCGATCAACTTGAGATGTCCACAATAAAACGTCTATAACTTATAATTTAGAGCTTAGAATGACACTAATCCAATGCCCACGTTAAGCTAGCTCAATTTTCTTATATTGTGACTAAATTTGAGACAAAACTAGATACGATAAAGTGTTCAAGTAATTTCAAACCGCGTGATGCCATGCTTTATGCTTCATTTATAAGAGTTTACTTAATGAGCACCTATGATAAGTTTAGAATGATCACTTGAACTGGCCGATCAAATTGAAATGTCCACACTAAATCGTTTGTAACTTATCATTTAGAGCTCAGAATGACATGAATCCAATGCCCACATTAAGCTAGCTCAATTTTCTATATTGCGATAAATTTGAGACAGAAATAGATACGGAAAAGCGTCGAAGTAATACAATCTATCCCAAACTGCGTGATGCCATGCATTATGCTTCATTTATAAGCTTTTACTCAATGAGCACCAATGATCAGTTAAGAATGATCATTTTAACTGGCCGATAAACTTAACATTTCCACACTAAATCATCCGTAAATTTTGATTGAGAGCTCAGAATGACATGAATCCAATGCCCTTATTACTCTAACTCAATTTTTTTATATTGTATTAAAATTTTAGATAGAACTAGATTTGACAAAGCGTTCAAGTAACCTAATCTATCCCAAACTGCGTGATGCCATGCTTTATGCTTCATTTATAAGCGTTTACTTAATGAGCACCAACGATCAGTTTAGAATGATAACTTTAACATGCCGATTAACTTGACATGTCCGCACTAAATCCCCCGTAACTTTTGATTATATAGTTCATAATGACATGAATCCATTGCCCATGTTAGGCTAGCTCAATTTTCTATATTGTGAAAACATTTTAGACAGAAATAGATACGAAAAAGTGTCCCTGTAATCCAATCTATCCCAAACTGCGTGATGCCATGCATTATGCTTCATTTTTATGTCCTTATGCAATGAGCACCAATTATCAGTTATGAATGATCATTTTAATTGTTCGATCAACTTGACATATCCGCACTAAATTATCCATAACTTTTGAATTAGAGCTCCGAATGAAACGAATGAATGCCCATGGTAAGCTAGCTCAATTTTTTTACATTGTGATAAAAAATTTAAGACTAAAATTGCTTTGACAAGTCCTCCAAGTAATAAAACCCATCCAAAACTATGTGATGTCATGGATTGTGCTTTATTTATAAGCCTTTACTCTTTTAGCACCAATGATCAGTTTAGAATGATCAAATTAAATGGTTGATCAATTTGACATGTTTGCACTAAATCGTCCATAAGATTTGATTATATAGCTCATAATGATACGAATCCAATGCCCACGTTAATCTAGCTCGATTTTCTATATTGTGAAAAAATTTAAGACAGAAATAGATACGAAAAAGTTTCCTTGTAATCCAATCTATCCCAAACTGCGTGATGCCATACATTATGCTTAATTTATAAGCCCTTACACAATGAGCACTAATTATCAGTTAGGAACGATCATTTTAACTTGGTGGATCAACTTGACATGTCCCCACTAAATTATCCATAACTTTTGTATTAGAGCTCCTAATGAAATGAATCAATGCCCATGTTAAGCTAGCTCAATTTTTTACATTGTGATAAAAAATTTAAGACTAAAATTGCTTCGACAAGTCCTCCAAGTAATAAAACCTATCCAAAACTACGTGATTTCATGGATTGTCTTTATTGATAAGCCTTTACTCTTTTAGCACCAATGATCAGTTTAGAATGATCAATTTAACTGGTTGATCAACTTGACATGTCTACACTAAATCATTCATAAACGAATCCAATATCCACGTTAAGCTAGCTCAAGTTTCTATATTGTAACAAAATTTTAGACAGAAATAGATATGACAAAGCGTACATCTAATCCAATCTATGCCAAAATGCGGAATGTCATGCCTTATGCCTCATTTATAAGCGTTTACTTAATGAGTACCATTGATCAGTTTAGAATGATCACTGTAACTGGCCGATCAACATGTCAGCACTAAATCGTATGTAACTTTTGATTTAGAGCTCCGAACGACACGAATCCAATGCCCACGTTAAGGCAACTCAATTTTCAATATTGTGACAAAATTTGAGATAGAAATAAATAAAACAATGCATCCAACCAGTCCAATCTATCCCAAACTGTGTGATGCCATGCATTATGCTTCATTTATAAGCCTTTACTCAATGAGCATCAATAATCAGTTAAGAATGATCATTTTAACTGGCCGATCAACTTGACATTTCAATACTAAATCTTTCATAACTTTTGATTTAGAGCTCAGAATGACATGAATCCAATGCCCACGTCAAGGTAGCTCAATTTTTTATATTATGATAAATCTTACGACTAAAATTGCTGTGGCAAGTCCTCCAAATAATCAAATCTATCCAAAACTACATGATGTCATGTATTATGCTTCATTTATAAGCCTTTACTCAATGAGCATCAGTGATCAGTTTAGAATGATCAATTTAACTGGGCGATCAAATTGACATGTCTAAACTAAATCGTCCATTACTCTTTATTTATAACTCATAATGACACAAATCCAATGCACACGTTAAGCTAGCTCAATTTTCTATATTGTAACAAAATTTGAGATATAAATAGCTACGGAAAAGTGTTTAAGTAATCCAATCTAGCCAAAACTTCGTGTCATGCATTACGCGTTATTTATAAGTCTTTACACAATGAGCACCAATGATGAGTTTAGAATGATCAGTTTAACTGGCCGATCAACTTGAAATGTCCACACTATATCGTCTGTACTTTTGATTTAGAGCTTAGAATAACACATATCCATTTCCCACGTTAAGCTAGCTCAATTTTTTATATTGTGCCTAAATTTTAGACAGAAATAGATACGACAAAGTATCCAAGTAATCTAATCTATCCCAAATTGCATGATGCCATGCTTTATGCTTCATTTATAAGCGTTTAATTAATGAGCACCGATGATCATTTAGAATGATCACTTTATATGGGTGATCAACTTGACATGTGCCCAATAAATCATCCGTAACTTTTGATTTAGAGCTCGGAATGACACGAATCCAATGCCCACGTTAAGCTAGATCAATTTTTTTAATATTATGATAAATTTTGAGACTAAAATTGCTTTGAAAAGTCCTCCAAGTAATCAAATCTGTAACATCCCAGGCCTAAATTTAAACTTTGAAGCCCACAAAACTAGAAGTGAGGGTATAAGGGACAATTATTCTAAAACTATAATTAACCCTAATGACTATATAAGACGTGGTCAAAAAGGATTAGAGGCAACCGTTCATCAGAAACCAAAAAAAGAAGAGAGGGAGAGATTTTGACAGAGCAGAGGGATAGAAAGTTCAAAGTTGGAGAGTCCAGGTGCTCTTTCGTACCATCTCAGGAGGAAAACAAATTAACCTAAACTTCGCCGTGAGGTGAGACGATATCTACGATTTTCATTATACACTTATGTATATGTATTTTGATGAGTGCTTCATTTAGGGAGAACATTAGAGGTTGAATCATGTGTGGTATTAGGATTTTGTTGCAAACATGGTGGTGTTTTTATCAGGAAAAAGGAGTTAAACCTATTAGGAATTTATTAGATAATAAATAAATAAATATTAAAATGATGAATAGGAATGTGGTGGTGTACATGTGTGGTGGAGGAAAGAAGTAGAAATATTATATTAATTTATTATTTTAAAGGAGATTATTATGTGGTCTCAGAACTGACACGAATCCAATGCCCACGTTAAGCTAGCTCAATTTTCAATATTGTGACAGAATTTGAGACAGAAATAGATATGAAAAAGTGTTCAAGTATTCCAATCTAGCAAAAACTGCGTGATACCATGCATTATGCTTCATGTATAAGCCATTACTCAATGAGCACCATTCATCAATTTAGAATGATTACTTTAATTGGCCGATCAACTTGACATGTCGGCACTAAATCGTTTGTATTTTTTTATTTAGAGCTTGAAATAACACGAATCCAATGCCCATGTTAATTTAGTTCAATTTTCTATATTGTGACAAAATTTGTGATAGAAATAGCGTTCAAGTAATACAATCTAGCTAAATCTGTGTGATGCCATGCATTATGCTGCATTTATAAACCTATACTCAATGAGCACCAATGATCAGTTTAGAATGATCAATTAAGCTGGGGGATCAAGTTGACATGTTCACACTAAATCGTACTAACTTTTGATTTAGAACTAAGAATGACACGAATCCAATACCCACGTTAAGCTAGCTCAATTTTCCATATATTGACAAAATTTGAGATAGATATAGATCTGACAAAGCATCCATGTAATCCAATATATCGCGAACTGCGTTATTCAATGCACTATGCTTCCTTTATAAGCCATTACTCAATGTGTACCAATGATCAGTTAAGTATTATCAATTTAACTCACCGATCAACTTTACATGTCCGCACAAAGTCGTTCGTAGCTTTTGATTTTGAGCTCCGAATGACACGAATCCAATGCCCACGTTAAGTTAGCTCAATTTTTATATTGTGATAAAATTTAGGTCTAAAATGGCTTCGACAAGTCATCCAAGTAATGAAATCTATCAAAATCTACATGATGGCATGCATTATGATTCATTTGTAAGCCTTTACTCAATGAGCACCGATGATCAGTTTAACTAGGCGATCAACTTGACATGTCTGCACTAAATCGCCCATAACTTTTGATTTCTAGCTCATAATGAGACAAATCCAATAGCCACTTTAAGCTATCTCAATTTTCTATATTGTGACAAAATGTGAAACAGAAATAGATACAAAAAAGCGTTCAAGTAATCCATTCTAGCTAAAACTGAGTGATACCATGCATTATGCTTCATTTATAAGCCTTTATTCAATGAGCACCAGTGATCAATTTAGAATGATCACTTGAACTGGTCGATAAACTTGACATGTGTGCACTAAATCGTCCGTAACTTTTGATTGAGAGCTCAGAATGAAACGAGTCCAATGCCCACATTAAGCTAGCTATATTTTTTTATATTGTGACATAATTTGAGACAAAAATAGATACGAAAAACCATCCATATAATCCAATCTATCTCGACGTGCGTGATGCCATGCGTTATGCTTCTTTTATAACCCTTTAATCAATGAGAAGCAATGATGAAAAGAATGATCATTTTAACTGGCTGATCAATTTTACATGTCGCACTAAATCGTCCGCCCGTAACTTTAGATTTAGACCTTAGACTGACTCCAATCCAGTGCCCACGTTAAGCGACCTCAATTATCTATAATGTGACAAAATTTGACACAAAAATATATACCAAAAAGTGTCCAAGTAATCCAATCTTTCCCAAACTGCATGATACCAAGCATTATTCTTCATTAATAAGCTTTAACTCAATGAGCACCAATAATAAGTTTAGAATGATCAATTTAACTTGCCGATCAACTTGATATGTCCACAATAAATTTTGCATAACTTATGATTTAAAGCTCTGAATGACACGAATCCAATGCCCACATTAAGGTAGCTACATTTTCAATATTGCAAAAAAATTTGAGACAGAAATAGATTAGAAAAAGTGTCCAAGTAATCTAATCTATCCCGAAGTGCGTGATTCCATGCATTATGCTTCATTTATAAGCCTTTACTAATTGAGCACCAATAATTAATTAAGAATGATCATTTTAACTGATCGATCAACTTGACATGTGCGCACTAAATCGTCTGTAACTTTTGATTTAGATCATAGAATGACATGAATCCAATGCCCACGTTAAGATAGCTCAATGGTTTATATTGTGATAAAATTGAAGACTAAAACTGCTTCGAAAGGTCCTCCAAGTAATCAAATCTTTCCAAAGCTGCGTGATGTCATGCATTATGCTACATTTATAAGTTTTTACTCAACAAGCATAATTGATTAGTTTAGAATGATCAATTTAATTGGGTGATCAACTTGACATGTCTACTGTAAATCGTCCATAACTTTTGATTTATAGCTAATAACGACACAAAGCAAATGCCCACGTTAAGCTGGCTCAATTTAATATATTGTGACAAAATTTGAGACAAAAATAGATACGAAATTGCGATCAAGTAATCCAAGCTAGCCAAAACTGCGTGATGCTATGCATTTTGCTTCATTTATAAGACTTTTCTTAATGAGCACCAATGATCAGTTTAGAATGATAACTTTAATTGGCCGATCAACTTGACATGTCCGCTCCAAATCATCCATAAAGTATATTTTAGAGATCAGAATGACACGAATCTAATGCCCATGTTAAGCTAGCTCAATTTTCTATATAGTGAAAAAATTTGAGACTGAAATAGATACGACAAAGCATCCAAGTAATCCAATCTATCCTGAACTGCGTGATGTCATGCATATGCTTCATTTATAAGCCTTTACTTAATGAGCATCAATGATCAGTTTAGAATTATCACTTTAACTGGCCGATCAACTTGACATCTCTGCACTAAATCGTCCATAACTTTTGATTTAGAGGTCAGAATGATAAGAATCTAATGCCAACGTTAAGCTAGCTCAATTTTCTATATTTTGATAAAACTTGAGAGGGAAATAGAAACGACAAAGCATCCAAGTAATACAATCCATCCAAACTGCTTGATGTCATGCATTATGCTTCATTTATAAGCCTTTTGCTTAATGAGCACCAATGATCTGTTAAATGATCACTTTAATTGGCCGATCAACTTGACATGTCCGCACTAAATCATTCGTAACTTTTGATTTAGAGTTCAGGCTGACAGGAATCCAATGCCCACATTAAGTAAGCTCAATATTTTTATATTGTAATAAATTTTAAGACTAAAATTGCTTTAGAAAGTGCTCCAAGTAATCAAATCTTTCCAAAAATACGTGGTGTCAAGCGCTATGATTCATTTATAATCTTTTAATCAATGAGCACCAATTATTAGCTTAAAATGATCAATTTAACTGGATGATCAACTTGACATGTCTGCACTAAATTGTCCATAACTTTTGATTAAGAGATCATAATAACACGAATCCAATATCTACGTTAAGCTAGCTCAATGTTCTATATTGGGACAAAATTTGAGACAAAAATAGATACGACAAAGAGTCCAAGTAATCTAATCTATTTCAAACTGCGTGATATCATTCATTATGCTTTATTATAAACCTTTACACAATGAGCACCAATGATCAGTTTAGAATGATCACTTTAACTGGCCGATCAACCTGACATGTCTGCACAAAATCGTCCGTAACATTTGATTTAGAGCTCCGAATGACACGAATCCAATGCCAACATTAATATAGCTAAATTTTCTATATTGAGACAAAAGTTTAGACTGAAATTGATACGACAAGCATCCATGTAATCCAATCTATCCTGAACTACGTGATGCCATGCATTACGCTTAATTTATATGCCTTTACTCAATGAACACCAATGATCAGTTAAGAATGATCACTTTAACTGGCCGATCAACTTGACATATCCAAACTAAATCATTCGTAATTTTTTTTTTGAGCTTAGACTGACACGAATCCAATGCCCACGTTAAGCTAGCTCAATGCTTTTATATTGTGATAAATTTAAAGACTAAAATTTTTCAAACAAGTCCTCCAAGTAATGAAATCTTTCCCAAACTACGTGGTGTCATGTAATATGATTCATTTATGATCATTTAATCAATGAGCACCAATGATCAGTTTGGAATGATCAATTTAACTGGGCGATCAACTTGACATGTCTACACTAAATTGTCCATAACATTAGATTTAGAGCTCATAATAACACGTATCCAATGCTTACGTTAAGCTAGCTCAATGTTCTATATTGTGACAAAATTTGAGACAAAAATAGATATGACAAAGCATCCACGTAATCCAATCTATCCAAAACTGCGTTATTTCATGAATTATGCTTCATTTATAAGCCTTTACTCAATGAACACCAATGATCAGTTTAAAATGATCACTTTAACTATCCGATCAACTTGACATTCCCCACTAAATCGTCTGTAACTTATGATTTAGAGCTCAGAATGACACGAATCCAATGCTTCGACCAGTCCTCAAAGTAATCAAATCTATCCAAAACTACGTGATGTCAGGGATTATGCTCCATTTATAAGCATTTACTCAATGGGCACCAGTGATCAGTTTAGAATGATCACTTTAACTCGCCCATCAACTTGACATGTCCGCACTAAATCGTCCATAACTTTTGACTTAGAGCTAGAATGACATGAATCTGATGCCCACGTTAAGCTTGCTCAATTTTCTATATCATGACAAAATTTGAGACATAAATCGATACAACAAAGTGTCCAAATAATCCAATCTATTCCGAACTTCATGATGCTTTGCATTTTGCTTCATTTGTAATCATTTACTCAATAAGCACCAATGATCAGTTTAGAATGATCATCTTAACATGAAAATCAACTTGACATGTCCTCACAAAATCGTCTGTAACTTATTATTTAGAGCTCAAACTGCACGAATCCAATTCCCACATCAAACTAGCTCAATTTTCTATAATATAACAAAATTTGAGACAGAAATATATAGGACAAAGGGTCCAAGTAATCCAATCTTTCCTGAACTGCGTGATGCCATGCATTTTGTTTCATTTATAATCCTTTACTCAATGGGCACCAATGATTAGTTAAGAATGATAATTTTAACAGTCCGATCAACTTGACATTTCTGCACTAAATCGTCCGTTACATATGATCTAGAGCTTAGAATGACATGACTCCAATGCCCACGTTAAGCTTGCTCAATTTTCTATATTATGACAAAATTTGTGACAGAAATAGATACGACAAAGCATCCAAGTATTCCAATCTATCCCGACCTGGGTGATGCCATGCATTATGCTTCATTTATAAGCCTTTACTCTATAGGCACAAATGATCAGTTAAGATAGATAATTTTAACTGGCCGCTCAACTTGACATGTACGCACTAAATCATTCGTAACTTTTGATTTAAACAAAATTTTTGACATAACTAGATACGACTAAGCGTTCAAGTTATCCAATGTATCCTAAACTACGTGATGGTATGCTTTATGCTCCATTTATAAGCGTTTACTTAATGGGCACAATTGATCACTTTAGAATGATCACTTTAACCAAGCGATCAACTTGAAATGTCCGCACTAAATCGTCTGTAACTTTTGATTTAGAGCTCAGAATAACAGGAATCCAATGCCCATGTTAAACTAACTAAAGTTTCTATATTGTGACAAAATTTGAGGCATAAATAGATACGAAAAACCGTTCAAGTAATCCAATCTAACCAAAACTGTGTGATGCCATGCATTATGCCTCATTTATAAGCGTTTACTTTATGAGTACCAATGATCAGTTAAGAATGATCATTTTAACATGTCGATCAACTTGACATGTCTACACTAAATCGTCTGTAACTAATGATTTAGAGCTCAGACTGATATGAATCCAATGCGCACGTTAAGCTAGCTTAATTTACTATATTTTGACAAAATTTGAGACATAAATAAATCAGACGAAACATCCAAGTAATCCAATCTACCCCGCATAGCGTGATGCCATGCTTTATGTTTCATTTATAAGCCATTACTCAATGAGCACCAATAATCAGTTAAGAATGTTCATTTTAACTTGCCGATCAGCTTCACATGTCCGCATTAAATCGTCTGTAACTTTTGATTTAGAGCTCAGAATAACACGAATCCAATGCCCACATTAATCTAGCTCAATTTTCTTTATTTTGACAAAATTATTGACACAAATAGAGACGACCAAGCATCCAAGTAATCCAATCTATCCAAAACTATGTGATTTCATGAATTATGCTTCGTTTATAAGCCTTTACTCAATGAGCACCAATGCTCAGTTTAGAGTGATCACTTTAACTAGCCGATCAACTTGACATGTCCGCAATAAATCGTGTGTAACTTATGATTTAGAGCTCCGAATGACACGAATCCAATGCTTCGACCAGTCCTCAAAGTAATCAAATCTATCCAAAACTACGTGATGTGATGCATTATGCTTCATTTATAAGCGTTTACTAAATGAGCACCAATGATCAGTTTAGAATGATCACTTTAACTCGCCCATCAACTTGATATGTTTGCACTAAATCGTCCATAACTTCTGACTTAGAGCTTAGAATGACACGAATCCAATGCCCACATGAAGCTAAGTCAATTTATTATATTAATAAAAAATTTGAGACAGAAATAGATACGAAAAAGCATTCAAGTAATCCAATATAACCAGAACTGAGTGATGCCATGCATTATGCTTCATTTATAAGCTTTTACTTAATGACACCAACGATCTGTTTACAATGATCACTTTAACTGGCCGATCAACTTGACATGTCCACACTAACTCATCCGTAACTTTATATTTAGCGCTCAAAATGACATGAATCCGATGCCCACGTTAAGGTCGCTCAATTTTTCATATCAAGACAAATTTTGAGGCAGAAATCGATACAACAAAGAGTACAAATAATCCAATCTATTCTGAACTTCATGATTCCTTGCATTATGCTTCATTTATAAGCGTTTACTCAATAAGCACCAATGATCAGTTAAGAATGATTATCTTAAAATGACGATCAACTTGACATGTCCACACTAAATCGTCTGTAACTTTTGATTTATAGGTCAGAATGATACTAATCCAATCTCAATTTTCTAAATGGCCAATCAACTTGACATGTCCGCACTAAATCGTCCGTAACTTATGATTTAGAGCTTAGGATGACACGAAACAAATGCCCACGTTAAACTACCTCAATTTTCTATATTGTGACGAAATTTGAGACAGAAATAGATACGACAAAGCATCCAAGTATTCCAATCTATCCTGAACTTGGTGATGCCATGCATTATGCTTCATTTATAAACCTTTACTCTACAGGCACCAATTATTAGTTAAGATAGATCATTTTAACTGGCCGATCAACTTGACATGTCCGCACTAAATCGTTCATAACTTTTGATTTAAACAAATTTTTTGACATAACTAGATACGACAAAGCATCCAAGTTATCCCATGTATCCTAAACTGCGTGATGGCATGCTTTATGCTCCATTTATAGGCGTTTAGTTAATGGGCACAATTGATCACTTTAGAATGATCACTTTAACTATGCGATCGAGTTGAAATTTTTGCACTAAATCGTCCGTAACTTTTGATTTAGAGCTTAGAATAACAGGAATCCAATGCCCATGTTAAGCTATCTAAATTTTCTATATTGTGACAAAATTTGAGACATAAATAGATATGAAAAAACTGTTCAAGTAATCCAATCTAACCAAAACTGTGTGATGCCATGCATTATGCCTCATTTATAAGCGTTTACTTTAGGAGCACCAATGATCAGTTAAGAATGATCATTTTAACATGCCGATCAACTTGACATGTCCGCACTAAATCGTCCGTAACTAATGATTTAGAGCTCGGACTGACACGAATTTAATGCCCACGTTAAGCTAGCTCAATTAACTATTTTTGACAAAATTTTAGACATAAATAAATAAGACAAAGCATCTAAGTGATCCAATATACCCCGAATAGCGTGATGCCAAGCATTATGTTTCATTTGTAAGCCATTACTCAATGAGCACCAATAATCAGTTAACAATGTTCATTTTAATTGGCTGATCAACTTGACATATCCGCAATAAATGGTCTGTAGCTTATGATTTAGAGCTTGGAATGACACGAATCCAATGTCCACGTTAAGCTTGCTCAATTTTCTATCTTATGACAAATTTAATACAGAAATAGATACGACAAAACGTTCAAGTAATCAAAAATATCCCGAACTGCGTGATGTCATGGATTATGCTTCGTTTATAAGCCTTTACTCTATAAGCCCCAATGATCAGTAAAGAATGATCATTTTAACTTGCCGATTAACATCACATGTCTGCATTAAATCATCCGTAACTTTTGATTTAAAGCTTAGAATAACACTAATCCAATGCCCACAGTAATCTAGCTCAATTTTCTTTATTTTGACATAATTATAGACAGAAATAGAGATGACCAAGCATCCAAGTAATCCAATCTATCCAAAACTACGTGATTTCATGAATTATGCTTAATTTATAAGCCTTTACTCAATGAGCACCAAAGATCAGTTTAGAGTGATCACTTTAACTAGCCGATCAACTTGATATGTCCGCAATAAATCGTCTGTAACTTATGATTTAGAACTCCGAATGACACGAATCCAATGCTTCGACCAGTCCTCAAAGTAATCAAATCTATCCAAAACTACGTGATGTCATGCATTATGCTTCATTTATAAGAATTTACTCAATGAGCACCAATGATCAGCTTAGAATGATCACTTTAACTCGCCCGTCAACTTGATATGTTCGCACTAAATCGTCCATAACTTCTAACTTAGAGCTTAGAATGACACGAATCCAATGCCCACATGAAGCTAGGTCAATTTATTATATTAAGAAAAAATTTGAGACATAAATAGATACGAAAGAGCATTCAAGTAATCCAATATAACAAAAACTGAGTGATGCCATGCATTATGCTTCATTTATAAGCTTTTACTTAATGACACCAACGATCTGCTTAGAATGATCACTTTAACTGGCCGATCAACTTGAAATGTACACACTAAGTAATCCGTAACTTTTGATTTAGAGCGCAGAATGACATGAATCCGATGCCCACGTTAAGGTCGATCAATTTTTCATATCATAGCAAAATTTGAGACAGAAATCAATACAACAAAGAGTCCAAATAATCCAATCTATTCAAAACTTCATGATGCCTTGCATTATGCTTCATTTATAAGTGTTTACTCAATAAGAACCAATGATCAGTTGAGAATGATCATCTTAAAATGACGATCAACTTGACATGTCCACACTAAATCGTCTGTAACTTTTAATTTATAGGTCAGAATGACACTAATCAAATCTCAATTTTCTAAATGGCCAATCAACTTGACATGTCCCCACTAAATCGTCCGTAACTTATGATTTAGAGCTTAGAATGACACGACTAAAATGCCCATGTTAAACTACCTCAATTTTCTATACTGTGACAAAATTTGAGACAGAAATAGATACGAAAAAGCATCCAAGTATTCCAATCTATCCCATACTTGGTGATGCCATGCATTATCCTTCATTTATAGACCTTTACTCTATAGGCACCAATTATTAGTTAAGATAGATCTGGCCGATCAACTTGACATGTCCGCACTAAATCGTTCATAACTTTTGATTTAAACAAATTTTTTGACATAACTAGATACGACAAAGCGTCCAAGTTATCCAATGTATCCTAAACTACGTGGTGGCATGCTTTATGCTCCATTTATGAACGTTTACTTAATGGGCACAGTCAATCACCTTAGAATGATGACTTAACTCTTCGATCAACTTGACATGTCCACACTAAATCGTTGGTAACTTTTGATTTAGAGTTCAGAATAACAGGAATCTAATGCCCATGTTAAGCTAGCTAAATTTCCTATATTGTGACAACATTTGAGACATAAATAGATACGAAAAACCGTTCAAGTACTCCAATCTAACCAAAATTGTGTGATGCCATGCATTATGCCTCATTTATAAGAGTTTACTTTATGAGCACCAATGATTACTTAAGAATGGTCATTTTAACATGCCGATCAACTTGACATATCCGCACTAAATCGTCTGTAACTTATGATTTACAGCTCAGACTGACACGAATCCAATGCCCACGTTAAGCTAGCTTAAGTTTCTATGTTGTGACAAAATTTGAGACATAAATATATATGGCAAAGCGTCCATATAATCCATTCTATCGCGAACTGCATGATGTCATGCATTATGCTTCATTTATAAGTCTTTACTTAAGGAGCATTAATGATTTGTTTAGAAAGATCACTTTAACTAGCCGATCAACTTGACATGTATGCACTAAATCGTCTGTAAATTTTCATTTAGAGCTCAGATTGACACAAATTCAATGCCCACCTACAATATCTCTATTTTTTATATTGTGACAAAATTTGAGATAGAAACTGATACGAAAATGCGTTCAAGTAATCCAATATAGCCAAAACTGCGTGATGCCATGCATTATGCTTCATTTATAAGCCTTTAGTCCATGAGTACCAATGATTAGTTTAGAATGATCACTTCAACTGGGCGATCAACATGACATGTCCACAAAATCTTCCACAACTTTTGATTTCAAGCTCAGAATGACACGAACCAATGCCCACGTTAGGCTAGCTCAATCTTTTATACTATGACAAAAATTTTGACAAAACTAGCTAGGACAAAGCATCCAAGTTATCCAATCTATCATAAACTGTGCGATGCCATGTTTAATGTTTCATTTATAAGCGTTTACTTAGTGAGCACCAATGATCACTTTAGAATGATCACTTTAACTACGCGATCAACTTGACATATCCGCACTAAATCATCCGTAACTTTTGATTTAGAGATAAGAATTACAGGAATCCAATTCCCATGATAAGCTAGCTAAATTTTCTCTATTGTGACAAAATTTGAGACATAATTAGATACGAAAAACTGTTCAAGTAATCCAATCTAGCCAAAACTGCATGATGCCATGCATTATGCTTCATTTATAAGCATTTACTTTATCAGCACCAATGATCAGTTAAGAATGATCATTTTAACATGCCCATCAACCCGGCATGTTCGCACTAAATTGTATGTAACTTACATGATTTAGAGCTGAGACTGACACGAATCCAATGTCCACGTTAAGCTAGCTCAATTTTCTATATTGACAAAATTTGAGACATAAATAGATACGACAAAGTGTCCAAGTAATTCAATCTATCCCGAACAGTGTGATGCCATGCATTATGTTTCATTTATAAACAATTACTCAATGAGCATCAGTTAAGAATGTCCATTTTAACTGGCTAATCAACTTGACATGTCCGCACTAAATCGTCTATAACTTATGATTTAGAACTTAGAATGACACGAATAATGCCCACGTTAAGGTTGCTCAATTTTATATATTATGACAAAAATTAATACAAAAATAGATACGAGAAAGCGCTCAAGTAATAAAAAATATCCCGAAATGCGTGATGTCATGCATTATGCTTCGTTTATAAGCCTTTACTCCATGAGCCCCAATGATCAGTATAGAATGATCATTTAACTTGCAGATCAACTTCACATGCCCGCATTACATCGTTCGTAGCTTTTGATTTAGAGCTCAGAATGACACGAATCCAATGCCCACGTTAAGGTACATAAATTTTCTATGTTGTGACAAATTTATTTGACAGAAACAGATACGAAAATGTGTTCAAGTAATCCAATATATCCCAAACTACGTGATACCATGCTTTATGCTTCATTTATAAGCATTTACTTAATGAGCACAAATGATCACTTTAGAATGATCACTTTAACTACGCTTTCAACTTGATATCTCCACACTAAGTTGTTCGTAACTTTTGATTTAGAGTTCAAAATAACAGGAATCCAATGCCCACATTAAGCTAGGTCAATTTTCTATATTGTGACAAAATTTGAGACATAAATAGATATGATAAAGCGTCCAAGTAATCCATTCTACTCCGACCTGCGTGATGCCATGCATCATGTTTCATTTATAACCCTTTACTCAACGAGCACCAATAATCAGTTAAGAATGATCACTTTAACTTGTCGATCAACTTGACAAGTCCGCATTAAATCATCCGTAACTTATGATTTAGAGCACAAACTGACACGATTCCAATGCCCACGTTACTCGATTTTCTATATTGTGACAAAAATTAAGATAGAAATAGGTATGAAAAAGTGTTAAAGTAGTCCAATCTAGCCAAAACTGTGCCATGCATTATGCTTCATTTATAAGCCTTTACTCAGTCAGCATCAATGATCAGCTCAGAATGATCACTTTAACTAAGCGATGAACTTGATATGTCCGCACTAGATCGTCCGTAACTTTTGATTTAGAGCTAGAATAACACGAATCCAATGTCCATATTAAGCTAGGTCAATTTTCTATATTGTGACAAAATTTGAGACATAAATAAATAGAAAAAACCATTGAAGTAATCCAATCTAGCCAAAACTGTGTGATCCCATGCATTATGTTTCATTTATAACCCTTTACTCAATGAGCACCAGTGATCAGTTTAGAATGATCACTTTAACAAGCCGATCAACTTGACATATCCACACTAAACCGTCTGTAACTTTTGATTTAGAGCTCAAAATGACACAAATCCCATGCCTAATTTAAAGTAGCTAAATTTCTATGTTGTGGAAATATTTGAGATAGAAACAGTTACTTAAATGCGTTCAAGTAATCTAATCTAGCCAAACTGTGTGATGCCATGCATTATGCTTCATTTATAAACCATTACTCAATGGGCACCAATGATTAGTTTAGAATGATCACTTTAACTGGCCCATCAACTTGACATGTCCGCACTAAATCGTCCGTAACTTTTGATTTAGATCTCAGAATGACACGAACCACTGCCCACGTTAAGCTAGGTCAATCTTTTATACTGTGACACAATTTTTGACAGAACAAGATACAACAAAGCGTCCAATTTATCAAATCTATCCCAAACTTTGTGATGCAATGCTTTATGCTTCATTTATAAGTGTTTACTTAATGAGCACCAATGATCAATTTAACTAGGCGATCAACTTGACATGTCTGCACTAAAGCGTCTGTAATTTTTGATTTAGAGCTCAGAATAACAAGAATCCAATGCCCATGTAAAGCTAGCTCAATTTTCTATACTGTGAAAAATTTTGAGACATAAAATGATACGGAAAACATTTCAAGTAATCCAATCTAGCCAAACCTTCGTGATGTCATGCATTATGCTTCATTTATATGCATTTACTTTATCAGCACCAATGATCAGTTAATAATGATCATTTTAACTTGCCGATCAACTTGACATGTCTGCACTAAATCGTCCATATTTTATGATTTGAAGCTCAGATTGACACGAATCCAATGCCCATATTAAGCTAGCTCAATTTTCTATATTATGACAAAATTTGAGACATAAATAGATACGAAAAAGCGTCCAAGTAATCCAATATATCCCAAACCTTGATGCCATGCCTTATGTTTCATTTATAAGCCTTTACTCAATGTGCACCAATAATTAGTTAAGAATGATCATTTTAACTGGCCGATCAACTTGACATGTCTGCAGTAAATCATAGGTAACTTATGATTTAGAGCTTAGAACGACACGAATCCAATGCTCACGTTAATCTTGCTCAGTTTTCTATATTGTGTCAAAATTTGAAACAGAAATAGATACGAAAAGTATCCAAGTATTCCAATGTATCCTGAACTGGGTCATGCCATGCATTATGCTTCATTTATTAGCCTTTACTCTATGGGCACCAATGATCAGTTAAGAATGATCATTTTAACAGGACGATCAACTTGGCAAGTCCGCATGAAATCGTCCGTAACTTATGATTTAGAGCTCAAAGTAACACGAATCCAATGCACACGTTAAGCTAGCTCAATTTTCTATATTGTGACAAAATTTGAGACATAAATAAATATGAAAAACCATTCAAGTAATCTAATCTAGCCTAAACTGTGTGATGCCATGCATTGTGTTTCATTTATAGGCCATTACTCAATGAGCACAAATAATCAATTAACAATGTTCATTTTAACTGGCTGATCAACTTGACATATCCGCACTAAATCGTTAGTAACTTATGATTTAGAGCTTGGAATGACACATCCAATGCCCACGTTAAGCTTGCTCAATTTTCTATCTTATGAAAAATTTAATACAGAAATAGATACGACAAAAAGTTCAAGTAATCAAAAATATCCCGAATTGCGTGATGTCATGCATTATGCTTCGTTTATAAGCCTTTACTCTATGAGCCCCAATGATCAGTAAAGAATGATCATTTTAACTTGCCGATCAACTTCACATGTCTGCATTAAATCGTCTATAACTTTTGATTTAGAGCTTAGAATAACACGAATCCAATGCCCACATTAATCTAGCTCAATTTTCTTTATTTTGACATAATTATAGACAGAAATAGAGACGACCAATCGTCCAAGTAATCCAATCTATCCAAAACTACGTGATTTCATGAATTATGCTTCATTTATAAGCCTTTACTCAATGAGCACCAATGATCAGTTTAGAATGATCACTTTAACTAGCCGATCAATTTGACATGTCCGCAATAAATCATCTCTAACTTATGATTTAGAGCTCTGATAGACACGAATCCAATGCTTTGACCAGTCCTCAAAGTAATCAAATCTATCCAAAACTATGTGATGTCATGCATTATGCTTCATTTATAAGCGTTTACTCAATGAGCACCAATGACCAGTTTAGAATGATCACTTTAACTCGCCAATCAACTTGATATGTTCGCACTAAATCGTCCATAACTTCTGACATAGAGCTTAGAATGACATGAATCCAATGCCCACATGAAGCTAAGTCTATTTTTTATATTAAGAAATAATTTGAGACAGAAATAGATACGAAAAAGCATTCAAGTAATCCAATATAACCAAAACTGAGTGATGCCATTCAATATGCTTCATTTATAAGCTTTTACTTAATGACACCAACGATCTGTTTACAATGATCACTTTAACTGGCCGATCAACTTGAAATGTACACACTAAATCATCCGTAACTTTTGATTTAGAACTCAGAATGACATGAATCCGATGCCCACGTTAAGGTCGCTCAATTTTTCATATCATGACAAAATTTGAGACAGAAATCGATACAACAAAGAGTCCAAATAATCCAATCTATTCCGAACTTCATGATGCCTTCATTATGCTTCATTTATAAGCGTTTACTCAATAAGCACCAATGATCAGTTGAGAATGATCATCTTAAAGTGACGATAAACTTGACATGTCCACACTAAATCGTTTGTAACTTTTGATTTATAGGTTAGAATGACACTAATCCAATCTCAATTTTCTAAATGGCCAATCAACTTGACATGTCTGCACTAAACCATCCGTAATTTATGATTTAGAGCTTAGAATGACACGACTCAAATGCCCATGTTAAACTACCTCAATTTTCTATATTGTGATAAAATTTGAGACAGAAATAGATACGACAAAGCATCCATGTATTCCAATATATCCCGTACTTGGTGATGCCATGCATTATGCTTCATTTATAAACCTTTACTCTATAGGCACCAATTATTAGTTAAGATAGATCTATTTAACTGGCCGATCAACTTGACATGTCCGCACTAAATCGTTCATAACTTTTGATTTAAACAAATTTTTTGACATAACTAGATACGACAAAGCGTCCAAGTTATCTAATGTATCCTAAACTGCGTGGTGGCATGCTTTATGCTCCATTTATGACGTTTACTTAATGGGCATAATCAATCACCTTAGAATGATCACTTTAACTCTTCGATCAACTTGACATATCCACACTAAATCGTTGGTAACTTTTGATTTAGAGTTCAGAATAACAGGAATCCAATGCCCATGTTAAGCTAGCTAAATTTTGTATATTGTGACAACATTTGAGACATAAATAGATACGAAAAACCGTTCAAGTAATCCAATCTAACCAAAATTGTGTAATGCCATGCATTATGCCTCATTTATAAGAGTTTACTTTATGACCACCAATGATTAGTTAAGAATGAACATTTTAACATGCCGATCAACTTGACATATCCGCACTAATCGTCCGTAACTTATGATTTACAGCTCAGACTCACACGAATCCAATGCCCACGTTAAGCTAGCTCAATTTTCTATATTGTGACAAAATTTGAGACATAATTATTTACGTCAAAGCGTCCATATAATCCATTCTATCATGAACTGCATGATGTCATGCATTATGCTTCATTTATAAGCCTTTACTCAAGGAGCATTAATGATTTGTTTAGAACGATCACTTTAACTGGCCGATCAACTTGACATGTATGCACTAAATCGTCTGTAAATTTTGATCTAGAGCTCAGATTGACACAAATCCAATGCCCACTTAAAATGGCTCTATTGTTTGACATTGTGACAAAATTTGAGATAGAAACAGATACGAAAATGCGTTCAAGTAATCCAATATAGCTAAAACTGCGTGATGCCATGCAGTATGCTTCATTTATAAGCCTTTAGTCCATCAGCACCAATTATTAGTTTAGAATGATCACTTCAACTGGGAGATCAACATGACATGTCCACACAAAATCTTCCACAACTTTTGATTTCAAGCTCAGAATGACATGAACCAATGCCCACATTAGGCTAGCTCAATCCTTTATACTGTGAAATTTTTTTTGACAAAACTAGATAGGACAAAGCGTCCAAGTTATCAAATCTATCATAAACTGTGCGATGCCATGTTTTATGTTTCATTTATAAGCGTTTTTTAGTGAGCACCAATGATCACTTTAGAATGATCACTTTAACTACGCGATCAACTTAACATGTCCACACTAAATCATCCGTAACTATTGATTTAAAGATAAGAATAACAGGAATCCAATTCCCATGATAAGCTAGCTAAATTTTCTCTATTGTGACAAAATTTGAGACATAATTAGATACGAAAAACTATTCAAGTAATCCAATCTAGCCAAAACTGCATGATGCCATGCATTATGCTTCATTTATAAGCGTTTACTTTATCAGCACCAATGATCAGTTAAGAATGATCATTTTAACATGCCCATCAACTTCACATGTTTGCACTAAATCGTATGTAACTTATATGATTTAGAGCTCAGACTGACACGAATCCAATGTCCACGTTAAGTTAGCTCAATTTTCCAATTGTGACAAAATTTGAGACATAAATAGATACGACAAAGCGTCCAAGTAATCCAATCTATCCCGAACAGTGTGATGCCATGCATTATGTTTCATGTATAAGCCATTACTCACTGAGCACCAATAATCAGTTAAGAATGTCCATTTTAACTGGCTGATCAACTTGACATGTCCGCACTAAATCGTCTGTAACTTATGATTTAGAGCTTAGAATGACACGAATAATGCCCAGTTAAGCTTGCTCAATTTTCTATATTATGACAAAATTTAATACAAAAATAGATACGACAAAGCGCTCAAGTAATCAAGAATATCCCGAAATGCGTGATGTCATGCATTATGCTTCGTTTATAAGTCTTTACTCCATGAGCCCCAATGATCAGTATAGAATGATCATTTAACTTGCCGATCAACTTCACATGTCCGCATTAAATCGTTCGTAACTTTTGATTTATAGCTCAGAATGACACGAATCCAATGCCCACATTAAAGTACATAAAGTTTCTATATTGTGACAAATTGTTTTGACAGAAACAGATACGAAAATGTGTTCAAGTAATCCAATATATTGCAAACTACGTGATGCCATGCTTTATGCTTCATTTATAAGTGTTTACTTAATGAGCACCAATGATCACTTTAGAATGATCACTTTAACTACGCTTTCAAATTGAGATCTCCGCACTAAATTGTTCGTAACTTTTGATTTAGAGTTCAGAATAACAGGAATCTAATGCCCACATTAAACTAGGTCAATTTTCTATATTGTGACAAAATTTGAGACATAAATAGATATGATAAAGCGTCCAAGTAATCCAATCTACCCCGACCTGCATGATGCCATGCATTATGTTTTATTTATAAGCCTTTACTGAATGAGCACCAATAATCAGTTAAGAATGATCACTTTAACTGGCCGATCAACTTGACAAGTCCACATTAAATCATCCATAAGTTATGATTTAGAGCGCAAATTGACACGATTCCAATGCCCACGTTAAGCTAGCTCGATTTTCGATATTGTGACAAAAATAATGATAGAAATAGATATGAAAAAGTGTAAAAGTAGTCCAATCTAGCCAAAATTGTGCCATGCATTATGGTTCATTTATAAGCCTTTACTCAGTCAGCATCAATGATCAGCTCATAATGATCACTTTAACTAAGCGATGAACTTTACATGTCCGCACTAGATCGCCCGAAACTTTTGATTTAGAGCTAGAATAACACGAAGCGTTATGAACTTGACATGTCCGCACAAAGCGTTTAAGTAATCTAATCTATCCTAAACTGCATGATACCATGCATTATTCTTCATTTATAAGCTTTTACTGAATGAGCACCACTGATAAGTTTAGAATGATCATTTTTACTGTCCGATCAACTTGACATGTCCGCACCAAAACGTCTGTAACATTTGATTTAGAGCTCAAAATGACACGAATCCAATGCCCATGATAAGCAACTAAATTTTCTATATTTTGATAAAAATTAAGCCAAAAATTGCTTCGACAGGTCCTCCAAGTAATCAAATCTATCCAAACTACATGATGTCATGCATTATGCTTCATTTGTAAGCCTTTACTCAATGAGCACGAATGATCAGTTTAGAATGATCATTTTAACTAGCCGATCAACTTGACATGTCTACACCAAATCGTCTATAAGTTTCGATTTATAGCTCATAATGACACGAATCCAATGCCACGTTAAGCTAGCTCCATTTTTATATTGTGACACAATTTTAAACAAAAATAAAGATCACAAAGCGTACAAGTAATCTATCCGAAACTGCGTGATACTATGCATGATGCTTCACTTATAAGCTTTTACTCAATGAGCACCAATGATCAGTTTAGAGTGATCATTTTAACTGGCCAATCAACTTGGCATGTCCACACTAAATCGTGTGTAACTTTTAATTTAGAGATACGAATGACACAAATCCAATGCCCATGTTAAGCTAGCTTAATTTTGAATATTGTGACAAAAATGATAGACTGAAATAGAGATGACAAAGCGTGCAAGTAATCCAATCTATCCCAAACTGTGTGATGCCATGCATTATGCTTCATTTATAAGCTTTTAATCAATGAGCACCAATGATCAGTTAATAATGATCATTTTAACTCACCGATACACTTGACATGTCAGTAATAAATTGTTTGTAACTCAAGATTTAGAGCTCAGAATAACACAAAGCCAATCCCACGTTAAGCTAGCTGAATTTTCTATATTCTGACAAAATTATAGACAAAGATAGAGACGACAAAGCGTCCAAATAATTCAATCTATCCCAAACTGAGTGATGCCATGCATTATGCTTCATTTATAAGCTTTTAATCAATGAGCACCAATGATCAGTTAAGAATTATCATTCTAACTGATCGATCAACTTTACATGTCCGCACTAAATAGTCCGTAACTTTTGTTTTAGAGGTTCGAATGACACGAATCGAATGCCCACGTTAACCTACCTCAATTTATATATTGTGACAACATTTCAGACAAAAATATATATGACAAAGAGTCCAAGTAATCTAATCTATCCTGAACTGCATGATGCCATGCATTATGCTTCATTTATAAGCCTTTACTTAATGAGTACCAATGATCAATTTAGAATGATGACTTTAACTGGCCGATTAACTTGACATGTCCGCACTAAATCGTCCGGAAATTTTGATTTAGAGCTCGGAATGACACGAATCCAATGCCCACATTAAGCTAGCTAAATTTTCTATGTTGTGACAAAAATTTGAGACAAAAATATATTCGACTAACCGTCCAAGTAATCCAATCTATCCTGAACTGCGTGATCCTCAACATTATGCTTCATTTATAAGCTTTCACTCAATATGCACCAATGATCAGTTTGGAATGAACATTTTTACTGGCCGATCAACTTGACATATATGCACTAAATCGTCCATTACTTTTTATTTATAGCTCATTATGACACAAATCCAATGCCCACGTTAAGTTAGCTCAATTTGGTATATTGTGCCAAAATTTGAGACAAAAATAGATATGGTAAAGCACCTAAGTAATCCAATCTACCCCAAACTGCGTGATGCCATGCATTATTATTCATTTATAAGCCTTTACTCAATGAGAACTAATGATCAGAAGACATGTCCGATCAATTTAACTTGTCGATGAATTTTATATGTCTGCACTAAAAAGTTTGTAACTTTAGATTTAGAGCTTAGAATGATGTGAATCCAATGTCCACGTTAAGCTAGATAAATTTTTTATTTTGGGACAAAATTTGAGACAGAAATAGATATGACAAAGCATTCAAATAATCCAATATATCCCAAACTTGGTGATGCCATGCATTATTTTTCATTTATAAGCTTTTACTTAATGAGCACCAATGATCAATTTAGAATGATCATTTTTACTGGCCAATCAATTTGACATGTGCGAACTAAATCGTCTGTAACATTTGAGTTAGACTGAAAATAACACGAATCCAATGCCCATGTTAAGCTAGCTCAATTTTATATATTGTGATAAAATTTTAGACTAAAATTGCTTCGACAAGTCATCCAAGTAACCAAATCTATCCAAAACTACGTGATGTCATGCATTACGCTTCATTTATAAGCCTTTACTCAATGAGCACCAATGATCAGTTTACAATGCCCATTTTAACTGGCTGATCAAATTGACATGTTTGCATTAAATCTTCCATAACTTTTGATTTATAGCTCATATTGACACGAATCCAATGTCCATGTTAAGCTAGCTCAATTTTCTATATTGTGACAAAATTTGAGACAGAAATAGATACGAAAAAGCTTCCAAGTAATCCAATGTAGCTAAAACTGCGTGATGCCATGCATTATGCTTCATTTATAAGCCTTTACTCAATGAGCACCAATGATCAATTTAGAATAATCACATTAACTGGCCGATCAACTTGACATGTCCACAATAAAACATCCGTAACTTTTGATTTAGATCTCATAATGACGCGAATTCAATACCTATGTTAAGCTAGCTCAATTTTCTATGTTCTGATGAAATTTCAGATAGAAATAGAGACGACAAAGCATCCAAGTAATCCAATCTATCCCAAACTGCGTTATACCATGCATTACGCCTCATTTATAAGCTTTTAATCAATGAGCACCAATGATCACTTAATAATTATCATTTAACTGGCCAATAAACTTGACATGTCTACACTAAATCATCCGTAATTTTTGATTTAGAGCTTCGAATGACACGAATCTAATGCCCCTGTTAAGCTAGCGTAATTTTCTATATTGTGCCAAAATTTGATACAAAAAGAGATAAGACAAAGCGTTTAAGTAATCTAATCTATCCTAAACTGCATGATACCATGCATTATTCTTCATTTATAAGCTTTTACTGAATGAGCACCACTGATAAGTTCAGAATGATCATTTTAACTGTCCGATCAACTTGACATGTCCACACCAAAACGTCTGTAACATTTGATTTAGAGCTCAAAATGACACGAATCCAATGCCCATGATAAGCAAACTCAATTTTCTATATTGTGATAAAAATTAAGGCAAAAATTGCTTCGGCAGGTCCTCCAAGTAATCCAATCTATCCAAACTACGTGATGTCATGCATTATGCTTCATCTAAAATGATCACGAATGATCAGTTTAGAATGATCATTTTAACTAGTCGATCAACTTGACATGTCTGCACCAAATCGTCTATAAGTTTTGATTTATAGCTCATAATGACACGAATCGAATGCTACGTTAAGCTAGCTCCATTTTTATATTGTGACACAATTTTAGACAAAAATAAAGATCACAGAGCTTCCAAGTAATCCAACCTATCCCAATCTACGTGATGTCATGCATTATGCTTCGTTTATAAGCTTTTAATCAATGAGCACCAATAATCAGTTAAGGATGATCATTTTAACTGGCCGATCAATATGACATGTTTGCACTAAATCATATGTAATTTTGATTTAGAGCTCTAAATGACACTAATCTATTCCCCCAAGTTAAGCTAGACCAATTTCTTATCTTTTGACGAAATTTGAGACCAAAATAGATATGACAAAATGTCAAAGTAATCCAATCTATCCCAAACTGCGTGATAGTCTGCATGATGCTTCATTTATAAGCTTTTACTCAATGAGCACCAATGATCAGTTTAGAGTGATCATTTTAACTGCCCAATCAACTTGGCATATCCACACTAAATCGTGCGTAACTTTTAATTTAGAGATACGGATGACACAAATCCAATGCCCATGTTAAGCTAGCTTAATTTTGAATATTGTGACAAAAATTATAGACTGAAATAGAAATGACAAAGCGTGCAAGTAATCCAATCTATCCCAAACTGTGTGATGTCATGCATTATGATTCATTTATAAGCTTTTAATCAATGAGCACCAATGATCAGTTAATAATGATCATTTTAACTCACCGACACACTTGACATGTCAGTAATAAATTGTCCGTAACTTAAGATTTAGAGCTCATAATAACACAAAGCCAATACCCACGTTAAGCTAGCTCAATTTACTATATTCTGACAAAATTATAGACAAAGATAGAGACGACAAAGCATCCAAGTAATTCAATCTATCCCAAACTGCGTGATGCCATGCATTATGCTTCATTTAGTAGCTTTTAATCAATGAGCACCAATGATCAGTTAAGAATTATCATTCTAACTGATCGATCAACTTTACATGTCCGCACTAAATAGTCCGTAACTTTTGTTTTAGAGTTTTGAATGACACGAATCGAATACCCACGTTAACCTACCTCAATTTTATATATTGTGACAAAATTTCAGACAAAAATATATATGACAAAGCGTCCAAGTAATCTAATCTATCCTGAACTGCATGATGTCATGCATTATGCTTCATTTATAAGCCTTTCCTTAATGAGCACCAATGATCAGTTTAGAATGATGACTTTAACGGGCCGATTAACATGACATGTCTACACTAAATCGTCCGTAAATTTTGATTTAGAGCTCATAATGACACGAATCAAGTGCGCACGTTAAGCTAGTTGAATTTTTGTATTGTGACAAATTTTGCGACAGAAATAGATACAGTAAAGCGTCCAATTAATCCAATACATCCAAAACTGCGTGATGGTATACTTTATAATTCATTTATAATTGTTTACTTAATGAGCACGAATGATTACTTTAACTGTCAATTCAGCTTGACATGTCCGTACTAAATCGGTAGTAACTTATGATATAGAGTTAAGAATGATACGAATCCAATTCCAATGTTAAGCGGGCTCAATTTTCTATATTTTGACAAAATTTGAGATACGAATAGATACGACAAATCACCCAAGTAATCCAATCTATCCAAAACTGCGTGATGGCATGCATTATCCTCCATTTATAAGCCTGTACTCAATGAGCACCAATGATCAGTGTAGAATGATCATATTAACTGGCCGATCAACTTGACATGTCCACACTAAATCGTCCTTAACTTTTGATTTGTAGCTCATAATGACACGAATCCAATGCCCACGTTAAGCTACCAAAATTGTCTATATTGTGACAAAATTTGACACAGAAATAAAATTGTGTGATATCATGCATTATGCTTCATTTATAAGCCTTTACTCAATGAGCACCAATAATCAGTTTAGGGTGGTCACTGTAAATGGCCGATAAACTTGACATGTACACACTTAATCCGTCACTTTTGATTTAGAGCTCAGAATAATGCGATTCCAATACCCATGTTAAGCTAGCTCAATTTATCTATATTGTGACACAATTTCAGACAGAAATAGATACGAAAAGGCGTCCATGTAATCCAATGCATCCAAAACTATGTGATGTCATGCATTATGCTTCATTTATAAGCCTTTACTCAATGAGCACCAATGATCACTTCAGAATGATCATATTAACTGGCCGATCAACTTGACATGTATGCACTAAATCGTCCATAACTTTGGATTTGTAGCTTAGAATGACACAAATTCAATGCCCACATTAAGCTGCCTCATTTTTCTAGATTATGATGAAATTTGACCTAGAAATAGATACGACAAAGCTTCCAAGTAATCCAATCTATCCAAAACTTTGTGATGACATGCATTAAGGCTTTCACAATGAGCACGAATGATCAGTTTAGAATAATTATTTTAAATGGCCGATCATTTTGACATGTCTGCACTAAATCGTCCGTAACTTTTTATTTAGAGCTCAGAATTATACGAATCCAATGCCCACGTTAAGCTAGCTCAATTTTCTACATTTCGATAAAATTCAAGACTAAAATTACATCGAAAAGTCCTCCAAGTAATCAAATCTATCCAAAACTGAGTGATACAATGCATTATGCTTCATTTATAAGCCTTTACTCAATGAGCACCAACGATCAATTTAGAGTGATCACTTTAAATGACATTATCATGACGTGTCCACTCTAAATCATACATAATTTTTGATTTAGAGCTCAGAATGACATGATTCCAATGTCGACATTAAGCTACCTCAATTTATCTATATTGTGATAAACTTTGAGAGAGAACTAGATACCACAAAGCGTCCAAGTAATCCAATCTATCCCAAACTGCATGATGCCATGCGTATTGCTTCATTTATAAGCCTTTACTCAGTGAGCACCAATGATCAGTTTAGAATGATCATTTAAAATGGCCGATCAACTTGACATGTCTGCACTAAATCGTCCGTAACTTTTGATTTAGAGCTGAGAATGACACTAATCCAGTGCCCACGTTAAGATTGCTCAATTTTCTATACTATGCTAAAATGTAAGACTAGAATTGCGTCGACAAGTCTTCGAAGTAATCAAATCAATCCAAAACTACGTAATGTCATGCATTATGCTTTATTTTATAAGCCTTTACTCAATGAGTACCAATGATCATTTTAAAATGATCCTTTTAACTAGCTGATCAACTTGACATGTCTTCACTAAATTGTCCGTAACTTTTTATTTATATCTCATAATGACACGAATCCAATGCCCATGTAACGCTAGCTCAAACTTTTATAATGTAACAAAAGTGGAGACAGAAATAGATAAGACAAAGCGTTCAAGAAATCCAATCTATCCAAAACTGTGTGATGCTATGTACTATGCTTCATTTATAAGCCTTTACTCAATGAGCACCAATTATCAGTTTAGAGTGATCACTTTAAATGGCCAATCAAATTGACATGTCCACACTAAATCATCCGTAACTTTTGATTTAGAGCTCAGAATAACACGATTACAATTTCCACATTAAGCTAGCTTAATTTATCTATATTGTGACAAAATTTGAGAGAGAGCTAGATACTACATAGCGTCCAAGTAATCCAATCTATCCAAAACTGTGTGATACCATGCATTATGTTTCATTTTTAAGCCTTTAGTAAATGAGCACCAATGATAAGTTTGGAATGATCACTATAACAGGCCGATCAACTTGACATGTCCGCACTTTATCGTCTGTAACTTTTGGTTTAGAGCTCAGAATTACATGATTGCAATGCCCATGTTGAGCTATCTCACTTTATCTATATTGTGACAAATTTGAGAGAGAAGTAGATACAACAAAACGCCCTAGTAATCCAATCTATCCCAATCTGGGTGATACCTTTCCTTATGCTTCATTTATAAGTGTTTTCTCAGTGAGCAACAACGATCAGTTTATAATAATTATTTTAACTCGCCGATCAACTTAATATGTCTGCACTAAATCGTTCATAACTTTTGATTTAGAGCTCAGAACGACACGAATCCAATTCCCACATTAAGCTAGCTCAATTTTCTATATTTTGACAAAACTTGAGATAAAATAGAGACGACAAAACATCCAAATAATCCAATCTATCATGAACTGCGTGATGTCATGCATTATGAGTCATTTATAAGCCTTTACTCGATGAGCAGCAATGGTCATTTTGGAATGATCCTTTTAACTGGTCGATTAAGTTGACATGTTTGCACTAAATCCTCTATACTGTTTGATTTATAGTTTCGAATGACATGAATCCAATGCCAATGTTAAGCTAGGTCAATTGTCTATTTTGTGACAAAACTTTAGACGGAAAGAGATACAAGAAAGCTTCCTAGTAATCCAATCTATCCAAAATTTTGTGATAGCATGCATTATGCTTCATTTAGAAGCCTTTACTTAATGAGCAACAATGATCATTTTAGAATGATCACTTTAACTAGTCGATCAACTTGACATGTCTACATTAATTCATCTGTAACTTTTGATTTAGAGCTCAGAATAACATAAATCCAATGCACATGTTAAACTTGCTCAATTTTGTATATGGTGACAAAATTTGAGACTGAAATAGATACGATAAATATATCCCGAACTACGTGATGCCATGCATTATGCTTCATTTATAATTCTTTACTCCATGAGCACCAATGACAGTTACTAATGATCATTTTAACTGCCAATCAAGTTGACATGTCCGCACTAAATCATCTGTAACTTTTGATTTAGAGCTCAGAATGACAAGAACCCAATGCCCACGTTAAGCTAGCTCAATTTTCTATATTATGACAAAATTCAAGACTAAAATTGCATAGACAAGTCCCCCAAGTAATCTAATACATTAAAAACTGTGTGATATCATACATTATGCTTCATTTATAAGGCTTTACTTATGGAGCACCAATGATCATTTTAGAATGATCCTTTAACTAGCCGATCAACTTGACATGTCCACACTAAATCGTCCGTAACTTTTGATTTAGAGCTCAGAATGACACGATTCCAATGCCCACATTAACCTAGCTAAATTTTTCTATATTGTGACAAAATTTGAGAGAGAACTAGGTACCACAAAGCGTCCAATTAATCCAATGTATCAAAAACTGCATGATGCCATGCATTATGCTTCATTTATAAGCCTTTACTCAATGAGCATCAATGATCAGTTCAAAATGATCACTTTAACTGGCTGATCAACATACCATGTCCGCACTAAATCATCCATAAGTTTTGATTTAGAGCTCAAAATGACACGATTCAATGCAACGTTAAGCTAGCTCAATTTATCTATATTGTGGCAAAATTTGAGAGAGGACTAGATACGACAAAGTGTTACAGTAATCGAATCTATCTCAAACTGGGCGATGTCATGCATTATGCTTCATTTATAAGCTTTTAATCGATGAGCACCAATGATCATTTTAGAATGATCCTTCTAACTAGCTGATCAAGTTGACATGTCTACACTAAATCGACCATAAATTTTGATTTGTAGCTTGAAATGACACGAATCCAATGCTAGTGTTAAGCTGGCTCAAATTGTCTATATTGTGAAAAAATGAGACAGAAATAGATAGGACAAAGCATACAAGTAATATAATCTATCCAAAACTGCGTGATACCATGCATTATGCTTCATTTATAAGCCTTTACTCAATTAGCGCCAATGATCAATTTAGAATGATCACTTTAAGTGGTCGATCAACTTGACATGTCTGCACTAAATAGTCCGTAACTTTTTTACTTAGAGCTCCGAATGACACAATTTCAATGCCCACGTTAAGCTAGCTTAATTTATCTATATTGTGACAAAATTTGAGAGAGGACTAGATATGACAAAGCATCCAAGTAATCCATCTAAAACTGTGTGATTCCATGCACTATCCTTCATTTATAAGCCTTTACTCAATGAGCACTAATTATCAGTTTAGAATTACCACTTTAACAGGCCGATCAACTTGACATGTCCGCATTAAATTGTTCGTAACTTTTGATTTAGAGCACCGAATGACACAATTCCGATGCCTACGTTAACCTAGTTGAATTTATCTATATTTTAACGAGATTTGAGAGAGAACTAGATACGACAAACCTTCCGGGTAATCCAATCTATCCAAAACTGTGTGATGTCATGCATTATGCTTCATTTATAAGCCTTTACCCAATGAGCACCAATGATCAATTTAGAATGATAATTTTAACTGGCCAATTAATTTGACATGTCAACACTAAATCGTCCATAACTTTTGATTTAGAGCTCAGAATGACACGAATCCAATGCCCACGTTAATCTAGCTCAATTTTTTATATTGTGATAAAATTAATAACTAAAATTTATCCGCCAAGTCTTCCATGTAATCAAATCTATCCAAAACTGTGTGATATCTTGCATTATTCTTCATTATAAGCCTTTATTCAATGAGCACCAAAGTTCATTTTAGAATGACCATTTTAAGTGGCCGATCAGCTTGACATGTCTACACTAAATCGTCCATAAATTTTGATTTATAACTCATAATGACACGAATCCAATGACCATGTTAAGCTAGCTCTATATTGTAACAAATTTGAGACAAAAATAGAAACGACAAAGCGTCCAAGTCATCCAATCTATCGAAAACTGCGTGATGCCATTCATTATGCTTCATTTATAAGCTCTTACTCAATGAGCACCAATTATCAGTTTAGGATAATTACTTTATCTAGCCGATCAACTTGACATGTCTGCACTAAATCGTCCTTAACATTTGATTAAGAGCTCTGAATGACACTATTCCAATGCCCACGTTAAGATAGCTCAATTTATCTATATTGTGACAAAATTTGAGAGAGAATTAGATATGACAAAGGGTTCAAGTAATCCAATTTATCCCAAACTGCGGGATACCATGCATTATGCGTCATTTATAAGCCTTTACTAATGAGCACCAAAGATCACCTTACAACGATCATTTTAACTGGGCGATCAACTTGACATTTCTACACAAAATCATCCGTAACTTTTGATTTAGAGATCAGAATGAAACAAACCCAATGCCCACTTTAAGCTAGCTCAATTTTCAATATTGTGATATAATTTAAGACTAAAATTGCTTCGACAAGTCCACCTAATAATCAAATCTATCCAAAACTGTGTGATGTCTTGCATTATGCTTCATCTATAAGTCTTTACTAAATGAGCACCAAAGATCATTTTAAAATGATACTATTAACTGGATGATCAACATGACATGTCCGCACTAAGTCGTGCATAACTTTTGCTTTAGAGCTCAGAATGACACGAATCTAATGCCGACGTTAAGCTAGCTTAATTTTCTATATTATGACAAAATTTGAGACAGAAAAAGGTACGACAAAGCATTTAAGTAATCCAATCTATCCAAAACTGAATGATACCATGCATTATGATTCATTTATAAGCCTTTACCCAATGATAATCAACTTGATTTGCTGATCATTTTAATTTGCTGATCAACTTGATATGTCTGCACTAAATCGTCTTAGCTTTTGATTTATAGTTAAGAATGACACAAATCCAATCCCCACGTTAAGCTAGTTCAGTTTTCTATATTGTGACAAAATTTGAGACACAACTAGAAACGACAAAGTGCCCAAGAAATTCAATGTATCTAGGACTGGGTGATGCCATGCATTATGCTTCATTTATACGCCTTTACTCAACGAGCACCAATGATTAGTTTAGAATGATCATTTTAACAGACCGATCAACTTGACTGTTTGCATTAAGTCATTTGTTACTTATTAATTATAGCTCAGAATGAAAAGAATCCAATGCCCACGTTAAGCTAGCTCAATTTTCTATAATGAGACAAAATTTGAGATAGAAATAGATATAGCAAAGTGTACAAGTAATCCAATCTATCCCAAACTGCATGACACCTTGCATTATGCTTCATTTATAAGCCTTTACTCAATGAGCACCAATGATTTATCTAGAATGATCATATTAAGTGGCTGATCACTTGACATCTCCACACTAAATCGTCCGTAACTTTTGAATTAAAGCTTAGAATGACAGGAATCCAATGGCCACGTTAAGCTAGCTCAATATTCAATATTGTGACAAGATTTTAGACCAAAATAGATACGACAATGCGTCCAAGTAATCCAATCTATCGCAAACTACGTTATGCCATGCATTATTCTTTATTTATAAGCTTTTACTCAAAGAGCAGCAATGATCAGTTTAGAATGATCATTTTAACAGGCCGATCAACTTGACATATCTGCACTAAATCGTCCATAATTTTCATTTATATCTCAGAATGACACGAATCCAATGCCTACGTCAAGGTAGTTCAATTTGCTATATTGTGACAAAATTTGAGACAGAACTATATACGACAAAGCGTCCAAGTAATTCAATCTATCCAAGTCTGTGTGATGCCATGCATTATGTTTCATTTATAAGCCTTTACTTAATGAGGACCAATGATCAGTTTAGAATGATGAAATTAAATTGCCAATCAATTTGACATGTTCTCACTAAATCATATGTAACTTTTGATTTAGAGCACGTAATGACACGAATACTGTGTCCAAGTTAAGCTAGCTCAATTTGCTATATTATGATAAAAGTTAAGACTAAAGTTCCTTCGACAAAGCATCCAAGTAATCCAATCTAAACTGCGCAATCTCGCATTATGCTTCGTTTATAAGCCTTTACTCATTGAGCAACAATGATCAATTTAGAAAGATCATATTAACCGACTGATCAACATGACATTTCCACATTAAATCGTCCGTAACTTTTGATTTATAGCTCAGAATGACACAAATCCAATGCCCACGTTAATCTAGCTCAATTTTGTATATTGCAACAAGATTTAGACATAAATAGATACGATAAAGCACTACAAGAAAACATTAACATTTCCGATGGTATTTCCGACGGAAAAAAAACCGTCGGACTTTTCCGACGACTTTACGACGGATACGCGACGAATACCCAAGGGAACTAAAACCGTCGGAGGTCCGTCGGTAATTTCCGACGCCATAGAGATCATCGGTAAATCGATGGTGAAAACTGACGGTAAACCGTTGCATTTCTGACGAAATCCTAATCATCGGGATATCCTCTTGAAATCGTCGGAATATTACCGATGGCTTCAGATACGTCGGTAATATTCCGACAATTTCCCAATGGATTCTGTGTTTTAGAGCCCGTCGGGAATCCGTCGGCAGCACTCGTCGGAAAACCATTGGAACTATCCGACCATTGTCGGATACAGTCGGCAATCCATCGGAAATATATGTACACTGTTAAAATTTTGTATTTATCCATCGATGGTCGGAAACCGTCGGAAATACGTCGGTTTATAAAGATAAAATCTATTCAAAATACATGAATATCCGGTTGTGGTCGGTAACCGTTGGAATTCCGTCGGAAATAGAGAATATTGTGAAGAATAATCTTTTTACAGTTCGTAATTATCTGTTAAAAATTCTTAATAATCTGTTAAAAATTCGTGATAATATCTAATTTTCATTATAAATAAGCTATGATCTTCCAAAATTTTAACAGAACCAAAATTTTTTAAAAAATGTGTTCTTTGGGTTCTTTTGAGTATTTCAAGGATGAAAAGTCATGATTGTCATGTTGTCATGCAAAGATTAGTCCCATTTGCCTTTAGCAATCTACTGCCTAAAAACGTCGACGGAGCAATTGCAGGTATGACGTTAAATTTACATTATTTTATATATATATAATAATATTTTCATATATTATATGATATTAAAATATATTTTTTATGTAGGAATTGGTGCTTTTTCCGAGATTTATGTACAAGATCACTTACTGTAGACGATATCCGAAATTTGGAGGGAAAAATACCGGTTCTCATTTGTAACCTGGAGAAAATATTTCCACCAGCATTTTTTGATGTTATGGAGCATCTTCCTATTTACCTCCCTAGAGAAGCAGCCCTTGGAGGACCTGTTCAGTACAGATAGATGTATCTTTTTGAGAGATATATGTTCCATCTAAAGAAAAAAGTTAAAAATCTTGCCAGGGTTGAAGGTTCAATCGTCGCACAAAGTATTAATGAAGAAACATCTAACTTTGCTAGCTACTATTTTCCATCGCAAGTGCAAACAAAAAATAGACGACCTTCACGACATGATGATGGAGGAGAAAAACCAAGCTATCCGGTGTATGTGCCAGAAATATTTGCACAAATTGGACGTTTAAGTGGAAAAGGGAAGCCGCGACGCCTATCAGAGGAGGAACACAATCACTTGCATTTGTATATTTTGACAAATTGCGATGACGTTTTGGAATATGAAAGGTACATTCAATTTAATTTTGTTTTGAGTTATTATTATAATTTATTGTTAATTTATTTTTTCATAATTAACAGGATATACATGGAACAAATACGTGTTCATTATTCAGATTACAGCGAGAATGAGTTGGCCAAACTTAAAAAAAGCGAATTTGCATAATGGTTGCATTTTTATGTTAGTGTTACCACAATTATGCAATTTTCAATAATAGTTTACTATATATCTATATATATATATTTATAATTTACTACATTCTATTATTTTGTAGGTTACTACAGGTCCTTCTAGGGGCATAATGTTTCCCACGTGGTTAGTTGAGTTGGTGAGTGGTCCTACATTTACTGCAAAATCTTATCCAATGTACTGCACTCGTGGATATGCTTTTAAGTGACATCGCGAAAGAAACTCACAAACAACTTGTAATTATGGTGTATCATCTCAATCGGGAGAAATTGTATACAATGGTATTCTTCGTGAAATATTAGAAGTTCACTATCCAGGAATGATTGATTTGAGGTGTATTGTGTTCTGTTGTGACTGGTATGACCCTGTCATGGGTCAACGTGAAGACGAATTCGGTGTTACATCTGTCCACTCTCGTAAGCGACATCGAAAATATGATCCTTTTATACTTGCATCACAAGCGGACCAGGTTTGTTACATTCGATATCCTCATGTGAGAAACAAGCAAGATCCTTGGATTACAGTGACCTCAATACATCCTAGAGGAATGGTATGTGGTATTACCGAACAAGAGCCTATGCAACAAAGCACAATTGGTAACTTAGGTTCAATAGAAACTTCTCTTGAAGTTAACCTTGTTGTTGATGACACCACGAACGAAGATTACAACGTGTTTCAAGATTCAGAAGAAGAGATTGGCGAGTTTGACGACCAAAATTCAGCAAATTCGGAATATTCATCAGATTCAAATTAAATTTGTGATAATAAGATTTTTTTTTCCATTATCTTTTTCTGATAAATAATTTGTGATAATAATGTTTTAGGATTGTGTACGTAGTTTCGTACAACTTTCTTTGTTTGGTTTGAAAACTCGTCTCGTTAAATTTGTGGGATTTACTGTTGTTGTCCTATTTGAATAATAGATAACCAATTATATATTATATTAATAATTATATGTTATTTTATTTAAAATTTATTTATTTAAAAATTGATATACATATAATTATTTGAAATTTGTTAAAAATATCCTTATAGTATAAGTTTTATCTAACACATTAATATACATATAATTCGGATTATTGACTCTATATACCGACAGATATCCGACGGACGTTTTAATTCCGTCGGATATCCATCGGAAAAGTATTTCAAACGTGGGCAGACCATGTGTCGATCATGCACGGTGTTGTAATAAATCCGACGGATTTACGCGGTAAACAAAATTAAAAACGCGGGGTTTCATGAAAATTAATTGATGTACTGACGGATTTCCGACGAAAACATCCGTCGGAAATATCGATTATAACCTACGACTTTTTCTTCTCCTCTCTCTCTCTCGCTTTTTTGCGTTACTCTCGTAATTTCCGTCGATCGCTGTTTCTCCTCATCGCCGTTTCTCCTCGTCGCCGTTTCTCCTCGTTGCCGTTTCTCCTCATCAACATGTAAGTTTTATCGGTTAGATTAGATGTTACCGTCAATGAATTTTAATTTGAGAAACTACTCAATAATATTAAGCTTCATTGGCAGATGGATGTTAATAGATTTTTCGACATCATCGATGTTTCTAAAAATTAGCAAGTTAAGTCAATAACTTGAAAATAGAGATGGTAAATTTGAACGTAACCAAATACATTAGTTGTTTAAAAGATTATACATAAGAAAATGGAGTTTGTAAACTGTAAGAGTTTCCTTGAATAGTCTGGTATAATAAATAAGAAGTGGGCAACGTAAGAGTTTGTTCAGAACACATTGTTCTAATAACGATAGTGTACATAAACTTAGTTGCCCTGGTGGATCATGGCAAACTGGTTTTATTTGAAGTTATCCACATGAGAACTCCTGACCTTGATTGAGATGTTCATTCTTGTCTTGAGAAATCTTGTCCTTAAGTAGGAGACATTCAGGAAACAACAAGAGTGTTTCTATGTTAAATAAATGAAAAATGTATTCAAATGTATTCTTCATTTATTTTTTAAATGGAATTCAATAAATATTATAGGTTTGGACGTATCTATTCCAATTTTGGATAGTTTCGGTTATTTTGATATTATAAAAATATGTGATATGTTTGGATATTTAAAATTTTTGATTCGTGTTTGATTTGGTAATTGTCATATTGTCCTCTTGCGGTCGTGTTTCAATCATTTATATTAGACTTTAAACTACTTTAATAATAATTTTAGCAATACAAATTACTTTTTTTACAAAAATATCATGAAAATTAAAAATTATAGGTTTATATTTAGTATTTAAAATTTAAATATTTTCAAAAGAAAATGCTAAATATTAAATTTAAATAGATTGATTAAATATCACAAATATAGGTCGTATCAAGAGTATCAAAGACGTGGTGAGTCGTCTACTCTGAGTTGTATACCAACTCAAGTTCCAGAAATTGAATAGCCGAGTACAACACCTCTTTTGCCGATACGCCTCAGAGATTGAATGACTCACATCCTTACTCAAATAACTCCGTATCACTATATAAAGAACTTTCAGTCATCGTTATCCAACACAAAAAGTAGATTGGATGAAGATTTCAAGTATTGATCACAACATCATTTTCTTGTTGCTTGGTTTCTTAACTGAATACTGGTTAATTGACAAAGTTTCAAGGTTTTTTAAAATCAACTTTTATTTAAATATTATTAAAATTACTTTTTTATAAAAATATTATAAACATTAAAAAATTATAGGTCGTATCAAGATTATCAAAGACGTGGTGAGTCATCGACTCCGAGTTTTATACCAACTCAAGTTCCAGAATCTGCAAATGATTCTTTCCAACCAATGACAATTGAAGAATTGGTTCAGCAGCCTGGTCGTGAACTTCTCACATTTCTCGATCCGAGACTTCAAGGAAACTCGACATGGTAAATTAAATTTTCTATAATTATATTTAAAATAATTATTTTAATACTATTCAATAATTATATTTAAAATAATTATTTTAATACTATTCTATAATTATATTTAAAATAATTATTTTAATACTATTGTAATAAAAATTCGTAGGTTTGGTATTTCAAACAATGGAATAAGCAAATCTATATTAAAGATGCTTCATTCTCTTTTGAATAAATCATATACCAAATTTCGAGATATTCCGTACGAAGAACGTCAAATTTGGTTCAGGACGTTTGCGTTATGTTATTTAAATTTTAAATATATAATTATTTTAAATAATTTTTAATAATATTTTTAGTAATATATATTAAAATTTCGCAGCAAGAATTTACATGGGATCCCAAGAACACAAAATTGGTGGAAGACGCTTTCGAAAAAGAGGCTGCAGTACAATTTTCCCGCCACATGAACGAATGGAAACAAAAATGGAAAAAGGGAAAAGATAAACCAAAATGATTGAATGAGTCGGTTTGGAACGACTTTATTCATTATTGGGAATTCTCCACCGCTGAGGTCATCTCGAAAACTAATTCGGGAAACCAGAAGAGCGACTGAGGAAGAAAAGGCATTTATATTCACAATGCCCGATCTACTAGTTTTCTCAGACGAGCCGATCAATTGGTAAATTAATTATTTATTATTATCTAAAAGTTTTAAAATTATTAATTTAGAATTGTTTTATTTTTTGGTACAAGAAATTGGAGCGCCTTCAGATCACTTGCAACTTCTCGAGGCCGTCCACACGAACAAAAAGACTGGTCGTATCCAAGATGGTCTTGTTAGTGAGATCATCGAAAAAGTAAAAAAGAAAAAAAGTGATATTCTAACCCAGCAATCTCAAGTTGGTTCTTCATCTTCGGTCGCTGAATTGCCGCGTTCTGAGATTAACCATCTCGTTCTTGATGTAAGTTTTTTTAAAAAAATATATAATTAATATTATAATAAATTTCATTAAATGTTTTTATAATATTTTTTATTTTTATAGGAAGTACCATTTTCAAAGGGTCGTCATCCAGGACTCGGGAGAGTTGCAGATACCGGTGGCGCAACATCTGCAGTTAGAAACGAGGAAAATGAACAGTTAAAAGAAGAAATGGCGTCCATGAAAATAGAGATAAATAATCTCAAAAACTTTGTAGAAATGATAAAAAATAAATTGTCTGATGAGTTTTTTTCTCCTCCTTCTCCTCCTTCTCCTCGTCCTTCTCCTCCTGCTCCTCCTTTGTAATTTGTAATTTAAAATAAGTGTTTAATAATATTTATATTTATAATATTATTTTTATTAATTGTATGATTATTTTTAACAATATTAATTTAAATATTAAAATAAAAATTTATTTTTTAATATTTATATTTTAAAATTATTTAATTATTTTAATTAAATATTTTTAAAATATAAATATTAAAAAAATAAATTTTTTATTTTTTCAATTATTTTGTGTTTCCGATGGCTATTGTCGTCGGAAATTCCCGACGGAACAAGCCGTCGGGAAATATCGTCAGACAATATTTCCAACGGCACAAGTCATCGGAAAACGCACTCAAAAATTCGTCGGCGATTACCGATGGATCCTGACCATCGCAGATCCGTCGGTTATTTCCGACGGAAGGTTGTCATCGAACATCCGTCGGAAGTTTCCGACGGCACACTTAATCGCCAATCCATCGGAAAGTCTCGATAACTTCCCGACGGAATCACATTTCTGACGAAATAGTCCCGACGGACTATTTTCATCGGAAAGTAGTCGAGAAACGGTTTTACCGACGTATTTCCGACGGATACGGCCGTCGGAAATACGCTTTTTTCTTGTAGTGAAGTGTCCAAGTAATCCATTCTATCCCAAACTGTGTGATGCCATGCATTACTCTTTATTTGTAAGCTTTTACTCAATGATCACCGAAGATCAGTTTATAATAATCATTTTAACTGGCCTACTGACCAGACATGTCTGCACTAAATCTTCCGTAACTTTTGAGTTATAACTCAGAATGTAACGAATCCAGTGCCCAACCTTAAGCTAGTTCAATCTTCTCTATTGACACTAAACTCGAGACAGAAACAGATACGACAAAGCATCCGTAAGTTTTTATTTAGAGCGCAGAATGATACGAAGACAATACCCACGTTAAACTAGATCAATTTTCTATTTTGTGACAAAATTTGAATCCAATGCCTACGTCAAGGTAGTTCGATTTGCTATATTGTGACAAAATTTGAGACGGAACTATATACGACCAAGTGTCCTAGTAATTCGATCTATCCAAGTATGTGTGATGCCATGCATTATATTTTATTTATAAGCCTTTACCTAATGATTACCAATGATCAGTTTAGAATAATCAAATTAACTTGCCAATCAATTTGACATGTCCGCACTAAATGATATGTAACTTTTGATTTAGATCACATATTTACACGAATCCAATTTCCACGTTAAGCTAGCTCAATTTACTATATTGTGATAAAATTTAAGACAAAAGTTGTTTCGACAATGCGTCCAAGTAATCCAATCTATCCAAAACTGCGCAACCTCATGCATTATGCTTCGTTTATAAGCCTTTACTCATTGAGCACCAATGATCAGTTTAGAAAGATCATATTAACCACCTGATCAACATAACATTATGTCCACGCACCAATGACATTATGTCCACGCTCAATCGTCTGAAAATTTTTATTTATAGCTCAGAATGACACAAATCCAATGCCCATGTTAAGCTAGCTCAATTTTCTATATTGTAACAAAATTTAGATAGAAATAGATATGAAAAAGTGTTCAAGTAATCCATTCTATCCCAAACTGTGTGATGTCATGCCTTACTCTTTATTTGTAAGGTTTTACTCAATGATCACCGAAGATCAGTTTATAATAATCATTTTAACTGGCCTATAGACTAGACATGTCTACACTAAATCGTCGGTAACTTTTGATTTATAACTCAGAATGTAATGAATCCAGTTCCCAACCTTAAGCTAGTTCAATTTTCTCTATTGATGACTAAACTCAAGACTGAAGTAGATACGACAAAGCGTCCGTAATTTAAACTAGCTCAATTTTCTATATTGTGAAAAAAATTTCTATATTTATAGCGCAACGAAACACGAATGCAATACCCACGTTAAACTAGCACAATTTTCTATATTGTGACAAAATTTGAGATGGAAATAGATACATCAAAGCGTCCAAGTAATCCAATCTATCCCAAACTGCGTGATGCCTTGCATTATGCTTCATTAGTAAGCCTTTACTCAATGAGAACCAATGATCAGTTTAGAATGATCATATTAACAGGCCAATCAACTCGACATGTCAGCACCAAATCATCCGTAACTTTTGCTTTATAGCTCAGAATGTAACAAATCCGATGCCCACGTGAAGATAGTTCAATTTTCTATAATGAGACAAAATTTGAGACATAAATGGATACGACAAAGCATCCAAGTAATACATTCAGTAGCAACTGCTAGATACTATGATCAGTTTAGAATAGCAAGGCTTTACTCAATGTCCAGCAATGATCAGTTTAGAATGATCAGATTAACTAGTCGATCAACTTGACATGTCAGCACTTGTATCGTTAGTAAGTTTTAAATTAGGTCACAGAATGACACGAATCCAATGCCCACGTTAGGCTAGCTCAATTTGCTATATTGTGATAAAATATAAGACTAAAGTTTCTTCGACAAAGCGTTCAAGTAATCCAATCTATCCAAAACTGCGTAATCTCATGCATTATTTTTCGTTTATAACCTTTTACTCAATGAGCACCAATGATCAGTTTAGAATGATCATATTAACCGGCTGATCAACATGACATGTCCAAACTAAATCGTCCGTAACTTTGGATTTATAGCTCAGAATGACACAAATCCAATGCCCACGTTAAGCTAACTCAATTTTCTATATTGTAACAAAATTTGAGACAGAAATAAATACGACAAAGCATCCAAGTAATCCATTCTATCCCAAACTGCGTGATGCCAGGCATTATTCTTTATTTATAAGCTTTTACTCAATGATGATCGAATATCAATTTAGAATAATAATTTTAACAGGCCTATCAAATTGACATTGCTCTACTAAATCTTCCGTAACTTATGATTTATAACTCAAAATATAACAAATCCAGTGCCCACATTCAACTGGTTCAATCTTCTCTATTAAGACAAAATTCGAGATAGAAACATATACGAAAAATCGTCCGTAAGTTTTTATTTAGAGCGCAGAATGACACGAAGCCAATGTCCACGTTAAACTAGCTCAATTTTCTATATTGTGAAAAACTTTGAGACGAAAAAGACACATCAAAGCGTCCAAGTAATCCAATCTATCCCAAACTGCGTGATGCCTTGCATTATGCTTCATTTCTAAGCCTTTACTCAATGAGCACCAATGATCAGTTTAGAATGATCATATTAACTGGCCGATCAACTTGAAATGCCTCCAATAAATTGTTCATAACTTTGCTTTATAGCTTACAGTGTAACGAATCCAATGTTCACGTTAAGATAGTTCAATTTTCTATATTGAGACATATTCGACAAAGCATCCAAGTAATTCATTCTATCGCAAACTGCAAGATGCCATACATTATGCTTCATTTGTAAGCCTTTACTTAATGAGCACCAATGACATGAATCCAATGCCCATGTTAAGCTAGCTCAATTTTCTACATTGTGAAAAAATTTGAGACAGCAAGAGATATGACAAAGCGTCCGAGTAATCCATTCTATCCGAAACTGCGAGATGCCATGCATTATGCTTCATTTATAAGCCTTTACACAATGAGCACCAATGATCAGTTTAGAATGATCACTTTTAATGATCGATCAACTTGACATGTATGCACATAATCGTCTGTACCTTTTGATTTATAGCTCAGAATGACATGAATCCAATGCACACGTTGTTTTAGCTCAATTTTCAATATTGAGACAATATTTGAGACTTCGTGAAGCCATGCATTATGCTTCATTTATAGGCCTTTACTCAATGAGCACCAATGATCAGTTTAGAATAATCATTTTAACTAACCGATCAACTAGACATGTCTTCACCAAATCGTTCGTAAGTTTTGATTTGTAGCTCAGAATGACACGAATCCAATGCCCACATTAATCTTGTTCAATTTTCTATATTGAGACAAAATTTGACACAGAAATAGATACGATAAAGCATCCAAGCAATCAAATCGATCCAAAATTGTGTCATGTTATGCATTATGCTTCATTTATAAGCATTTACTCAATGAGTTGCGGTGATGAGTTTAGAATGATCATATACTGGGTTATCAATTTGACATGTGCACAGTAAATCATCTGTATTTATTTAGGACGCAGAATGACACGAATACAATGCCCACGTTAAGCTAGCTCAATTTTTTATATTGTAATCAAATTTGAGACAGAATAGGTACGACAAGCGTCCAAGTAATCTAGTCTATCACAAACTGCGTGATGCCATGTATTATTTTTCATTTATACGCTCTTACTCAATTGGCACCAATGATCAGTTTAGAATGATCATTTTAACTGGTTGATCAATTTGACATGTCTGCACTAAATCGTCCGTAACTTTTGCTTTATAGCTTAGAATGTAACGAATCCAATGCCTACGTTAATATAGTTCAATTTTCTATATTGTAACAATACTTGAGACAAAAAAATAGATACGACAAAGCGTCCAAGTATTCCATTCTATCCCAAACTACGAGATGTCATTCATTATGCTTCATTTATAAACCTTTATTCAATAAGCCCCAATGATCAATTTAGAATGATCATTTTTACTGGCCGATCAACTTGATATGTCTACAGAAAATCATGCGTAACTTTTGATTTAGAGCTCAGACTGATACGAATCCAATGCCCACGTTGATTTAGCTCAATTTTCTATATTGAGACAAAAATTTGAGACAAAAATAGATACAACAAGGTGTACAAGTAATCCAATCTATCCCAAATTGCATGACGCCTTACATTATGCTTCATTTATAAGCCTTTACTCAATGAGCAGGAATGATCAGTTTAGAATGATCATATTCAGTGGCCGATCAACTTGACATCTCCACACTAAATCGTCTGTAATTTTCATTTATATCTCAGAATGACACAAATCCAATGCCTACGTTAAGCTAGCTCAATTTTTTATATTGTAATCAAATTTGAGACAGAATAGGTACGACAAGCGTCCAAGTAATCTAGTCTATCCCAAACTGCGTGATGCCATGTATTATTTTTCATTTATAAGCTCTTACTCAATTGGCACCAATGATAAGTTTAGAATGATCATTTTAACTGGTTGATCAATTTGACATGTCTGCACTAAATCATCTGTAACTTTTGCTTTATAGCTTAGAATGTAACGAATCCAATGCCTACGTTAATATAGTTCAATTTTCTATATTGTAACAATACTTGAGACAAAAAATAGATACGATAAAGCGTCCAAGTATTCCATTCTATCCCAAACTACGAGATGTCATTCATTATGCTTCATTTATAAACCTTTACTCAATAAGCCCCAATGATCAATTTAGAATGATCATTTTTACTGGCCGATCAACTTGATATGTCTGCAGAAAATCATGCGTAACTTTTGATTTAGAGCTCAGACTGATACGAATCCAATGCCCACGTTGATTTAGCTCAATTTTCTATATTGAGACAAAAATTTGAGACAAAAATAGATACAACAAGGTGTACAAGTAATCCAATCTATCCCAAATTGCATGACGCCTTACATTATGCTTCATTTATAAGCCTTTACTCAATGAGCAGGAATGATCAGTTTAGAATGATCATATTCAGTGGCCGATCAACTTGACATCTCCACACTAAATCGTCTGTAATTTTCATTTATATCTTTAAATGACACAAATCCAATGCCTACGTTAAGCTAGCTCAATTTTTTATATTGTAATGAAATTTGAGACAGAATAGGTACGACAAGCGTCCAAGTAATCTAGTCTATCCCAAACTGCGTGATGCCATGTATTATTTTTCATTTATAAGCTCTTACTCAATTGGCACCAATGATCAGTTTAGAATGATCATTTTAACTGGTTGATCAATTTGAGATGTCTGCACTAAATCATCTGTAACTTTTGCTTTATAGCTTAGAATGTAACGAATCCAATGCCTACGTTAATATAGTTCAATTTTCTATATTGTAACAATACTTGAGACAAAAAATAGATACGATAAAGCGACCAAGTATTCCATTCTATCCCAAACTACGAGATGTCATTCATTATGCTTCATTTATAAACCTTTACTCAATAAGCCCCAATGATCAATTTAGAATGATCATTTTTACTGGCCGATCAACTTGATATGTCTGCAGAAAATCATGCATAACTTTTGATTTAGAGCTCAGACTGATACGAATCCAATGCCCACATTGATTTAGCTCAATTTTCTATATTGAGACAAAAATTTGAGACAAAAATAGATACAACAAAGTTTACAACTAATCCAATCTATCCCAAATTGCATGACGCCTTACATTATGCTTCATTTATAAGCCTTTACTCAATGAGCAGGAATGATCAGTTTAGAATGATCATATTAAGTGGCCGATCAACTTGACATCTCCACACTAAATCGTCTGTAATTTTCATTTATATCTCGGAATGACACAAATCCAATGCCTACGTTAAGCTAGCTCAATTTTTTATATTGTAATGAAAATTGAGACAGAATAGGTACGACAAGCATCCAAGTAATCTAGTCTATCCCAAACTGCGTGATGCCATGTATTATTTTTCATTTATAAGCTCTTACTCAATTGGCACCAATGATCAGTTTAGAATGATCATTTTAACTGGTTGATCAATTTGACATGTGTGCACTAAATCGTCTGTAATTTTTGCTTTATAGCTTAGAATGTAACGAATCCAATGCCTACGTTAATATAGTTCAATTTTCTATATTGTAACAATACTTGAAACAAAAAAATAGATACGACAAAGCGTCCAAGTATTCCATTCTATCCAAAACTACGAGATGTCATTCATTATGCTTCATTTATAAACCTTTACTCAATAAGCCCCAATGATCAATTTAGAATGATCATTTTTACTGGACGATCAACTTGATATGTCTGCAGAAAATAATGCGTAACTTTTGATTTAGGGCTCAGACTGATACGAATCCAATGCCCACGTTGATTTAGCTCAATTTTCTATATTGAGACAAAATTTGAGACAAAAATAGATACAACAAAGTGTACAAGTAATCCAATCTATCCCAAATTGCATGACGCCTTTCATTATGCTTCATTTATAAGCCTTTACTCAATGAGCAGGAATGATCAGTTTAGAATGATCATATTAAGTGGCCGATCAACTTGACATCTCCACACTAAATCATCTGTAATTTTCATTTATATCTCAGAATGACACAAATCCAATGCCTACGTTAAGCTAGCTAAATTTTCTATATCGTGACAAAATTTGAGTAAGAAATAGATACGACAAAGCGTCCAAATAATCCACTTTATCCCAAACTGTGTGATGCCATGCATTTATTCTTTATTTATAAGCTTTTTTGAATGACCACCAATAATCCGTTTATAATGATCATTTTAACTGGCCGATAAACTTGACATTTTTGCACGAAATCGTCAGTAACTTTTGATTTATAGCTCAGAATGACACGAATCCAATGCCCACGTTAAGCTAGCTCAATTTTCAATATTGGGACCAAATCTAACACAGAACTAGATACTACAAAGTGTCCAAGTAATTCAATGGATCCAAGACTGTGGGATGCCATGCATTATTCTTCATTTATTAGCCTTTACTCAATGAGCATCAATGATCACTTTAGAATAATCATATTAACTGGCCGATCAACTTGACACGTCCGCACTAAATCGATTGTAACTTTTGAATAAGAGCACAAAATGACCATATCTAATCCCCACATTACGCTAGCTCAATCTTCTATATTGTGATAAAATTTAATACTAAAATTGATTCGACAAACAATCCAAGTAATCCAATCTATCCAAAACTTCGTAATGTCATGCATTATATTTCATTTATAAGCCTTTACTCAATGAGCACCAATGATCAATTTATAATGATCATATAAACTGGCCAATCAACATGACATTTCCACACTACATCGTTTGTAACTTTTGATTGATAGCTCAAAATTTCACGGATCTTGTGCTCACGTCAAGCTAGCTCAATTTTCTATATTGTGACAAAATTTTAGACAAAAATAGATACGACAAAGCATCTAAGTAATCCATTCTATCCCAAAAAGTGTGATGCCAGGCATTATTCTTTATTCATAAGCTTTTACTCAATGAGCACCAATAATCAGTTTAGAATGATCATTTTAACAAGCCAATAACTTGACATGTCTGCACTAAATCATCTGTCAGTTTTGATTTATAGCCTATGAACTTGACATGTCTGCACTAAATCGTCAGTATCTTTTTATTTATAACTCAGAATTACAAGAATCCAGTGCCCACGTCAAGCTAGTTCAGTTTTCTATATTGAGGAAAAATTTGAGACAGAAATAGATACGTCAAAGCGTCCAATTAATCCAATCTATCCAAAACTGCCTAATGCCTTGCATTATGCTTCATTTGTAAGCCTTTACTAAATGAGAACCAATGTTCATTTTAGAATGATCATATTAACGGGCCAATCAACTTGACATGTCAGCACTAAATCGTCCGTAACTTTTCCTTTATAGCTTATAGTTTTGCATTATACTTCATTTATAAGCCTTTACTCAATGAGCACCAATTATCAATTTCGAATGATCATATTAACTGGCCGATCAACTTGACATGTCCACATTAAATCTTCCGTCACTTTTGAATGAGAGCTTAGAATGACACGAATCCAATGCCCACATTAACCTAGCTCAATTTTCTATATTGAGACAAAATTTGAGACGGAAATAGATACAAAAAGCGTTCAAGTAATACAATCTATCCAAAACTGTGTGATGCCTTGCATTATACTTCATTTGTAAGCCTTTACTCAATGAGAACCAATGTTCAGTTTAGAATGATCATATTAACGGGCCAATCAACTTGACATGTCAGCACTAAATCATCCGTAAGTTTTGCTTTATAGCTTAGAATGTAACAAATCCGATGCCCACGTGAAGATAGTTCAATTTTCTATAATCAGACAAAATTTGACACAGAAATGGATACGACAAAGCATCCAAGTAATACATTCAATAGCAACTGCTAGATGCCATGCAAAGTGCTTCATTAATAAGGCTTTACTCAATGACCACTAATGATCAGTTTAGAATGATCATATTAACTAGCCGATCAACTTGACATGTCAGCACTTGTATCATTAGTAAGTTTTGAATTAGGACACGAAATGACACGAATCCAATGCCCATGTTAGGCTTGCTCAATTTGCTATATTGTGATATAATATAAGACTAAAGTTGCTTCGACAAAGCATTCAAGTAATCCAATCTATCCAAAACTGCGTAATCTCATGCATTATTTTTCGTTTATAAGCTTTTACTCAATGAGCATCAATGATCAGTTTAGAATGATCATATTAACCGGCTGATCAACATGACATGTCCAAACTAAATCGTCCGTAACTTTTGATTTATAGCTCCGAATGACACAAATCCAATGCCCACGTTAAGCTAACTCAATTTTCTATATTGTATCAAAATTTGAGACAGAAATAAATACGACAAAGCATCCAAGTAATCCATTCTATCCCAAACTGCGTGATGCCATGCATTATTCTTTATTTATAAGCTTTTACTCAATGATGATCGAATATCAATTTAGAATAATAATTTTAACAGGCCTATCAAATTGACAATTCTGTACTAAATCGTCCGTAACTTATGATTAATAAGTCAAAATGTAACAAATCCAGTGCCCACATTAAACTAGTTCAGTTTTCTCTATTAAGACAAAATTCGAGATAGAACTAGATACGAAAAATCGTCCATAAGTTTTTATTTACAGCGCAGAATGATACGAAGCCAATGTCCACGTTAAACTAGCTCCATTTTCTATATTGTGAAAAACTTTGAGACGAAAATAGATACATCAAAGCGTCCAAGTAATCCAATCTATCCCAAACTGCGTGATGCCTTGCATTATGCTTCATTTTGCAGCCTTTACTCAATGAGCACCAATGATCAGTTTAGAATGATCATATTAACTGGCCGATCAACTTGAAATGTCTCCAATAAATTGTTCATAACTTTGCTTTATAGCTTAGAGTGTAAAGAATCCAATGTTCACGTTAAGATAGTTCAATTTTCTATATTGAGACATATTCGACAAAGCATCCAAGTAATTCATTCTATCGCAAACTGCAAGATGCCATACATTATGCTTCATTTGTAAGCCTTTACTCAATGAGCACCAATGAGCAGTATAGAATGATCTATTAACTCCCCGATCAAGTTGACACGTCCACACTAAATCGTCCTTAACTTTTAAATTAGAGCTAAGAATGACATGAATCCAATGCCCACGTTAAGCTAGCTCAATTTTCTATATTGTGAAAAAATTTGAGACAGCAAGAGATATGAGAAAGCGTCCGAGTAATCCATTCTATCCAAAACTACGAGATGCCATGCATTATGCTTCATTTATAAGCCTTTACTCAATGAGCACCAACGATCAGTTTAGAATGATCATTTTTAATGATCGATAGACTTGACATGTATGCACTGAATCGTCTGTACCTTTTGATTTATAGCTCAGAATGACATGAATCCAATGCACACGTTGTGTTAGCTCAATTTTCAATATTGAGACAATATTTGAGACTTCGTGAAGCCATGCATTATGCTTCATTTATAGGCCTTTACTCAATGAGCACCAATGATCAGTTTAGAATGATCATTTTAACTAGCCGATCAACTAGACATGTCTTCACCAAATCGTTCGTAAGTTTTGATTTGTAGCTCAGAATGACACGAATCCAATGCCCACATTAATCTTGTTCAATTTTCTATATTGAGACAAAATTTGACACAGAAATAGATACGATAAAGCATCCAAGCAATCAAATCGATCCAAAATTTTGTCATATTATGCATTATGCTTCATTTATAAGCATTTATTCAATGAGTTGCGGTGATGAGTTTCAATGATCATATACTGGGTTATCAATTTGACATGTGCACACTAAATCGTCTGTATTTATTTAGGATGCAGAATGACACGAATACAATGCCCACGTCAAACTAGCTCAATTTTTTATATTGTAATGAAATTTGAGACAGAATAGGTACGACAAGCGTCCAAGTAATCTAGTCTATCCAAAACTGCGTGATGCCATGAATTATTTTTCATTTATAAGCTCTTACTCATTTGGCACCAATGATCAGTTTAGAATGATCATTTTAACTGGTTGATCAATTTGACATGTGTGCACTAAATCGTCTGTAACTTTTGCTTTATATCTTAGAATGTAACGAATCCAATGCCCACGTTAATATAGTTCAATTTTCTATATTGTAACAATACTTGAGACAAAAAATAGATACGACAAAGCGTCCAAGTATTCCATTCTATCCCAAACTACGAGATGTCATTCATTATGCTTCATTTATAAACCTTTACTCAATAAGCCCCAATGATCAATTTAGAATGATCATTTTTACTGGCCGATCAACTTGACATGTCTGCAGAAAATCGTGCATAACTTTTGATTTAGAGCTCAGACTGATACGAATCCAATGCCCACGTTGATTTAGCTCAATTTTCTATATTGAGACAAAATTTGAGACACAAATAGATACAACAAAGTGTACAAGTAATCCAATCTATCCCAAATTGCATGACGCCTTACATTATGCTTCATTTATAAGCCTTTAATCAATGAGCAGGAATGATCAGTTTAGAATGATCATATTAAGTGGCCGATCAACTTGACATCTCCACACTAAATCGTCTATAATTTTCATTTATATCTCAGAATGACACAAATCCAATGCCTACGTTAAGCTAGCTAAATTTTCTATATCGTGACAAAATTTGAGAAACAAATAGATACGACAAAGCGTCCAAATAATCCACTCTATCCCAAACTGTGTGATGCCATGCATTTATTCTTTATTTATAAGCTTTTTGAATGACCACCAATAATCCGTTTATAATGATCATTTTAACTGGCCGATCAACTTGACATTTTTGCACAAAATCGTCAGTAACTTTTGATTTATAGCTCAGAATGACACGAATCCAATGCCCACGTTAAGCTAGCTTAATTTTCAATATTGGGACAAAATCTAACACATAACTAGATACTACAAAGTGTCCAAGTAATTCAATGGATCCAAGACTGTGGGATGCCATGCATTATTCTTCATTTATTAGCCTTTACTCAATGAGCATCAATGATCACTTTAGAATAATCATATTAACTGGCCGATCAACTTGACACGTCCGCACTAAATCGACTGTAACTTTTGATTTAGAGCACAAAATGACCATATCCAATCCCCACATTACGCTAGCTCAATCTTCTATATTGTGATAAAATTTAATACTAAAATTGATTCGACAAACAATCCAAGTAATCCAATCTATCCAAAACTGCGTAATGTGATGCATTATGTTTCATATATAAGCCTTTACTCAATAAGCACCAATGATCAATTTATAATGATCATATAAACTGGCCAATCAACATGACATTTCCACACTACATCGTCTGTAACTTTTGATTGATAGCTCAAAATTTCACGGATCTTGTGCCCACGTCAAGCTAGCTCAATTTTCTATATTGTGACAAAATTTTAGACAAAAATAGATACGACAAAGCATCTAAGTAATCCATTCTATCCCAAAAGTGTGATGCCAGGCATTATTCTTTATTCATAAGCTTTTACTCAATGAGCACCAATAATCAGTTTAGAAAGATCATTTTAACAAGCCAATAACTTGACATGTTTGCACTAAATCGTCTGTTAGTTTTGATTTATAGCTTATGAACTTGACATGTCTGCACTAAATCGTCAGTATCTTTTGATTTATAACTCAGAATTACAAAAATCCAGTGCCCACGTTAAGCTAGTTCAATTTTCTATATTGAGGAAAAATTTGAGACAGAAATAGATACGTCAAAGCGTCCAATTAATCCAATCTATCCAAAACTGCCTAATGCCTTGCATTATGCTTCATTTGTAAGCCTTTACTCAATGAGAACCAATGTTCAGTTTAGAATGATCATATTAACGGGCCAATCAACTTGACATGTCAGCACTAAATCATTCGTAACTTTTGCTTTATAGCTTATAGTTTTGCATTATACTTCATTTATAAGCCTTTACTCAATGAGCACCAATTATCAATTTCGAATGATCATATTAACTGGCCGATCAACATGACATGTCCACATTAAATCTTCCGTCACTTTTGAATGAGAGCTTAGAATGACACGAATCCAATGCCCACATTAACCTAGCTCAATTTTCTATATTGTGACAAAATTTGAGACGGAAATAGATACAAAAAGCGTTCAAGTAATCCAATCTATCCAAAACTGCGTGATGCCTTGCATTATGCTTCATTTGTAAGCCTTTACTCAATGAGAACCAATGTTCAGTTTAGAATGATCATATTAACGGGCCAATCAACTTGACATGTCAGCACTAAATCATCCGTAACTTTTGCTTTATAGCTTAGAATGTAACAAATCCGATGCCCACGTGAAGATAGTTCAATTTTCTATAATGAGAAAAATTTGAGACAGAAATGGATACGACAAAGCATCCAAGTAATACATTCAATAGCAACTGCTAGATGCCATGCAAAATGCTTCATTAATAAGGCTTTACTCAATGACCACTAATGATCAGTTTAGAATGATCAGATTAACTAGCCGATCAACTTGACATGTCAGCACTTGTATCGTTAGTAAGTTTTGAATTAGGACACGAAATGACACGAATCAAATGCCCATGTTAGGCTTGCTCAAGTTGCTATATTGTGATATAATATAAGACTAAAGTTGCTTCGACAAAGCGTTCAAGTAATCCAATCTATCCAAAACTGCGTAATCTCATGCATTATTTTTCATCTATAAGCTTTTACTCAATGAGCATCAATGATCAGTTTAGAATGATCATATTAACCGGCTGATCAACATGACATGTCCAAACTAAATCGTCCGTAACTTTTGATTTATAGCTCCGAATGACACAAATCCAATGCCCACGTTAAGCTAACTCAATTTTCTATATTGTATCAAAATTTGAGATAGAAATAAAAACGACAAAGCATCCAAGTAATCCATTCTATCCCGAACTGCGTGATGCCATGCATTATTCTTTATTTATAAGCTTTTACTCAATGATGATCGAATATCAATTTAGAATAATAATTTTAACAGGCCTATCAAATTGACATTTCTGTACTAAATCGTCCATGACTTATGATTAATAACTCAAAATGTAACAAATCCAGTGCCCACATTAAACTAGTTCAATTTTCTCTATTAAGACAAAATTCGAGAGAATTAGATACGAAAAATCGTCCGTAAGTTTTTATTTACAGCGCAGAATGATACGAAGCCAATGTCCACGTTAAACTAGCTCCATTTTCTATATTGTGAAAAACTTTGAGACGAAAATAGATACATCAAAGCGTCCAAGTAATCCGATCTATCCCAAACTATGTGATGCCTTGCATTATGCTTCATTTGGCAGCCTTTACTCAATGAGCACCAATGATCAGTTTAGAATGATCATATTAACTGGCCGATCAACTTGAAATGTCTCCAATAAATTGTTCATAACTTTGCTTTATAGCTTAGAGTGTAACGAATCCAATGTTCACGTTAAGATAGTTCAATTTTCTATATTGAGACAGATTCGACAAAGCATCCAAGTAATCCATTCTATCGCAAACTCCAAGATGCCATACATTATGCTCCATTTGTAAGCCTTTACTCAATGAGCACCAATGAGCAATATAGAATGATCTATTAACTCCCCGATCAACTTGACACGTCCACAGTAAATCGTCCTTAACTTTTAAATTAGAGCTAAGAATGACATGAATCCAATGCCCACGTTAAGCTAGCTCAATTTTCTATATTGTGAAAAAATTTGAGACAGCAAGAGATATGACAAAGCGTCCGAGTAATCCATTCTATCCGAAACTGCGAGATGCCATGCATTATGCTTCATTTATAAGCCATGCATTATGCTTCATTTACTCAATGAGCACCAATGATCAGTTTAGAATGATCATTTTTAATGATCGATCCACTTGACATGTATGCACTGAATCGTCTGTACCTTTTGATTGATAGCTCAGAATGACACGAATCCAATGCACACGTTGTGTTAGCTCAATTTTCAATATTGAGACAATATTTGAGACTTCGTGAAGCCATGCATTATGCTTCATTTATAGGCCTTTACTCAATGAGGACCAATGATCAGTTTAGAATGATCATTTTAACTAGCCGATCAACTGGACATGTCTTCACCAAATCGTTCTTAAGTTTTGATTTGTAGCTCAGAATGACACGAATCCAATGTCCGCGTTAATCTTGTTCAATTTTCTATATTGAGACAAAATTTGACACAAAAATAGATACGATAAAGCATCCAAGCAATCAAATCGATCCAAAATTGTGTCATGTTATGCATTATGCTTCATTGATAAGCATTTACTCAATGAGTTGCAGTGATCAATTTAGAATGATCATATACTGGGTTATCAATTTGAAATGTGCACACTAAATCGTCTGTATTTATTTAGGACGCAGAATGACACGAATACAATGCCCACATTAAGCTAGCTCAATTTTCTATATTGTAATGAAATTTGAGACGGAATAGGTATGACAAGCGTCCAAATATTCTAGTCTATCCCAAACTGCGTGATGCCATGTATTATTTTTCATTTATAAGCTCTTACTCAATTGGCACCGATGATCAGTTTAGAATGATCATTTTAATCTGGTTGATCAACTTGACATGTCTTCACTAAATAGTCTGTAACTTTTGCTTTATAGCTTAGAATGTAAATAATCCAATGCCCACGCTAATATAGTTCAATTTTCTATATTGTAACAATATTTGAGACAAAAAATAGATACGACAAAGCGTCCAAGTATTCCATTCTATCCCAAACTACGAGATGTCACACATTATGCTTCATTTATAAACCTTTACTCAATAAGCCCCAATGATCAATTTAGAATGATCATTTTTACTGGCCGATCAGCTTGACATGTCTGCAGTAAATCGTACGTAACTTTTGATTTAGAGCTCAGAATGACATGAATCCAATGCCCACGTTGATTTAGCTCAATTTTCTATATTGAGACAAAATTTGAGATAGAAATAGAAACAAAAAAGTGTACAAGTAATCCATTCTATCCCAAACTGCATGACACCTTACATTATGCTTCATTTTAAGCCTTTACTCAATGAGCAGGAATGATCAGTTTAGAATGATCATATTAAGTGGCCGATCGTCTCCACACTAAATCATCTGTAATTTTCATTTATATCTCGGAATGATACGAATCCAATGCCTACGTTAAGCTAGCTAAATTTTCTATATTGTGACAAAATTTGAGACAGAAATAGATACGACAAAGCGTCCAAGTAATCCACTCTATCCCAAACTGTGTGATGCCATGCATTATTCTTTATTTATAAGGTTTTTTGAATGACCACCAATAATCAGTTTATAATGATCATTTTAACTGGCCGATCAACTTGACATTTTTTGCACGAAATCGTCTGTAACTTTTGATTTATAGCTCAGAATGACACGAATCCAATGCCCACGTTAAGCTAGCTCAATTTTCTATATTGGGACAAAATATAACACAAAACTAGATACTACAAAGTGTCGAAGTAATTTAATCAATCCAAGACTGTGTGATGCCATGCATTATTCTTCATTTATTAGCCTTTACTCAATGAGCATCAATGATCAGTTTAGAATAATCATATTAACTTGTCGATCAACTTGACACGTCCGCACTAAATCGACTGTAACTTTTGATTTAGAGCACAAAATGACCATATCCAATCCCCACATTAAGCTAGCTCAATCTTCTATATTGTGATAAAATTTAATACTAAAATTGATTCGACAAACAGTCCAAGTAATCCAATCTATCCAAAACTGCGTAATGTCATGCATTATGTTTCATTTACAAGCCTTTACTCAATGAGCACTAATGATCAATTTAGAATGATCATATTAACTGGGTAATCAACATGACATTTCCACACTACATCGTCTGTAGCTTTTGATTGATAGCTCAAAATTTCACGGGTCCTGTGCCCACGTCAAGCTAGCTCAATTTTCTATATTGTGACAAAATTTTAGACAAAAGTAGATACGACAAAGCATCTAAGTAATCCATTCTATCCCAAACAGTGTGATGCCATGCATTATTCTTTATTCATAAGCTTTTATTCAATGAGCACCAATTATCAGTTTAGAATGATCAATTTAACAAGCCAATAACTTGACATGTCTGCACTAAGTCGTCTGTTAGTTTTGATTTATTGCCTATGAACTTGACATGTCTGCACTAAATCGTCTGTAACTTTTGATTTATAACTCAGAATTACAAGAATCCAGTGCCCACGTTAAGCTAGTTCAATTTTCTATATTGAGGCAAAATTTGAGACAGAAATAGATACGTCAAAGTGTCCAATTAATCCATTCAATCCCAAACTCCGTGATGTCATGCATTATGCTTCATTTATAAGCATTTACTCAATGAGCACCAATGATCAATTTAGAATGATCATATTAACTGGCAGATCAACTTGAAATGTCCACACTAAATCGTTCGTAAGTTTTTATTTAGAGCACCAAATTACACGAATGCAATGCCCATGTTAAACTAGCTCAATTTTCAATATTTTGACAAAATTTGAGACCTAAACTGCATGATACCATGCATTATTTCTTCATTTATAAGCTTTTACTCAAACAACACCAATAATAAGTTTAATATGAACATTTTAATTGGCCGATCAACTTGACATGTCTCCCTAAATCGTCTGTAAGTTTTGATATATGGCTTAGAATAACACGCATCCAATTCACACGTTAAGTTAGTTCAATTTTCTATATTGTGACAAAATTTATAACATAACTAGATATGAAAAAGCGTCTAAGTAATGCAATATATCCAAAACTGCATGATGCCATTCGTTATGCTTCATTTATAAACATTTACTCAATGAGCATCAATGATCAGTTTAGAATAATCATATTAACTTAACGATCAAGTTGAAATTTTTGCACTAAATTGTCCGTAACTTTTGATTTTGAGCTCAAAATGACACGAATCCAATGCCAACCTTAAGCTAGCTCAATTTTCTACATTGTGATAAAATTGCTTCGAAAAAGCGTCCAAATAAACCAATATATCTAAACTGCGTAATGTCATGCATTATGCTTCATTTATAGGCTTTTACTTAATGACCACCAATGATCAGTTTAGAATGATCATATTAACTAGCCGATAAACTTGACATGTCTGCACTAAATCGTTCGTAACTTTTGATTTATAGATCAGAATGAAACGAATCCAATGGCTATGTTAAGTTAGTTCAATTTTCTATATTGTGACAAAATTTATGACAGAACTAGATATGGAAAAGCATCCAAATAATGCAATATATCCAAAACTCCATGATGCCATTCATTATGCTTCATTTATAATCTTTTACTCAATGAGCACCAATAATCAGTTTCGAATAATCATATTAATTGGCTGATCAACTTGACATGTCCGCTTTAAATTGTCATTAACTTCTGATTTAGAGCTCCGAATGACACGAATCCAATGTCCATGTTAAACTAGCTCAAATTTCTATATTGTAATAAAATTGCTTCGAAAAAGCGTCCAAGTGATACAATCTATCCAAAAGTGCGAAATGTCATGCATTATACTTCATTTATAGGCCTTTACACATGAGCACCAGTGATCAGTTTAGGATGATCATATTACCTGTCTGATCAACATGACATGTTCACAATAAATCAGCCGTAACTTTTGATTTGTACCTCAGAATGACTCGAATCCAATGCCCACGTTAAGATAGCCCAATTTTCTATATTGTGACTAAATTTGAGATAGAAATCGATACAAAAAAGCATCCAAGTAATCCAGTTTATCCCAAACTGCGTGATGCCATGAATTATTCTTCATTCATAAGCTTTTACTAAATGAGCACCAATGATCATTTTAGAATGATCGTTTTAACTGGCAGATCAACTTGACATGTCTCTAGCAAATCGTTCGTAACTTTTGCTTTATAACTTAGAATGTAACGAATACAATGCTCACGTTAAGCCAGTTCAATTTTCTATATTGCGACAAAATTTGAGACAGCAATAGATACAACAAAGCGTCCAAGTAATCCATTATATCCTAAACTGCATGATGCCTTGCATTATGCTTCATTTATAAGCCTTTACTCAATGAGCACCAATTATCAGTTTCGAATGATCATATTAACTGTCCGATCAACTTGACATGTCCACATTAAATCTTCCGTAACTTTTGAATGAGAGCTTAGAATGACATGAATCCAATGCCCACGTTAACCTAGCTCAATTTTCTACATTGTGACAAAATTTGAGACGGAAATAGATACAAAAAGCGGTCAAGTAATCCAATCTATCCCAAACTGCGTGATGCCATGCATTATTCTTTATTTATAAGCTTTCACTCAAGGAGCATGAGTGATCAGTTTAGAATTATCATTTCAACTGGCCGATCAACTTGACATATATGCACTAAATTATTTGTAACTTTTGATTTATAGATCAGAATGACATGAATCCAATGCCCATGTTAAGCTAGTTCAATTTTCTATATTGTGACAAAATTTATGACATAACTACATACGACAAACCATCAAAGTATGCAACTTATCCAAAACTATGTGATGTTATGCATTAAGCTTCATTTCAAAGCCTTTACTCAATGAGCACCAATGATTAGTTTAAAATAATCAAATTAACTAGCCGATAAACTTGACAAGTCCGCACTAAAGCGTCCGTAACTTTTGATTTCAAACTTAGAATGACACGAATCCAATTCCCACGTTAATCTCGCTCAATTTTCTATATTATGTTAAAATTAAGGAATAAAATTGCTTCGGAAAAGCGTCCAAGTATTGAAATATATCCCAAACTGCGTGATGCATTGCATTATGCTTCACTAATAAGCCCTTACTCATTGAGCATCAATGATCAGTTGAGAATGATCATAATAACTGGCCGATCAACCTGACATATCCACACTAAATCATCCGTAACTTTTGAATTAGAGCTCGGAATGACACGAATCCATCTCCCACGTTAAGCTAGCTCAATTTTCTATACGATGACAAAATTGAGATAGAAATAAATACGACAAAAAATCCAAGTAATCCAGTCTAACCCAAACTGCATGATGCTATGCATTATTTATTATTTATAAGCTTTTACTCAATGAGCACTAATGATCAGTTTAGAATGATCATTTTAACAAGCTGATAACCTTGAGATGACTGCAGTAAATCGTTTGTAACTTTTGATTTATAGCTCCGAATGACACGAATCCAATGCCCACGTTAAGCTAGTTTAAATTTCTATATTGTGACAAAATTTATGATAGAAATAGATACGACAAAGTGTCCAAGTAATACAATTTATCCACAACTGCATGATGTCATGCATTATGCTTCATTTATAAGCCTTTATTGTAGGAGCAGAAATGGTTAGTTTAGAATAATCATATTAAATGGCCGATCAACATGACATGTCCGCACTAAATCGTTTGTAACTTTTGACTTAGAGCTCCGAATGACACGAATCCAATACCCACGTTAAACTAGCTTAATTTTCTATATTGTGATAAATTTTAAGAATAAAATTACTTCGACAAACCTACCAAGTAATCCAATCTATCCAAAACTGCGTAATGTCATGCATTATGCTTTATTTATAGCATTTACTCAACGAGCACCAATGATCAGTTAAGAATGATCATACTAACTGTCCGATCAACATGACATGTCCACGTTCAAACGTCCATAACTTTTGATTTATAGCTCAGAATGACACGAATCCAATCCCTATATTAATCTATCTCAATTTTCTATATTGTGACAAAATTTGAGATGGAAATAGATAGGACAAACCATCCTAGTAATCGAGTGTATCCCAAACTGAGTTATGCCATGCATTATTATTAATTTATAAGCTTTTACTCAATGAGCGCCAATGATCAGTTTAGAATAATCACTTTAAATGTCCTATCAACTTGACATGTGCACTAAATCGTCCGTAAGTTTTTATTTAGAGCGTAAAATGACACGAATCCGATGCCCACGTTAAGCTCGCTCAATGTTTTGTATTGTGACAAAATTTTAGAGGGAAATAGATACGACAAGCATCCAAGTAATCCTGTCTATCCGAAACTATGTGATGCCATGCATTATTCTTCATTTATAAGCTTTTAATCAATGAGCACCAATGATCATTTTAAAATTATCATTTTAACTGGCCGATCGACTTGACATGTCTACATTAAATCGTTTGTAACTTTTGTTTTAAAGTTTAGAATGTAACGAATCCAATGCCCACGTTAAAATAGTTCAATTTTCTATATTGAGAAAAACTTTGAGACAAAAATAGATACGACAAAGCTTACAAGTAATCCATTCTATCCCAAACTGCGAGATGCCATGCATTATGCTTCATTTATAACCCTTTACTCAATGAGCTACAATGATAAGTTTAAAATGATCAGTTTAACTGGCCGAGCAACTTGACATGATTGCACTAAATCGTTCATAACTTTTGATTATAGCTCATAATGACACGAATCCAATGCCCACGATAAGCTAGTTCAATTTTCTATATTATGATAAAATTTAAGAGTAAAACTACTTCGACAAAGCGTCCAAGTAATCCAATATATCTCAAACTTTGTAATGTCATGCAATATGCATCATTTATAAGCCTTTACTCAAGGAGCAGCAATGATCATTTTAGAATGATCATATTAACTAGCCAATCAACATGACATGTCCACAATAAATCATTCGTAACTTTTGTTTTATAGCTCAAAATTACATGAATCCGATGCCCATGTTAAGCTAGTTCATTTTCCATATTGAGACAAAATTTGAGACAGAAATAGCTACGTCAAAGCGGCCAAGTAATCCATTCTATCCCAAACGGCGAGATGCAATCTATCCAAAACTGTGTGATGCCATTCATTATGCTTCCTTTATAAGCCTTTACTAAATCAGCGCCAATGATCAGTTCAGAATAATCATATTAATTGGCCGATCAATTTGACATGTCCGCACTAAATCGTTTGTCACTTTTGATTTAGAGCTAAGAATGACACAAATCCAATGCCCATGTTAAGCTAGCTCAATTTTCTATATAGTGATAAAATTTCTTTGAAAAAGGGTCCAAGTAATCCAATCTATCCAAAACTTTGTAATGTCAGGCATTATGCTTCTTTTATAGGCCTTTTCTCAATGAGCACCAATTAACAGTTTAGAATGATCATATTAACATGTCGATCAACTTGACATGGCTGCACTAAATCGTCCGTAACTTTTGAATGAGAGCTTAGAATGTCACGAATCCAATGCCGACATTGAGCTAGCTCACTTTTCTATATTGACACAAAATTTCAGGCAAATATAGATACGACAAAGTGTCCATGTATTATAAATGAAGCATAATACATGACATCACGCAGTTTTGGATAAATTGGATTACTTGGACGCTTTGTCATATCTATTTCTGTCTCCAATTTTGTCTCAATATAGAAGATTGAACTACTTAAACGTGGGCATTGGATTCATGTCATTCTGGGCTATAAATCAAAAATTACGGATGATTAAGTGCAGACATGTGAAGTTGATCACCCTTTTAAAATGATCATTCTATACTGATCATTGGTGCTCATTGAGTAAAAGCTTATAAATAAAGAATAATGCATGGCATCACATAGCTTGGGATAGACAAGACTACTTATAAATCAAAACTTAAAATGATCATTATAAAATGATCACTGGTGATCATTGAGTAAAGGCTTATAAATTAAGCATAATGCATGGTATCTCGCTGTTCGAGATACAATGGATTACTCGGCCACTTTGTCGTTTCCATTTTTGTCTCAAATTTTGTCTCAATATAGAAAATCGAACTAGCTGAACGTGGGCACTAGATTCGTGTCATTCTAAGCTATAAATCAAAAGTTATAAATGATTTAGTGCAGTCATGTCACGTTGATCGACCAGTTAAAATGATCATTCTAAAATGATCATTGGTGCTCATTGAGTAAAAGCTTATAAATGAAGAATAATGCATGGCATCACACAGCTTGGGATAGACAAGACTACTTAGACGCGTGCTGTATCAATTTCCGTCTCATATTTTGTCACAATACAGAAAATTGAGGAGGTTTAATGTGAGCAATTGATTTGTGTCATTCTTCGCTCTAAATTAAAAAATTTGGACGATTTGGTGCTTATTAAACAATTTTTGAATAAGCACCAATGATCAGTTTAGAATAATCATATTAACTGGTCAATTAACTTGACAAGTCTGCACGAAATTGTCTATAACTATTGATTTACAGCTCAGAATGACTCGAAACCAATGCCTACATTAAACACGCTAAATTTTCTATAATGTGATAAAATTTAAAACTAAAATTGCTTCGACAAAGCGTCCATGTAATCCAATCTATCCAAAACTACGTAATTTCAAGCATTACGCTTCATTTATAAGCCTTTAATTAATGAGCACCAATGATCAGTTTAGAATGATCATATTAACTGGCCAATCAACATGACATGTCCACACTAAATCATCGATAATTTTTTATTTATAACTCAATGAAGAATAACACGAATCCAATGACCACATTAATCTAGCTCCATTTTCTATATTGTGACAAAATTTGAGACAGAAATAGATGCGACAAAGCGTCCAAGTAATCCAATCTATTCCAAAATGTGTGATGCCATGGAATATTCTTCATTTATAAGATTTTATTCAATGAGCATCAATGATCTGTTTAGAATAATCATTTTAACTAGCCTATCAACTTGACATGGCAACACCAAATCATCCGTAACTTTTGATTTATAGCTCAAAATGGCACGAATCCAATGCCCACGTTAAGCTAGTTCAATTTCTATATTGAGACAAAATTTGAGATACAAATAGATATGACAAATTGGCCGAGTAATCCCTTCTATTCCATATTAAGACAAAATTTAAGACATAAATTGATACGACAAAGCGTCCAAGTAATCCAATCTATCAAAAAATTTGTGATTTCATGCATTATGCTTCATTTAATAAGCCTTTACTCATTGAGCACCAATGATCAGAATAGAATAATCATATTAACTGGCCGATCAACTTCACATGTCCGTATTAAATCAACCATAACTTTTGTCTTAGAGCTCAGTATGACACGAATCCAATGCCCACGTTAAGCTAGCAAAATTTTCTATATTTCGACAAAATTTGAGATACAAATAGATACCACAAAGCGTCCAACTAATCCAATCTATCCCAAAATGTGTGATGCCATGCATTGTGCTTCATTTATAAGCTTTTACTAAATGAGTACCAATGATCATTTTAACTTTCCAATAAAATTGAAATGTCTGCACTAAAACGTATGTAACTTTTTTATTTACACCTTAGAATGACACGAAACTAATGGCCACATTAAGCTAGCTCAATTTTCTATATTGTGCTAAAATTTAAGACTAAATATGCTTCGAAAAATACACCAAGTAATAAAATATATACAAAACTATGTAACGTTGTGCATTATGCTTCATTTGTAAGTGCTTCCTCAATGAGCACCAATGATCAGTTTAGAATAGTCATTTTAATTGGCCGATCAACTTGACATGTATGCACTAAATCGTCAAAAACTTTTTATTTGTAGCTTAGAATGACATGAATCCAATACCCACGTTAAGATAGATTAATTTTCCATATTAAGACAAAATTTGAGACACAAAAATTGATACGACAAAGCTTCCAAGTAATCCAATCTATCAAAAAATATGTGATGTCATGCATTATGCTTCATTTATAAGGTTTTACTCAATGAGCACCAACGATCAGAATAGAATAATCATATTAACTGGCCGATCAACTTCACATGTCCATATTAAATCAACCATAACATTGTCTTAAAGCTCAGAATGACACGAATCCAATTCCCACGTTAAGCTAGCTCAATTTTCTCTACTTTGACAAAATTTGAGATAGAACTAGATATGATAAACCCTCCAAGTAATCTAGTCTATCACAAACTTTGTGATGCCATGCATTATTTTTCATTTATAAGCTTTTACTCAATGAGCACCAATGATCAGTATTGAATAATAGTTTCATCTGGCCGATCAACTTGACATGTCTGCACTAAATGATACGTAACTTTCGACTTATATCTCAGAATTACATGAATCCAACGCCCACGTTAAGTTAATTCAATTTTTTATACTCAGACAAAGTTTGAGACAGATCTAGATATGACAAAGTGTCCAAGTAATCAAATCTATCAAAACTGCGTGATGCCATGAATTATGCTTCATTTATAAGCCTCTACCCAATGAGCACCAATGATTAGTTTAGAATAATCATATTAACTGACCAATCAACTTAACATGTCCGCACTAAACCTCCATAAATTTATATTTAGAGCTCAGAATGACACGAATCTTATGCACAAATTAAGGTAGCTCCATTTTATATATTTTGACAAAATTTGAGAGTGAAATAGAGACGACAAAGCGTCCGAGTAATCAAATCTATCCCAAACTATGCGATACCATGCTTTATGCTTCACTTATAAACCTTTACTCAATGAGCACAAATGATCACTTTAGAATGATCAGTTTAACTAGCCGATCAACTAGACATGTCCGCACTAAATCGTCTGTAACTTTTGATTTAGAGGTTATAATGACACAAATCCTATGCCCACATTAAGCTAGCTCAATTTTATATATTGTGACAAAATTTGAGACAGAATTAGGTACGACAAAGCGCCCAAGTAATCCACTTTATCCCAAACTGCGTGACGCCATGCAATATTGTTCATTTATAAGCTTTTACTCAATGAGCACCAATGATCAGTTTAGAATGATTGTTTTAACTGGCCGATCAACTTGACATGTCTGCACTAAATCGTCCGTAAGTTTTGACTTACAACTCATAATGACACGAATCCAATGGCCACGTTAATCTAGTTCAATATTCTATATTGAGACAAAGGTTTGAGACAGATCGAGATACGACAATGTGTCCAAGTAATCAAATCTATCAAAAACTGCTTGATGCCATGCATTATGCTTCATTTATAAGCCTTTATACTCAATGAGCACTAATGATCAGTTTAAAATAATCATATTTGCAGGCCGATCAACTTGACATGTCCGCAATAAATCTCCCATAACTTTTGATTTAGAGCTCATAATGACACGAATCCAATGCCCCTGTTAAACTTGCTCAATTTTCTATATTGTAAGAAAATTTGAGAAAGAAATAGATACGAAAAAGCGTCCAAAAAATCCAATCTATCTTTAACTGTGAGATGCCATGGATTATGCTTCATTGATAAACCTTTACTCAATGAGCACCAATGATCAGTTTAGAATGATCACTTTAACTAGTTGATCAACTTGACATGTCCGCACTAGATCCTCCGTAACTTTTGATTTAGAGCTCATAACAACACGAATCCAATACCCACATTAACCTATCTCACTTTTTCTATATTGTGACAAAATTTAAGACACATAGAGATACGACAAAGCATCCAAGTAATCCAGTCTATCCCAAACTGTGTAATGCCATGCATTATTTTCCATTTATAGGCTTTTACTCAATGAGCACCAATGATCAGTTTAGAATAATCATTTTAACTTGCCGATCAACTTGACATGTCAGCACTAAATCATCCATAACTTTTGACTTATAGCTCAGAATGACACGAATCCAATGCCCATGCTAAGCTAGTTCAATTTTCTATATTGAGATAAAGTTTGAGACAGATCTAGATACGAAAAAGTGTCCAAGTAATCAAATTTATCAAAAATTGGGTGATGCCATGCATTATGCTTCATTTATAAGCCTTTATACTCAATGAGCACCAATGATCAGTTTAGAATAAGCATATTAACTGGCCGATCAACTTGACATGTCCTTACTAAATCTTTCGTAACATTGGATTTAGAGCTTATAATGACACGAATCCAATTCCCACATTAAACTTGTTTAATTTTCTTTATTATGACAATATTTGGGACAGAAATAGATACGACAAAGTGTCCAAGTAATCCAGTCTATCCCAAACTACGTGATGCCATGCATTAATTTTCATTTATAAGCTTTTACTCAATGAGCACCAATGATCCGTTTTGAATGATCGCTCTAACTGGCCGATCAACTTGACATTTCTGCACTAAATTGTCCGTAACTTTTGACTTATAACTCAGTTTGACACAAATCCAATGCCCATGTTAAGCTTTGAGATAGATCTAGCTACGACAAAGTATCCAAGTAATCAAATCTATCAAAAACTACGTGATGCCATGCATTATGTTTCATTTATAAGCCTTTAATTAATGAGCACCAATGATCAGTTTAGAATAATCATATTAACTGGCCAATCAACTTAACATGTCCACACTAAACCTTCCTAACTTTTGATTTAGAGATTAGAATGACCTGAATCCAATGCCCACGTTAAGCTAGCTCAATTTTATATATTTTGACAAATTTTGAGACGGAAAAAGAGACGACAAAGTGTCCAAGTAATAAAATATATCCCAAACTATGTCATGCCATGCTTTATGCTTCATTTATAAGCCTTACTTAATTAGCACAAATAATCAGTTTAGAATGATCACTTTAACTGGCCGATCAACTTGACATGTCCGCACTAAATCGTCAGTAACTATTGATTTAGACCTCATAATGACACGATCAAAATGCCCACATTAAGCTAGCTCTATTTTCTATATTGTGACAAAATTTAATATAGAAATATATACGAAAAAGTGTCCAAGTAATTCAATTTATCCAAAACTGCGAGATGTCTTGCTTTATGCTTCATATATAAGCCTTTACTCGATGAGCACTAATGATCAGTTTAGAATGATTATTTTAACTAGCCGATCAACTTGACATGTCCCCACTAAATCGTTTGTAACATTTGATTTATAGCTCCGAATGACCCGAATCAATGCCCACGTAAACCTAGCTTAATTTTCTATATTTTAACAAAACTTGAGACAAAATAGAGACGCCAAACCATCCAAGTAATCAAATCTATCCCAAACTACGTGATTTCATGCTTTATGTTTCATTCATAAGACTTTATTTAATGAGCCCCAATGAGCAGTTTAGAATGATCACTTTAACTGGCCGATCAACTTGACATGTTTGCACTAATTCATCCGTAACTTTTGATTTAGATATCAGAATGACAAGAATGTAATGCCCACGTTAAGCTAGCTTAATTTTCTATATTGTGACAAAATTTGAGACAAAAATAGATATGAAAAAACGTCTAAGTAATCCAGTCTATCCAAAACTGCGTCATGCCATGCATTATGCTTCATTTATAAGCGTTTACTCAATGAGCACCAATGATCAGGTTAGAATAATCGTATTAACTGGCTGATAACCTTGACATGTACGCAATAAATCGTCAGTAACTTGTGATTTAGAGCCCAAAATGATACGAATCCAATGCCCACATTAGGCTAGCTGAATTTTCTATATTTTGAAAAAATTTGAGATAATAATAGGGAAGACAAAGCGTACAAGTAATCAAATCTATCCCAAACTATGTGATGCCATGCTTCAAACTTCATTTATAAGCCTTTACTTAATGAGCACCAATGATTAGTTTAGAATAATCATTTTAACTGGCCGATCAACTTGACATGCCCCCACTAAATCTTCTGTAAATTTTAGATTTAGAGCTCAGAATGATACGAATCCAATGCCCACGTTAATCTATTTCAATTATGTATGTTGTAACAAAATTAGAGAAAAAAATAGATACGAAAAAGCGTCCAAGTAATCCAATCTATCCAAAACTGTGTGATGCCATGCATTATGTTTCATTTATAAGCATGTACTCAATTAGCACCAATTATTAGTTTAGAATGTCACTTTAACTGCCCCATCAACAAGACATGTCCGTGTTAAATTGTCCGTAACTTTAAGTTTAGATCTCAGAATGACACAATTCAATGCCCACGTTAATCTAGCTTAATTTTCTATATTGTGATAAAATTTAGGACTAAAACTACTTCGACAAAGCATCCAACTAATCCCATCTATCCAAAACTGTGTAATGTCATGCATTATGCTTTATTTATAAGCCTTTACTCATGAGCACCAATGATCATTTCAGAATTATCATACTAACTGACCGATCAACATGACATGTCCAAACTAAATCGTCCGTAACTTTTGTTTCATAGCTTGGAATGACACGAATCCAATGCCCACATTAAACTAGCTCCATTTTCTATATTGTGACAAAATTTGGTACAGAATAGGTACTAAAAAGCATCCAAGTAATCTTATCTAACCCAAACTGCGTGATGCCATGCATTATGCGTCATTTATAAGCTATTACTCATTGAGCACTAATGATAAGTTTAGAATGATCATTTTAATTTGCCGATCAACTTGATATGTCTACACTAACTCGTCCGTAACTTTTGAATTATAGTTCAGGATGACACGAATTCAATGCCCACGTTAAACTAGTTCAATTTTCTATATTGAGACAAAATTTGAGATAGAAATAGATATGAAAAAGCGTCCAAGTAACCCAATCTATCAAAAACTGCGTGATTCCATGCATTAGGCTTCATTTATAAGCCTAAAAGGCAATGAGCACCAATGATCACTTTAGAATGATCATATTAACTTGCTGATCAACTTGACATGTCCTTAACTTTTAATTTAGAGCTTTGAATCACACAAATCCAATGTCCACATTAAGCTAGCTCAATTTTCTATATTGTGATAAAATTTGAGATAGAAATAGATACGACAAAGCGTCCATGTAAACCAGTCTATCCTAAACTGCGTGATGCCATGGATTATTCTTCATTTATAAGCTTTTATCAATGAGCACCAATGATCAGTTCAGAAGGATAATTTTAACTGGCTGATCAACTTCACACATCTGAACGAAATGGTTTATATCTTTTGATTTAGAGCTCGGAATGACACGAATCCATTGCCCACGTTAAGCTCGTTCAATTTTTTTATATTATGAAAAAATTTGAGACATAAGTAGATACTACAAAGGGTCCAAGTAATCAAATCTATCAAAAACTGCGTGATGACATGCATTATGCTTCATTTATAAGCCTTTACTCAAGGAACATGAATGATCAGTTTAGAATAATCATATTAGCTAGACGATCAACTTGACATGTCCGCACTAAATCGTCCGTAACTTTTGACTTGGAGCTCAAAATGATACGAATCCAGTTTCCATATTAAGCTACCTCCATTTTCTCTGTTTTGAAAAAATTTGATATAGAAATAGAGACAAAAAAGCGTCCAAATAATCAAATCTATCCCAAACTACGTGATGCCATGCTTTTTGTTTCATTTATAAACTGTTACTTAATGAGCACCAATGATCAGTTTTGAATGATCACTTTAAGTGGCCGATCAACTTCACATGTCCACACTAAATCGTCCGTAACTTTTGATTAGAGCTCAGAATGACATGAATCCAATGCCCACTTTAAGCTAGTTCAATTTTTTATATTCTGACAAAATTTGAGACAGAACTAGATACGACAAAGCGTCCAAGTAATCAAATATATCCAAAACTGCGTGATTCCATGCATTATACTTCATTTATAAGCCTTTACTTAATGCGCATCAATGATCATTTTAGAATAATCGTATTAACTGGCCGATCAAGTTGACATGTCCGCCTTAAATCGTCCGTAACTTTTGACTTATAGTTCAGAATGCCACGAATCCAATGCCCACGTTAAACTAGTTCAATTTTCTATATTTTGACAAAACTTGAGACAAAATAGAGACGACAAAGCATCCAAATAATAAAATCTATCCAATAGTACATGATGCCATGCATTATGCTTCATTTATAAGCCTTTATTTAATGAGCACTAAGGATCAGCTTAGAATTATCACTTTAATTGGCCGATCAAGTTGACATTTCTGCACTAAATTGTACGTAACTTTTGATTTAGAGCTCATAATGACACGAATCCAATGTCCACGTTAAGGTAGATCAATTTTCTATGTTGTGACAAAATTTAAGACAGAAATAGATAAGAAAAAACGTCCAAGTAATCCAGTATATCGTAAACTGCGTGATGCCATGCATTATTCTTCATTTATAAGCTTAAAATCAATAAGCACCCATGATAAATTTATAATGATCTTTTTAACTGACCGATAACCTTGACATGTCTGTACAAAATGGTCCGTAACTTTTTGATTCAGAGCTCAGAATGACACGAATCCAATGCACACGTTAAGCTAGTTCAATTTTTTATATTGTCACAACATTTGAGACAGAAGTAGATACGACAAAGTGTCCAAGTAATCAAATCTATCCAAAACTTAGTGAGGCCATATATTATTCTTCATTTATTATCTTCTACTCAATGAGCACCAATGATCAATTTCTCATGATCATTTTAACTGGTCGATCAACGTGACATTTATGCACCAAAAGGTCTGTAACTTTTTATTTATAGCTCAGAATGACACAAATCCAATGCCCACGTTAAACTAGTTCAATTTTCTATATTTTGACAAAAATATGAGACAGAAATAGAGAAGACAAAGCGTCCAAGTAATCAAATCATTCTAAAACAGTGTGATGCCATGCCTTATGCTTCATTTATAAAGCCTTTACACAATGAGCACCAATGATCAGTTTAAAATGATAGTTTAACTAGCCGATCAACTAGACATGTCCGCAATAAATCGTCCATAACTTTTGATTTAGATTTCAGAATGACGCGAATCCAATGCCCACGTTAAACTCGTTCAATTTTCTATATTGAGAAAAAATTTGAGACACAAATAGATATGAAAAAACATCCAGGTAATCCAGTATATCCCAGACTGCATGATGCCATGCATTATTCTTCATTTATAAGCTTTTACTCAATGAGCACCAATGACAAGTTTAGAATGATCATTTTAACTCGCCGATCAACTTGACATGCCTGCACTAAATCATCCGTAACATTTAATTTATAGCTCAGAATGACACGAGTCCAATGCCCACATTAAGCTATTTCAATTTTCTATATTTTGATATCATTTGAGACAAAACAAGATACGACAAAGCATCCAAGTGATCAAATCTATCCAAAATTGTGTGATTCTATGCATTTTGCTTCATTTATTAGCCATAACTCAATGAGCACCAATAACTATATCAACTTGAAATATCCACACTAAATTGTCCATAACTTTTGATTTCGATCTTTGAATGACATGAATCGAATGCCCACGTTAAGCTAGCTCAATCTTTTTATATTTTGACAAAACTTAAGAAAAAATAGAGACGACAAAGCGTCCAAGTAATCAAATCTATCCCAAACTACCTGATGCCATTGTTTATGCTTTATTTATAAGCCTTTATTTAATGAGCACTAATGATCAGTTGAGAATGATCACTTTACTTGGTGATCAACTTGACACGTATGAACTAAATCGTCCGAAACTTCTCATTTTGATCTCAAAATGACACGAATCCAATGCCCACATTAAGCTAGATCAATTTTCATTATTATGACAAAATTTGAGATAGAAATACATACAACAAAGCGTACAAGTAATCCAGTCTATCCTAAACTGTGTGATACCATGCATTATTCTTCATTTGTAAGCTTTTACTTAATGAGCTCCAATGATAACTTTAGAATGATCATTTTAACTGGCCGATCAACTTGACATGTCTGCAATAATCGTCCGTAACTTTTGACTTATAGCTCAGAATGACACGAGTCCAATGCCCACGTTAAACTACTTCAATTTTATATATTGAGACAAAATTTCATTCAGAAATATATACGACAAAGCATCCAAGTAATCCAATCTATCAAAAACTATATGATGTCATTCATTATGCTTCATTTATAATCCTTTAATCAATGAGCACTAATGATCAATTTAGAATTATCATATTAACTGGCGGATCAACTTGACATGTCTGCACTAAATTGTTTGTAACTTTTGATTTAGAGCTCAGAATGACACGAATCCAGTGCCTATGTTAAGATAGCTCAATTTTCTATATAGTGATAAAATTTGAGACAGAAATAGATACGACAAAGCGTCCAAGTAATCCAGTCTATCCTAAATTTCGTGATGCCATGCATTATTTTTCATTTATAAGATTTTACTCAATCAGCACCAATGTTCAGTTTAGAATGATCATTTTAACTGGCCGATCAACTTGACATGCCTGCACTAAATCGTCCGTAATTTTGATTTATAGGTCAGAATGACACGAATCCGATGCCCACGTTAAGCTAGTTCAATTTTCAATATTTTGAAAAAATTGGAGACAAACCTAGATACGACAAAGTGTCCAAGTAATCAAATATATCCAAAATTGCGTGATTGCATGCATTATGTTTCATTTATAAGCCTTTACTCAATGAGCACTTATGATCAGTTTAAAATAATCATATTAACTAGCCGATCAACTTGACATGTCCGTACTAAATCGTATGTAACCTTGAATCACAAAGACAACTAAGACAAAGACTAAGAAGTAAATAATGTTTTAACTTGACTCTTCCTCTCTTATTTTGTGGATCATGAGATAGAATGGGCCTTGATTCACCAAGAGGGTGTGGTAAAGTACCTTGGGCTTGCCTCATTAAAAACCTATCTTAGCAAACCCATTGAGACAAAACTAAGAATAAGGAAAAAGAGTACAATCCAAGGCACATCTCTTGGTGAGGTTTAGGTGGCTAGAATCACAACCAATGTGGTTGGATTAGCACACACCAAACTGGCCTGAATGGTGTTGAAAAGGTGCTGTAGTGTTGTCTTAAGTTTGGGTTGCTTGGATCGGGTAATGGGGGCCATTGAAGATTTGTAGGCTTTCATCTCCAATATCTGCGGGTTCTAGCTGCTCCTTACCATCTTTAGTGGCTTCTTCCTCCTCTGGTTCAAGCTGCTCCTAGGCTGTGGTTCCTTGCTGGCCATGCTCACATCATCCTTCCCTAGTTGAGAAGGATTTGACCTCAAATCTGTTTCATCTGCAAAATATGGAACCAAATAAGTAATATTGAAGCTTGAACTCACTTGGTAATTACCTTGAAGATCCAGCTGGTAGGCATTGTCATTGATCTTCTTGATGACTTTGAATGGGCCATCAATCCTAGGCATTATCTTGGATTTCCTTTCACTCGAAAATCTATCTTTGCGCAAATGGATCCACACCAAGTCTCTTTCCTCAAATGCCAACTCCTTTCGGCCTTTATTGGCTTGTTGAGCATACATCTTAGTCTTATTTTCAATATTGAGCCGAGCCTTCTCATGAATTTTTTAACCATCTCAGCCTTTTTTTCTTTCCATCAAAGCTTGTCCTTTCACTCAAAGGTAAACGCATTAGATCCAAAGGTGATATGGGATGGAACCCATAAACAATTTCGAATGGTGAGTACTTAGAAGCAGTATGCCTACCATGATTATATGCGAATTCAACATGAGGCAAGCATTCTTCACAAGTCCTAAGATTCTTTTTAATCAAAGCTCTTAACAAACTAGAGAAGGTTCTATTAACTACTTCAGTTTGACCATCCGATTGCGGGTGAGAAATTGTGGAGAAACAAAGCTTAGTTTCTAGCTTAGACCAAAGTGTTTTCCAAAATTAACTAAGGAACTTAGTGTCTCTATCTGATACTATGGTCCTAGGCATGCCATGAAGTCTAACTATCGCCTTAAAAAATCCGGCAATGTTAACGGCATCATCCGTCTTATGAGCAGGAATAAAGTGAGTCATTTTGGAAACTCCATCGACTACAACAAACACAGAATCCTTTCCAGTCTTAGTTCTAGGAAATACAACAACAAAATCCATAGAAATATCATGCCAAGGGTGCAAAGGTATAGGAAGAGGGGTATACAAACTGTGCTTTTGGATTTTGGATTTGGCTTACTTGCAAGTTACACATCTTTGGCAAGCTTTCTCAACATCACTCCTCATGTGTGGCCAAAAGAAGTGTTCCTGCAATACATTTAATATCTTTACCATGCCAAAGTGACCCATAAAACCACCTGAATTTGCTTCCTTAACAAACAAGTGTCGTAAAGAGGAGTTAGGTACACATAACCGATTATAATAAAACAAGAAGCCTTCACTCTTAAAGTAATTTCCAGTACCAAAATTCTCACAAGAAGCATAAATATCCTTAAAATCAGCAGCAGTAGCATATAACTCTTTGATTTACTCAAACCCTAGCAGTTTAACTTCTAATGAGTTCAAGAGCACATATGTCCGAGAAAGAGCATTGGCTACGACAGTCTCTTCACCTTTCTTGTATTTGATCACATAAGGGAATATCTCAATGAATTTGACCCACCTAGCATGTCTTTTTTTCAGCTTTTGTTGCCCTTTGAGATGTTTGAGTGGCTCATGGTCGGTATGGATGACAAACTCCTTGGGCCAAAGATAATGTTTCCATGTTTGCAAGGCCCTCACAAGGGCATATAGTTCTTTGTTATAGGTTGGGTAATTGAGTGTGCCCCCTCCAAGTTTCTCACTAAAGTAGGCTATGGGCTTCCTTTCCTGCATAAGAACAGCACCAATACCCACTTCTGAGGCATCACATTCAATATCAAAAGTTTTATGAAAGTTAGGAAGAGAAAGCATCAGGGAGTGTGTGAGCTTGTCTTTCGATGTTTGGAATGCCTCCTCTTGCGCCTGCTCCCACTTAAATCCCACATTCTTTTTGATAACCTCAGTGAATGGAGATGCTATAGTCTTAAATTCCATGACAAACCTCCGGTAAAATCCAGCTAGGCCATGGAAGTTCCTTACTTCCCCGACATTCTTTGGACTCGGCCACTCCTTAATCGCTTTTATCTTTTCCTCATCAACCTTAATACCATCAGTACTCTCAACAAAACCTAAGAAGACAAGATTATCTGTTCCAAAAGAAAATATCTTAAGATTGGCTTACAAGGTTTCCTTTTTAAGCACTTCAAAAACCTTTCGGAGGTGTTCTACATGATCATCTAAGGTTCGGCTAAAAATTAGAATGTCATCAAAGTATACTACCACAAAAAGATCTATGAATTCCCTAAGGACATGGTCCATCAATCTCATGAGGTTAGTAGGTGCATTTGTCAAGCCAAAAGGCATTACTAACCCCTCATATCAACCTTGTTTAGTTTTAAATGCAGTTTTCTACTCATCACATTCTTTCATCCTAATTTGGTGATAACCACTCTTAAAATCTACCTTAGAGAAGATGTTAGAACCATGCAATTCATCTAAAATATCATCTAATATTGGTATAGGATGGCGATACTTTACAGTGATATTGTTGATGGCTCTGCAATCAACACACATTCTCCAGCTTCCATCCTTTTTTGGAACAAGCAAAACAAGTACAACACACAGGCTCATACTTTCACAGATATGTCTTTTCTCCATGAGTTCAATGACTTGCTGTTGAAGCTCCTTGGTCTCCAGACGGTTGGTTCTATAGGCTGGCTTGTTGGGAAGAGATGTACCTGGTAGAAAGTCAATTTGGTGCTCAATTCCTTGGATTGGTGGTAAGCCTTGCGGTTGCTCCTCCGGAAACACATCTTTAAATTCCATCAAAAGAAGGTTAATTTTGCTAGGAATGTCTTGCATAGATTGGTTAGTATGAAAGCATTCTTAAAGCACAAAGAGTAGGTGTAGTAAGTTACTCCCTGGGTTGGACTTTATCATAAGATTAGTCGGTTTTTTAGCTGGTGGCTTGGTTTGCGGTTTGGCGGTGCCGTCGGCATGGGGCTTGTTTTTGTATTCGGATTGGGTTTTGTTTTTCTTTAAAGCTATCTTATCTAAATGAACCTCTTGTGGGGATAAAGGTACTAAAATATATTTATTTCCCTTAAACTCAAATGAGTACCTATTAGTGAACCCATCATGAATAACCCTTCTATCCGATTGCCAAGGTCTACCTAACAAGACATGACCAGCATCCATGGGTAAAACCATACATAAAACCTCATCTTCATATTTGCCTATGGACAAAGGAACTAGGACCTGGTTCTCTACTTCTAGCTCACCCTCATCATTAAGCCATTGCAACTTATAGGGTTTAGACCTCTTAATAATCCCAAGTCCTAACTTCTCTACCATAATCTCACTAGCTACATTTATATAGCTACCTCCATCTATCACTAAGATACAGACCTTACTCTTAACTAGACAGCGAGTGTGGAATAGGTTCTCTTTTTGCTAATTCTTTTCTGTCCTAGTTTGTAAGTTTAGAGTTCTCCTAGTGACTAAGAGTTGTCCAGCATGAGGCATGTCTACATTTTCTTCCAAGGACTCAGCATCCGAATAGCCATCCTCTGATTCTACCTCACCATTAGCGCTAATAACTATGGTTCTCTTATTGGTACATTCCTTAGAGTAGTGACCAAAGCCCTTACACTTAAAACACTTAATTTCCCTAGTTTTGGTGCTAGAACCCCATATTTCGAATCTTCTAACTTAGTTTTAGTGAAAGGCTTGTAATCTTTGCTAGACTTATCCTCCTTAGATTGGCTAAACCTAGTAGAATTAAATCCGGGTTTAGGGTTGTTCCTCTTAAGTTGTTTTTCGAACGTCATAGCCTTATGGAGAAGTTCTTCTATTTCGATATAATGCTGAACCTCTAGCCTATCTATCATTTCCCTATTAAGGCCACCCATAAACCTAGACATAGTGGCTTCACTATCCTCCTGAACATCATCCCTAAGCAATAAGGTTTCCATCTCCTTAAAGTACTCCTCTATGGTTTTAGAGCCTTGAGATAGGTTCCTAAGCTTTAAGTGAAGTTCCCTATGGTAGTGGCTAGGTATAAACCTTTTCCTAAATGATTACTTTCATCTGGTTCCACAAATCTATAGGAAAATCCCCAGCCCTTCTCCTAGAAGTTACTAATTGATTCCACCAACTTAAGGCATAATCTTTAAAAGCGGTTGGTGCTACCCTAACCTTACTATCCTGAGCGTATTCCCTACAATAAAAGACTATTTCTATCTTCTTTTCCCACTCTAGATACTCCTCAGGGTCATTGGTTCCATAGAAAGAGGGAATATTGATTTTAAGGCAAGCCAAAGGGTCGCGAGGACGGGGTTGGTTATTCCTATGCGGTTGGTCATCTCTTGGCCGCCTTCTCCTATGGTGTTGTGACCTAGATGAGTGACTGTAGTATTTATCAGTATCAGATGGTGGCTGGTGTATCCTAATTCGGTCATTTATGTATCTTTCTATTTCAGCTCTCATGGTTGCCATACTTCATCCATCATGGCTTTAAAGGAATCAAGGAGTTGTTTGTTGGAGTGTGAGGATTCTTCTCCATTATTGCTGGTTTCTACCATGGTACCTGACAAATTCAGACAACAAAACAAGTAAAAGTTTCAAAGAAAAACACAGAAACTGACACAACAATTCGCTGAAACAAAGATACAAGAACAAAGACAAACCCTAGCAAAGCATGTTCTAGACCCTTTGTACTCCATTTTTGAAATGGGTGAGTCTAACAACTTTAGATTCGTTTTAAAATGTTTTTAATTGGTATTCCCGGTTCTATTAACTCTTAAAAACAAGTTTCATTCAGGTTTTAATCTCTAAAATATTCAAACAAAAGGTGATAAGCTCGGATTAACAAAAACTGTTTTTAGAACCTCAATGGGGCCGATTGGGTGTTTCACAAGTTTTGTCCTTTAGAAATCAGTTCTAAACTATTTTCAAGTTAATTTACAGGTTTTTCAAAAATAAAAGATCAAGTTTAAACAAGAAAAAAACCCAGAAACATTTTAAAACAAATCGCAAAAAGAAGGCGAAAGGTTACAAAACGTTTTTGCAAGAGTACGAAAGGGTGCAAACAGGTTTGTAAATATACAACCTGGTTTGGAGTGGGCTCTGATACCACTTGATGTGATCCTGATGAGGATCAAGCCCCTGATGAACTCCAAATGGTTGTGGAAGATTGGATGAATGGATTGAAGTTGTGGAATGGGTGTAACGATGGTGTAACTTGCGGATGTGTGAGCTCTTACGTGGATGGATCCGAGAACAAGGGAAAATGGATGATATTTCTCAAGCATAGTGGAAAATACTTGGACTATCTGTTTGCTCTGTGTGAATGACAAAGGCCAGGTATGTTGGGCAAGGGGTGATTCGAATTGAAACTTCCAAGGGTGATGAAGATCCCTTAGACTTTCGGCTCTTGAGAGAAATGAGAAAGTGTTCCAAAATTCCTTATTCAAGAGGATGATCCAACGAGTTTAAAAAGGAGATTTGCTATTAAAATGTTTGATGCTTCAGAAAAAAGGATACAAGAGAGTACTTATACTAGTCTAGGAAATTTGAAAATGACTGCTAAAATTCTACCAAAACATTAAAGGAAATACATAGGGAATTACCAATACAACTAAGACAAAGACTAAGATATAAATAATGTTTTGACTTGATTCTTCCTCTCTCATTTCGTGGATGATAAGATAGAACTGGCATTGATTCACCAAGAGGTTGTGGTAAAGTACCTTAGGCTTGCCTCATTAAAAACCTATCTTAGAAAACCCATTGGGACAAAATTAAGAATAGGAAAAAAGAGTACAATCCAAGGCACCTCTCTTGGTGAGGTTTAGGTGGCTTGAACCACAACCAATGTGGTTGGATAAGCACACACTAAACTGGCCTGAATGGTATTGAAAAGGTGCTGTAGTGTTGTCTTAAGTCCGGCTTGCTTGGATCGGGTAATGGGGCCATTGAAGATTTGTAGGCTTTCGTCTCCAATACCTGCGGGTTCTAGCTACTCCTTAGCATCTTTAGTGGCTTCTTCCTCCTCTGGTTCAAGCTGCTCCTTAGGTTGTGATTCCTTGCTGGCCATGCTCACATCAAACTGGCCGATCAACTTGACATGTCCGCACTAAATTGTGCGTAACTTTTGATTCAGAGCTCAGAATGACACAAATCCAATGCCCACATTAAGCTAGTTCAATTTTCTATATTTTGACAAAATTTAAGGCAAGAATAGAGATGAAAAACCCTCCAAGTAATTAAATCTATCCCAAACTACGTGATACCATGCTTTATGCTTCATTTATAAGCATTTACTTAATGAGCACCAATGATCAGTTTAGAACTATAACTTTAACTGGCCGATAACCCTGACATGTCCACACTAAATCGTCTGTAAATTTTGATTTAAAGCTCATAATGACACAAATCAACTGTCTACGTTAAGCTAGCTCAATTTTCTATATTTTGATAAAATTTGAGATAGAAATATATAAGAAAAAGCGCCAAGTAATCCAATATATCCAAACTGCTTGATGTCATGCATTATTTTTCATTTATAAGCTTTTACTCAATGAGCACCAATGATCAGTTTCGAATGATCATCTTAACTAGCCGATTAACTTGACATGTCTGCACTAAATCGTATGTAAATTTTGAGTTATAACTCAGAATGAACGAATCCAATGCCCATGTTAAGCTAGTTCAATTTTCTATATTGTGACAAATTTTGAGAGAGAACTACATACAACAAAGCTTCCAAGTAATCCAATATATCCCGAACTGCATGATGCCATGCATTATGCTTTATTTATAAGCCTTTTCTCAATGAGCACGAATGATTAGTTTAGAATAATCAAATTATCTGGCCGATCAATTTGACATATCCGCCGTAAATCATCCGTAAATTTTGATTTAGAGCTCAAAATGACACATATCCAATGCCCACGATAAGCTATCTCAATTTTCTATATGTTGACTAAATTTGAGACAAAAATAAAGATGAAAAAGCGTCTAAGTAATCCAATTTATCCAAACTGCATTATGCCATGCATTATTCTTCATTTATAAGCTTTTACTCAATGAGCACCATGATCAGTTTAGAATGATCATATTAACTTGCTAATCAACTTGACATGTCTTCACTGAATCTTCCATAACTTTTGACGTATAGCTCAGAACTACAGGAATCCAACGCCCACGTTAAGCTAGTTCAATTTTCTATTTTTTGACAAAATTTGAAACAGAATTAGATACGACAAAGCATCCAAGTAATCTAATCTATCCCAAACTGTGTAATGCCATGCATTATGCCTAATTTATAAGCGTTTACTCAATGAGCACCAATGATCGGTTTAGAATATTCATATTAACTAGCCGATCAACTTCACATGTCCGCACTAAATCGTCCGTAAATTTTAATTTAGAGCTCAGAATGACACAGATCCAATTCCCACATTAAGCTATTTCAAATTTCAATACTGAGACAAAATTTAAGTCAGAAATAGATACGAAAAAACGTCCAAGTAATCCAATATATCCAAAACTGCATGATGTCATGCATTATGCTTCATTTATAAGCTTTTACTCAATGAACACCAATTATCATATTAGAATGATCATATTAACTGGCCGATCAACTTGAATATTCCGCACTAAATCATCTGTAACTTTTAATTTAGAGCTCGTAATAACACGAATCCAATGCTTACATTAAGCTAATTCAGTTTATTATATTGTGACAAAATTTGAGACAGAAATGGAGACGACAAAGCGTGCAAGTAATTCAATCTATCCCAAATAGTGTGATGCCATGCATTATACTTCATTTATACGCTTTTACTCAATCAGCACCAATGATTAGTTTTGAATTCAAATTTTAACTGGCAAATAAACATGATATTTCGCATTAAATCGTCCATACCTTTTGATTTTTATCTCAGAATGACATGAATCCAATGCCCACGTTAAGCTAGATCAATTTTCTATATTATGATAAAATTTAAGACTAAAATTGCTTCGACAACTCCTCCAAGTAATCAAATCTATCCAAAAATGTGTGATATCATGCCTTATGCTTCATTTATAAACCTTTACTCAATGAGCACCAATGATCAGTTTAGAATGATCATTTTAACTCGCAGATTCACTTGACATATCTGCACTAAATCGTTCATAACTTTTGATTTTTAGCTCATAATGACAAGAATCCAATGCCCATGTTAACCTAGTTCAAATTTCTATATTGAGACAAAATTTGAGAAACTAATAGATAAGACAAAGCATACAAGTAATCCAATTCATATCAAACTGCGTGATGCCCTGCATTATGCTTCAATTGTAAGCCTTTAATCAATGAGCACCAATGATCAGTTTAGAATGATCATTTTAACTGGCCAATCAACTTGACATGTGTATAGTAAATCGCACTTAACTTTTGATTTATATCTCAGAATGACACGAATCCAATGCCCACATTAAGCTAGTTCAAATTTCTATATTGAGACAAAATTTGAGACGAAAATGGATACGAAAAAGAGTCCAAGTAATCCAGTGTATCCAAAACTGCGTGATGTCATGCACTATAGTTCATTTATAAGCTTTTATTCAATAAGCACCAATGATCAGTTTTGAATTATAATTTTAACTGACCAATCAACTTGACATATCCGCACTAAATCGTTTGTAATTTTTGATTTATAGCTCAAAATGACACGAATCCAATGCCCACGTTAAGCTAGTTCAAATTTCTATATTAAGAAGAAATAGATACGACAAAGCGTCCAATTAATCCAATACATTCAAAACTGCGTGATGTCATGCATCATGCTTCTTTTATAATCTTTTACTCAATGAGGACAAATGAGCAGTTTAGAATGATCATATTAATGGCTGATCAACTTGACATGTCCCCACTAAATCATTTGTAACTTCTAATTTAGAGCTCAGAATAACACGAATCCAATGCTCACGTTAAGCTAGCTCAGTTTCTTATTTTGTGACAAAATTCTAGATAGAAATTGAGACGACAAAGCATCCAAGTAATCCAATATATCCCAAACTGTGTGATGCCTTGCATTATAGTTCATTTATAAGCTTTTATTCAATAAGCACAATGATCAGTTTTGAATGATAATTTTAACTCACCAATCAACTTAACATGTATGCACTAAATTCTCCATAACTTTTGATTTATGGCTCCGAATGACACGAATCCAATGCCCACGTTAAGCTAGTTCAAATTTCTATATAAAGACAAAATTTGAGACATAAATAGGAACGACAATGCGTCCAGTTAATCCAATATATCCAAAACTGCGTGATGTCATGCATTATGCTTCTTTTATAATCTTTTACTCAACAAAGACCAATGATCAGTTTAGAATGATCATATTAATGGCTGATCAATTTGGCATGTCCCCACTAAATCGGTTGTCACTTCTAATTTAGAGCTCGGAATAACACGAATCCAATGCTCACGTTAAGCTAGCTCAGTTTATTATATTTTGACAAAATTTTAGACTGAAATGGAGACGACAAAGCGTCCATGTAATCCAATCTATCCCAAACTGTGTGATGCCATGCATTATGCTTCATTTATAAGGTTTTATTTAATAAGCACCAATGATTAGTTTTGAATGATTGTTTTAACTGGCCAATCAACTTTACATATCCCCTCTAAATCGTGTGTAATTTGTGATTGATAGCTCAGAATGACACAAATTAAATGCCCACGTTAAGCTATTTCAAATTTCTATATTGAGACAAAATTTAAGACCAAAATAGATACGAAAAAGCATCCAAGTAATCAAATCTATCCAAAAAACATGATGTCATGCATTATGCTTCATTTATAAGGCTTGACTCAAAGAGCACCAATGATCAGTTTAGAATGATCGTATTAACTGGCCGATCAACTTCTCATGTTTGCTCTGAATGGTATATAACTTTGATTTAAAGTTTCGAATGACACGAATCCAATGTCCACATTAAGCTTGCTCAATTTTCTATGTTGTGACGAAATTTAAGACATAAATAGATACGAAAAAGCACCCAAGTAATCCAATCTATCCCAAACTGAGTGATGCCATGCATTATGCTCATTTATAATCCTTTACTCAATGAGCACCAATGATCAGTTTTTAATATTCATATTAACTGGTCGATCCGCCTGAAAAGTCCACACTAAATCTTCAGTAAATTTGGATTTAGGACTCATAATGAGACAAATCCAATGCCCATGTTATGCTAGATCAATTTTCTATATTTTGACAAAATTTAAGACTAAATTTGCTTCGAAAAGTCCTCCAAGTAATCAAATCTATCCAAAAATGTGTGATGTCATGCATTATACTTCATTTACTCAATGAGCACCAATGAATAGTTTAAAATGATCAATTTAATTGGCCGATCAATTTGACGTATCTGCACTAAATCGTCCGTATCTTTTGATTTATAGCTCATAACGACAGAAATCCAATGCCCACATTAAGCTAACTTAATTTTTTATATTGTTACAAGATTTAAGACAGAAATAAATACGACAAAGCGTCCAAGTAATCCAATCTATCCAAAATTGTGAGATGCCATGCATTCCTTTACTCAATGGGCACCAAAGATCAGTTTGAATGATCATTTTAACTGGAAGATCATCTTGACATGCCTGCGATAAATTGTCCATAACTTTTGATTTATAGCTTAGAATGACACAAATCCAATGCCCACGTTAAACTAGTTCAATTTTCTATATTGTGACAAAATTTGAGACATTAATAGATACGACAAAGCGTACAAGTAATCCAATCTATCCAACTGCATGATGCAATGCATTACTCTACATTTATAAGCTTTTACTCCATGAGGACCAATGATAAGTTTAGAATAATCAGTTTATCTGGCCGATCAACTTGACATGGCTGCACTAAATCATCCGTAACTTCTGATTTAGAGCTCAAAAACACACGAATCCAATGGCCACGTTAAACTAGCTAAATTTTCTATAGTGCGGAAAATTTTGAGAAATAAATAGATACGAAAAAGCGTCCAAGTAATCCAATCTATCCCAAACTGCGTGATGCCATGCATTATTCTTCATTTATAATCTTTTACTCCATGAGCACCAATGATAAGTTAAGAATGATCATTTTAACTGGCCGATAAACTTGACATTGCTGCACTAAATCGTCTGCAACTTTTGATTTAGAGCTCCGAAACACACGAAACCAATGCCCACGTTAACCTAGCTAACTTTCTATTGTGTAACAAAATTGGAGACAGAAACAGATATGACAAAGCGTCCAAGTAATCCAATCTATCCATAACTATGTAATGCCATGCATTATGCTTCATTTCTAAGGCTTTACTCAATGAGCACCAAGAATCAGTTTAAAAAGATCACTTTAACTGGCCGATTAACTTGACATGTGTGCACTAAATCGTCTGTAACTTTTGAGTTAGATCTCCGAATGACACAAATCCAATGTCCACGTTAATCTAGTTCAGTTTTTTATATTGTGACAAAATTTGAGACAGAACTAGATACGACAAAGGGTCCAAGTAATCCAATCTATTCCAAACTGCATGATGCCATTGATTATGCTTCATTTAGAAGCATTTACTCAATGATTACCAATGATCAGTTTTGAGTAATCATATTAGCTGGTCAATCATGTTGACGTTTTGGCACTGAATCGTTCGCAAAATTTGATTTAGAGCTTAGAATGACACGAATCCAATGCCCACGTTAAGATAGCTCAATTTTCTAAATTTTGAAAAACTTTAAGACTAAATTTGCTTCGAAAAGTCCTCCAAGTAATCAAATCTATCCAAAACTGTGTGATGTCATGCATTATGCTTCATTTTTAAGCCTTTACTCAATGAGCAGCAATGAACAGTTTAAAATGATCATTATAACTGGTCGATAAACTTGACATATCTGCACTAAATTGTCCGTAACTTTTGATTAATAGCTCATAATCACACAAATCCATTGTCCACGTCAAGCTAGCTCAGTTATCTATATTGTGACAAAATGTAAAACATAAATAGATACGACAAAGCGTCCAAGTATTACAATCTATCCCAAACTGCGTGATGTCATGCATTATGCTTCATTTATAAGCCTTCACTCAATGAGCCCGAATGATCAGTTTAGAATAATCATATTAACGAGGCGATCAACTTGACATCTCCGCACTAAATTGTCCGTAACATTTGATTAATAGCTCAAACTGACACCAATCCAATGCCCACGTTAAGCTAGCTCAATTTTCTAGATTGAGGAAAATTGAGACAAAAATAGATTCGGCAACGCGTCCAAATAATCCAATCTATCCCAAACTGTGTGATGTCATGCATTATGCTTTATTGATAAACCATTACTCAATGAGGACCAATGATAAGTTTAGAATGATCATTTTAACTGGCCGATCAACTTGACATGGCTAAAATAAATCATCCGTAACTTTTGATTTATAGCTCAGAATGACACGAATCCAATGCCCATGTTAAGCGAGATATATTTTCTATATTACGATAAATTTGAGACAGAACTAGATACGAAAAAGCATCGAAGTAATCCAATCTATCCTAAACCGCATGGTGACATAGATTATGTTTCATTTATATGTGTTTACTAAATGGTTACCAATGATCAATTTAGAATAGTAATATTAATAGGTCGATCAGCTTGACATGTATTTACTAAATAATCTGTAAATTTTGATTTAGAACTCTGAATGACATAAATCAATGTCCACGATTTAGCTCAATTTTCAATATTTTGACAAAATTTGATACCGAACTAGATATGAAAAAGCGTTCAAGTAATCCAATCTATCCAAAACTGCGAGATACCATGCATTATGTTTCATTTATAAACCTTTACACAATGAGCACCAATGATCAGTTTAGAATGATCATTTTAACTGGCCATTCAACCTGACATTTCTGCACTAAATCGTCTGTAACTTTTGCTTCATGCCATGCATTATGCTTCATTTATAAGCTTTCACTCAATGAGCACCAATGATCAGTTTAGAATAATCATATTAACTGGCCGATTAACTTGACATATTCGCACTAAATATCCCTAACTTTTGATTTATAGCTCAAAATGACAAGAATCTAATGCCCACGTTCTAGCTCAATTTTCAATATTTTGACAAAATTTGAGATGGAACTAGATACGACAAAGTGTTCAAATAATTCAATCTATCCCAAACAGCGTGATACAATAGATTATGCTTCATTTATAAGCCTTTACTCAGTGAGTACCAATGATCAGTTTTGAATAATCATATTAACTTGTCGATCCACTTGACATGTCCGCACTAAATCATATATAAATTTTGATTTAGAGCTCAGAATGACAAGAATCTTATGCCCACGTTAATCTAGCTCAATTTTCAATATTTTGACAAAATTTAAGACCAAATTTGCTTCGAAAAGTCCTCCGAGTAATCAAATCTATCTAATACTGTGTGATGTCATGCATTATGCTCCATTTCTAAGCCTTTACTCAATGAGTACCTATGATCAGTTTTGAATAATCATAATAAAAGGTCGATCCAGTTGTCAAGTCCGCACTAAATCTTCCGTAAATTTTCACGTTAAGCTAGCTTAATTTTTTATATTTTGACAAAATTTAAGACTAAATTTGCTTCGAAAAGTCCTCCAAGTAATCAAATCAATCCAAAACTGTGTGATGTCATCCATTATGTTTCATTTATAAGCCTTTACTCAATGAGCACCAATGATCAGTTTAAAATGATCGCTCAAACTGGCTGATCAATTTGACATATCTACACTAAATCGTACGTAACTTTTGACTTATAGCTCATAATGACACAAGTCAAATGCCCACGTTACGCAAGCTCAATTTTCTATATTGTGACAAAATTTAAGACAGAAGTAGATATGACAAAGCATCCAAGTAATCCAATCTTTCCCGGACTACGAAATGCCATGCATTCCTTTACTCAATAAGCACCAATGATCAGTTTAGAGTGATCATTTTAAGTGGCCGATCAACTTAACATTTCTGCACTAAATCGTTCGTAACTTTTGATTTATAGCTTAGAAAGACACCAATCCAATGCCCATGTAAAAATAGTTCAATTTTCTATATTGTGACAAAATTTAAGAAAACACTAGATACGACAAAGCATCCAAGTATTACAATCTATCCCAAATGTGTGATGCCATGCATTATGCTTCATTTATAAGGCTTCACTCAATGAGCACCAATGATCAGTTTAGAATGATCATATTAACTGGCCGATAAACTTGACATATCCGCACTAAATCGTCCATAACTTGTGATTTATTATTCAAAATGATACGAATGCAATGCCCACGTTAAGCTAGCATAATTTTCATATTGAGAAAATTTTGAGACCAAAATAGAAACGGCAAAGCATCTAAGTAATCCAATCTATCCCAAACGGCGTGATGCCATGCATTATAATTCATTGATAAACCTTTACTCAATGAGCAACAAGGATCAGTTTAGAATGATAATTTTAACTGGCCGGTCAACTTGACATGGCTACACTAAATGGTCTGTAACCTTTGATTTATAGCTTAGAATGACACGAATCCCATGCCCATGTTAAGCTAGTTCTATTTTCTATATTGTGAGAAAATTGAGACAAAACTAGATATGAAAAAGCATCCAAGTAATCCAATCTATCCCATACCGCGCGATGCCATAGATTATGCTTCATTTATAAGCGTTTACTAATTGAGTACCAATGATCATCTTAGAATAGTAATATTAACTGGTTAATCAACTTGACATGTGCGCACTAAATCATCCGTAAATTTTGATTTAGACCACCTAATGACACGAATACAATGCCCACTTTTTTACTCAAGTTTTCAATACTTTAACAAAATTTGAGATAGAACTAGATATAACAAGCGTCTTAAGTAATCCAATCTATCAAAAACTGCGAGATGCCATGCATTATGTTTCATTTATAAACCTTTACACAATGAGCACCAATGATCAATTTAGAGTGATCATTTTAAATGGCCGTTCAACTTGACATTTCTACACTAAATCGTCCGTAACTTTTGATTTATAGCTTTGAATGACACGAATCCAATGCCCACATTAAACTAGTTCAATTTTCTATTTTATGACAAAATTTGAGATAAAACTAGATACGACAAAGCATCGAAGTTTTCCTATATATCTCAAACTGCATGATGCCATGCATTTTGCTTCATTTATAAGCCTTCACTAAATGAGCACCAATGATCAGTTCAGAATAATCATATTAACTGGCAGATCAACTTGACATATATGCACAAAATTGTCCATAACTTTTGATTTATTGCTCAAAATGAAACGAGTCCAATGCCCACGTTAAGCTAGCTCAATTTTCTATATTGAAACAAAAATGAGACATAAATAGATTTCAAAAAGCGTCCAAGTAATCCAATCTATCCCAAACTACGTGATGCCATGCATTATGCTTCATTTATAAGCCTTTACTCAATGAGCACCAATGATCAGTTATGTATGATCATTTTAACTGGCTGACCAATTTGACATTTCTGCACTAAATTGTCTGTAACTTTTGATTTATAGCTCAAAAGGACACGCATCCAATGCCCATAATAAGCTAGTTCAATTCTCTATATTGAGACAAAATTTGAGACATATATAGATACAAGAAAGCATCCAAGTTATCCAAGCTATCCAAGAAAGCATCATTATTATGCTTCATTTAAAACCATTTACTCAATGAGCACTAATGATCAGTTTAGAATGATCATATTAACTGGCCGTTACACTTGACATTTTTGCACTAAATCGTCCGTAACTTTTGAATTAGAGCTCAGAATGACATTAATCAAATGCCCATGTAAAGGTAGCTCGAATTTGAGACCGGAATAGATACGACAATGCGTCCAAGTAATCCAATATATCCCGAACTGCATGATGCCATGCATTATTATTCATTTATAAGCTTTTACTCAATCAGCACCAATGATTAGTGTGGAATGATCATTTTAACTGGCCGATCAACTTAACATTGTTGCAATAAATGATCCGTAACTTTTGATTTATGGTTCAGAATGACACGAATCAAATGTCAACGTTAAGCTAGTTATTTTTCTATATCGTGATAAAATATGAGACAGAACTAAATATGACAAAGCGTTCAAATAATCCAATCTATCCCAAATCGCATGATGCCATGCATTATGCTACATTTATAAGCCTTTACTCAATGAGTACCCGCAATCAGTTTAGGATAATCATATTAACTGGCCAATCCACTTGATATGTCTGCAGTAAATGGTACGTCAATTTTGATTTAGTGCTAAGAATGACACAAATCCAATGCCCACGTTATGCTAGCTCAATTTTCTATATTTTGACAAAATTTGAGACATAACTAGATACAACAAAATGTCCAAGTAATCCAATCTATCCGAAACGGCGTGATGCCATGCATTATACTTCATATATAAGCCTTTACTCAATGAGTACCAATGATCAGTTTTGAATAATCATATTAACTCGCCGATCCACTTGACATGCCAACACTAATTCGTCCGTAAATTTTGATTTAGTATCAGAATGACACGAATCGAATGGCCACGTTAACCTAGCTCAATTTTCTATATTTTGACAAAATTTGAGACAGAAATAGGACAACAAAGCATCCAGGTAATCGAATCTATCCAAACTGCTTGATACAATGCTTTATGCTTCATTTAAAAGCCTATACTTAATGAGCACCAATGATCAGTTTAGAATGATCACTTAACTGGCTGATCGACTTCACATGTCCACACTAAATCGTCCTATAGCTTTTGATTTAGAGTTCACAATGACACGAATCCAATATCCACATTAACCTAGCTCAAATTTCTCTATATTGACAAAATTTGAGACAGAAATAGAGACGAAAAGGCGTCCAAGTAATCCAATCTATCCCAAACTGCGTGATGCCATGCTTTATGCTTCATTTATAAGCCTATACTTAATGAGCACAATTTAGAATGATCACTTTAACTGGCCGATCACCTTGACATGTACGCACAAAATGGTCCATAACTTTTGATGTAGAGCTCAGAAACACACGAATCCAATGCGCACATTAATCTAGCTCAATTTTCTATATTGTAACAAAATTAAAGACACAACTGGATATGACAAATCATCCAAGTAATCCAATTTATCCCAAACCGCATGATGCCATGCATTATGCTTCATTTATAAGCCTTTCCATAATGCATACCAATGATCAGTTAGAATAATCATATTAACTAGCCAATCCATTTGACATGTCCGCACTAAATCATCCTTAAATTTTGATTTAGAGCTCAGAATGACACGAATCCAATGCCCACGTTAATCTAGATCAAATTTCTATATTTTGAGAAATTTTTTATACCGAACTAGATACAGCAAAGCATCCAAGTAATCCAACCTCTCTCAAACCGCGTGATGCCATGCATTATCTATTGTTTATAAGCCTTTACTCAATGAGTACCAATGATTAGTTTTGATTAATCATATTAACTGGCCGATCCACTTTACATGTCCGAACCAAATCGTCCCTAAATTTTGATTTAGACATCAGAATGATACGAATCCAATGCCCACGTTAAGCTAGCTCAATTTTCAATATTGTGACAAAATTTGAGGCAGAAATAGATATGACAAAGCGTTCAAGTAATCTAATCTATCCTGAATTGCATGATGCTATGCATTATGCTTCATTTATAAGTCTTTATTCAATGAGCACCAGTGATCAGTTTAGAATTATCATTTTAACTGGCCGATCCATTTGAGATGGTTGCACTAAATTGTTTGTAACTTTTTTATAGCTTTGAATGACACGAATCCAATGCCCACGTTAAGCTAGTTCAATTTTCTGTATTGTGACAAAATTTGAGTCAGAATTATATACGACAAAGCGTCCAAGTACACTACAAGAAAGCATCAAATTCCCCATGGTGAATTTCGTCGGCAATGCATCGGGAATAGCAATTCCCGATCGTCGTCTGGACTATTTCGTCGGAAATCAATTTCCATCGGGAACGGATCAGGAATTCCCGATGGTTTGGGGATAAATGTGACCATCGGAAACTTCCAAAGTATGGACGATGGGTTCAAGCCATCGACAAATACCGACATATATTCGATGGGCTTATTTCGTCAGAAATTCCCGATGTATTTGTGATGGATTTAGTCAGTCCGGCCGTCGATGTTTTCTGATGATAGTTGCTCTCGGGAATGTGAACCGATGGTGTATCTCGATGGTTTTCACCCGTCGGGAGTTAACCAATGTCATCGCGATGAAATTGTATTTCCGATGGAACCACCATTTTTTCTTTTAGTTGTGCATTCTCCTCATTTCCAGCCCCTGATGTTGCACCACCGGTATCTGCAATTCTCCCGAGTCCTGGATAACGACACTTAGAAAATAGTACTTCCCGTAAAAACAAAAAAAAATATTTTACAAGGGTATTATAATATTAAATATAAAAATAAATAAAAAAAGAAAAATCAAACTTACATCAAGAACCAGACGGTTAATCTCTGAACGAGTCAATTCGACGACCGAATTTGAAGAACCAACTTGAGACTACTGAATTAAAATATCACTTTTTTCTTTTTTTTCTTTTTCGATGATCTCACTAACGAGACAATCTTGGATGCGACCAGCCTTTTTGTTCGTGTGGACGCCTCGAGAAGTTGCAAGTGATCTGGAGGGGCTCCAAATTCTTGTGCCTAAAAGTAAAAAAATTCTAAATTAATAATTTAAAAGTTTTTAAATAATATTTAAGATAATAATTAATTTACCATTTGATCGGCTCATCTCAGAAAATTAGTCGATCCAGCATTGTGAATGTAAATGCCTTTGCCTCCTCGGTCACTGTTCCGATTTCCCGAATTAGTCCTCGAGATGACCTCAACGCAGGAAGATTCCCAATAACGAATAAAGTCGTTCCAAACTGACTCATTCAACCCTCTTGGTTTGTCTTTTCCCATTTTCCATTTTTGTTTCCACTCGTTCATGTGGCGGGAAAATTGTACTACAGCCTATTTTCCAAAAGTTTCTTCCACCAATTTTGTGTTCATGGGATCCCATGTAAATTCTTGGTGCGAAATTTACATATATATTACTAAAAAATATTATCAAAAATTACTTAAAAAATTATATATTTAAAAATAAATTAACGTACCGCAAACATCCTTAACCAAATCTGACGTTCTTCGTAAATTTTCTATATGGTTTGTTCAAAAGAGAATGAAGCATCTTTAATATAGATTTGCTTATTACGTTGTTTGAAATATCAAACCTACGAATTTTTATTACAATAGCATTAAAATAATTATTTTAAATATAATTATAGAAAATTTAATTTATCATATCGAATTTCCTTGGCGCCTCGGATCGAGAAAAGTAAGAAGTTCACGATCAGGCTACTGAACCAATTCTTCAATTGCCATTGGTCGAAAAAAATCATTTGCAGATTTTGAAACTTGAGTTGGCATACAACTCGGAGTAGACGACTCACCACGTCTTTGGTACTCTTGATACGACCTATGATTGTGACATTTTATCAATCTATCTACATTTATTATTTATCCTTTTCTCTTTGAAATATTAAATTATTTAAAATAATAATCAATTATTTTTATTTTCATATTTCGAAAAAATCAACGTCTATTTTTGGAGTAATATCATACTATTATTTGATAGAATATCATAAAATAAAAATATTAATGCTATTTGAGATAAAATAATAATTTTATTTAAGTAATTTTTTGTATTTATTAGGCCCATGTATACGCGAATTATAATTTAATACTATATAGTCATTAATAAAAATAAAAAACTTAAAAAAATAAATAAATAGTGATGAGACAGTTAACAAGAATCTACAAATAAAAATATTTGGTTTGGTGTTATAGTTTTTGTAAACTAAAAGAGTTATTAATTTATAGATAAATTATTTATCATAATACTATATACATATTACATGGAATATTACATGGAATATTACATGGAGACATATATGAACATTACATCTCAGTTGAAAAATCTAACTTGTTCTTGTAATTAGAGGGATGAAATTCATATTTTGTTATTTCTTTTTGTTGTGGAATAATCATGAAGCGATAAACTTGTAAAAGTAAAAGATAAACCATTTGCACAAGAATTGACTCCATAAATTGTAAAAGAAAAGCACTTTTAAGCAGAAGATCGTAAGGCAAAAATGATTCAAAACTTTGACCTTGAAGAACACTCGTTCAGCACAAGTTAGATGACATGAACATCATCCACACAACTACATGAAACTAGTGAGACCAAACAAAAACAAATCTCACAAACTATGTAGCATTAAGTTTTCAATTAGGGTTTCTATTCAAAAAACCAGAATCAGTTGTTAAACAAGTCAGAGCCAAAACAATTCACTCTACGCAATTCATCGACATTGCTAATATGGCCATTACCAAATTGGAGACTGGTCGTTTCAAATACTCAAAACAATTTCACCCTTTCTCACAATCCAACAACAAATAAAAGTAGAAAAAAACCCAAATTTCTCCGTTTGTGTATCGGTAGGAACAAAAAAATGGTTCAGTTAAAGAGTGTCGTGTCTAGAAGTTGTTCTGCTTAAACAAAAATCAACGTTAACAGTCTACAAGTTAACACCAAAATCTTCGAATTCGAAAACACTGCAAGTTTAACACCAAAATCTCGACAATTTAACACCAAAACAAAACCAATCTGTTTTTGGTAACCAAAATAGATTTGCTAGAGGGCGAAAACTTACATGAATAGTGACGACAACAAAGGAGGTGAAGAGGAAAGCCGGTTTCCGGCGATGACAGCGGTGGGAGGCGAAGAGGCAGTGAAGGAGAAGAAATGTGAGAGAGAAAGAGGAGATTGGGATCGTAGGTTATATTACATATTTCCGACGGCAGTTTCCGTCGGGAATCCATCGGAACATTAATAAATATTTTCGCGAAAACCCGCGTTGGTAATTACGCCTCCCACATATTATATAGGACCGTCGAAATTCCGTCGGATTTCCGATGGACTACTTCAACTCGTGAATGTTCGCCAAATAGTCTGCACATGTTACAAATACGTTTTTGATGGTTTCCCGACGGCTTTCCGATGGAATTACCAACTCCGTCGGAAATCTGTCGGTTACAGAAATCAATATTTAGAAAAATATTTATATATAATTAAAGTATAGCAATCCGTCGGACGGACATTTATAATTTTAGAAAAGATAATTAATATATAATTAAATTATGAAAAAAATAAAACATTATTATCACAAATTTAATCTGAATCTGATTAATATTCCGAATTAGCTGAATTTTCGTCGTCAAACTCGCCAATATCTTCTTCTAAATCTTAAAACACGTTGAAATCTCCGTTCGTGGTGTCATCAATAACAAGGTTAACTTCAAGAGAAGTGTCTATTGAACCTAAGTTACCAATTGTGCTTTGTTGCATAGGGTCTTGTTCGGTAATACGACATACCATTCTTCTATGATGTATTGAGGTCACTGTAATACAAGTATCTTGCTTGTTCCTCACACGAGGATATCGAATGTAACAAACCTGGTCCACTTGTAATGCAAGTATAAAAGGATCATATTTTCGATGTTCCTTACGAGAGTAGACAGATGTAACACGAAATTCTTCTTGACATTGACCCATGACAGGGTCATACCAGCCACATTAGAACACAATACACCTCAAATCAATCATTCTTTGATAGTGAACTTCTAATATTTCATGAAGAATACCGTTGTATACAATTTCTCCCAATTGAGATGATACACCATAATTACAAGTTGTTTGTGAGTTTCCTTCGCGATGACTATTAAAAGCATATCCACGACTGTAGTACATTGGATAAGATTTTGCAGCCGATGTAGGACCACTCACCAACTCAACTAACCATGTGGGAAACGTTATCACCCTAGAAAGACCTGTAGTAACCTACAAAATAATTGAATGTAGTCAATTATATATATAGATAGGAAACTATTATTGAAAATTACATAATTGTGGTAACACTAACATAAAAATGCAACCATCTTGCAAATTCGCTTTTTGTAAGTTCGACCAATTCATTCTCTGTGTAATCTGAATAATGAACACGTATTTGTTCTATGTATATCCTGTTAATTATGAACAAAATAATTAATAATAAATTATAATAACAATTAAAAATAAAATTTAATTGAATGTATCTCTCATATTCCAAAATGTCATTGCAATTTGTCAAAATATACAAATGCAACTGATTGTATTCCTTTTCTGATAGGCGTCGCGTCTTCCTTTTTCCACTTAAACGTCCAATTTGTGCAAATACGTCTAGCACATACACTTGATAGCTTGGTTTTTCTCCTCCATCATCATGTCGTGCAGGTCGTCTATTTTTTGTTCGAACTTGCGATGTAAAATAGTAGCTGGGGAAATTAGATGCTTTTTCATTAATACTTTGTGCGACGATTGATCCTTCAACCATGGCAAGATTTTTAACTTTTTTCTTTAGGTGGAACATATATCTTTCAAAAGGATACATCCATCAGAGCTGAACAGGTCCTGCAAGCGCTACTTCTCCAGGGAGGTGAATAGGAAGATGCTCCATAACATCAAAAAATGCTAGTGGAAATATTTTCTCCAGGTTACAAATGAGAACCAGTATTTTTTCCTCCAAATTTTGGATATCGTCTCCAGTAAGTGATCTTGTACATAATTCTCGGAAAAGTACCAATCCCTACATAAAAATGTTAATGTCATATAATATATGAAATTTTGATTATTTATATATAAAATAATGGAAACGTACAAGCAATTGCTCCGTGGATGTTTTTAGGCAGAAAATCGCTAAAGGAAAATGAGAATAGTGTTTGCATGACAACATGACAATCATGACTTTTTATCCCTGAAAATTTGCCTTCAATAGTATCGACACAATTGAAGATTAGATATGTATCCATCTGGAAATTTGACACTATGCTTAATCCAGTCAAAGAATTCGTCTTTTGCATGCCCATTCAACCGGAATGCGGGAGACAATGATTTTCCATTTGACATTACATGTCGTTCCTTCTGGGAATAAATATCCGGCAAATCCAATCTAGCTTTCAAATTATCTTTTGTTTTTCCTTGCACATTTAGAACGGTATTCATTATGTTGTCGAAAAAATTCTTTTCAATGTGCATAACATCTAGATTATGGCGCAACGAATGGTCCTTCCAATATGGTAAATCTCAAAAAATGCTCTTCTTGTGCCAATTATGGTATTCGCCACAACCATCAATAGGGTAATGTCTGTTACCTCCACATGAAGCCGTTCTCTCAGCACCAAAATCTCTAAGTTGAGTCATCATATAATTCCCCTCAAGAAAAGGAGGTGGACCATCAAATTTTTTTTGTTTTTCATAAACAATGTCGTGCTCCGGTGATATGGATGATCTTGTGGTAAACATCAACGATGACAATCGAACCAACTAGTCTTTCGTTCGTGTTTCAGTTGGAACGCATCAGTATTATCTTGACAATATGGGCATGCTAATCTTCCATACGTCGACCATCCTGATAAAAACATACCATATGCTGGAAAATCACTTATGGTCCACATAAGTACAGCTCACATCAAGAAGTTATGTTGGTTGGAAACATCGAATGCTTCGACACCATTTTCCCACAATATTTATTAACTCATGAATTAGTGGCTGCAAGAAAATATCAAGCGATCGTTTAGGATGCTCTGGACCGGTGATGAGAATTGTTAGAAACAAAAACTCTCGTTTCGTGCACAACGAAGGAGGCAAATTATAAGATGTCACGATAACTGGCCACAACGAGTATTGCCTCCCATGCTTCCCAAAAGGGTTGAATCCATCTTTAGATAACCCGAGGTATACGTTCCTAAGCTCATATGCAAAACTAGGATAAACCTGTTTAAAATGTTTCCATGCTTCTGCATTTGAGGGATGCACAATTTCTCCATTCGAATTATGTTTTGCATGCCACCTCATAGGTTTTGCCATGTGTTCAGAGTGATATAACCTCTTTAACCTCTCTGTTAATGGCAAATACCACATCCGTTTATGCAGAATAGGTACTCTGCTGCTTGTCTCTTGAAATCGAAGTTTGTGACAAAATCGGCACTTCATACAGTTTTCATCATTTCTCCAATAGATCATGCAGTTGTAAATACATATATCGATCATCTGATACGGCAATCCAAGACCAGCTACAAGTTTTTGAACCTCGTAATATGAAGCAGGTGCAATATTATATTCAGGTAATATATCTCTAACAAAATCAGCTATCGCATTCACACAATCTTCAGCCAAGTTGAAATCTGTCTTTATCATCATCAACCTACTTGCAGCAGTTAAAGGCGATAATCCATCTCTACATCCTTTATACAAAGGATGCTTGGATGCATCTAACATATCAAAAAATTTCTGGGCTTCCAAATTATGTTCCTCTATTCTACTCTTATCTTCAATATACGATGCTCTTTGTTCACGAAATACATCATTCACCATCTGAACAAAACCTCCGTTTATATCAGCTTGGGATGCCGGTTCCTCTACCCTAACATTAGTACTATTTTTTGATGCAAATGTCATGAACTCTTCAACACCTTGTGCATATTCATCCGTCAATTCCCCCGTTGTTGAATCATACCGAGTTTTATCCATCCAAGATTGAAAATAATCATAAGAAACTGAAGACATTTTGTGAAGATTTTTTGTTCTAGTGAAATTGTGAAGGATCAGAGTGTATTTATATTGAAAATTAGAAGATTATCACAAATTTTTAACAGATTATTATGAATTTTTAACAGATTATTATGAATTTTTAACAGATTATTATAAATTTTTAATAGATAATCACAAATTTTAAATAGATTATTCTTAAGAATATTCCTCTTCCTGACATATTTCCAACGATTGCATACCACTGATGGATATTTCTGGTGATGAACCGATGATACTGGATGTCAGCCCACGGATATATTCCGGATGGATTCCAGACAGATAGTAATAACAACATTCGATCGCGAAATCGTCGAAAAAAACTGACGGCTTATATTTTGTTGGTAATGTGCGACAGTTTTGTGAGGATATCCTGACGCCTACATTATCATCGGAAATTGGACGGAAAGCCGTCAGGTTTTACCATCGATTTCCCGATGGTAGTCACTACAAGAAAACTGCCAATTTGTGACTGCAATTTGTGACTACATATGTGTTCGCAAAATTTGCGACCACATTTGCCACGATTTTGCGACCAATTTGTGACTACGGAGAAGTAGTCGCAAAGTGGTCGCAAAAGTGTGATCAATACCTGTAGTCGCATTTTGGTCGCAATACACAACCAATTAGAGACTGAAATGCGACTCCATTGCAACTGACCTATGTAGTCGCTAATCAGTCGCAAAATAGCGACTGATTAGCAACTACATATGGAAAATCACTTGGTAGTCGCATATTGGTCGCTAAAAATGCGACCATTTTGCGACTACATGCTCTAGTGGCTCTTTAGTCACAAAGTGGTGGCAAATTGCCACAATAAAAAACATGTGCGCGTTAGGTATAACGACATTTAAGTGACTACACTGTTGTAGTCGCAAAGTAGTGGCAAATCAGTCACAAAGTAGTGGCAAATCAGTGGCAAAGTAGTGGCAAAGTAGTGGCAAAATTTTATATATATATGCACCTTCCCGTTCTTTCATTTGTAGAGTCGAAGGAAAAAAATTCTTAAAACATGTGGGGAAATTATAATAATTTGAGAGATTGGACGTACAGAAGGATGGATAATGAAACAAGAAATATATCGGTGGAATTTGCACAAGGCATGGAGCAGTTCATCAATTTTGCAAGTAGTCAACCAATAGCTCAAAGTAGCGGAGGTAAGTTTTTCTGTCCTTGTATTAATTGCAAAAATGATAAATTTATTCCGGGACAGAAAATATGGAGTCATCTATATAGTCGAGGATTTATGCCAAATTATTATATTTGGTATAAACATGGAGAAGAGCTTAATGTTCAGTTAGGGACGAGTACTAGTCGGGGTGATGTCCAAAAGAATCAGGGAGGTACGCGTGGTTGTAGTAGTGATGAAACAGTTGGTACATCCGGTAATAGATATGTTGAAATGGTGACGGATGCATTTCGTGAGAATACGACTGATGATCATCAGTACTATAATCAGAACAAAGAAGAATATAATTATAATGAAGAAGAACGACCTAATGAAAAAGCACAAATTTTTTACAACATGTTAGAAGCTGTGAAAAATCCATTGTATGATGGTTTTCCTAAAGGGCACTCAATTAGCTACTCGGTTCATGAACATCAAGTCTGATTTTAATTTACCAGAAAAATGTATGGATTCTTGGGCAGAGCTGTTTACAGAATATTTGCCCGAGGAGAATCAGGCAACGGGTTCATATTATGAAACCGAAAAATTGATGCAAAATTTAGGCCTCCCGCTTTATACAATTGACGTGTGTGTCCAAAATTGTATGATCTTATGGAAAGAAGATGAGAAATGGGAAAAATGTAAATTTTGCGATTCCCCACGGTATAAGCCAAGCAAGGGCAGGACGAGAATACCTTTCATTCGTATGTGGTATTTACCTATAGGTGATAGACTTAAAAGAATGTATCAAAGCGAGAAAACCACAGAAGCAATAAGGTGGCACGCAGAGCATGAAGCAGAAGACAGAGAAATGAGTCATCCATCTGATGATCAGTTTAGAATGATCATTTTAACTGGTCGATCAACTTGACATGCCTGCACTAAATTGTCCATAACTTTTGATTTATAGCTCAAAACGACACGAATTCAATTCCCACATTAAACTAGTTCCGTTTTCTATATTTTTTATATTGCGATAAAGTTTGCGTCCAAGTAAGCCAATCTAACTCAAACTACGTGATGTCATGCAATATGGTTCATTTATTAGCCTTTACTCAATGAGCACCAATGATCATTTTAGAATGACAACTTTAACTGGCCAGTCAACTTGACATGTACGCACTAAATTATCTCTGACTTTTGATTTAGAGCTTAGAATGACACGAATTCAATGGCCTCATTAAACTAGCTCAATTTTCTATATTCTGAGAAAATTTGACACAGAAATAGATACGACAAAGCATCCAAGTAATCCAATCCATCCCAAACTGCGTGATGCCTTCCATTATTTTTCATTTATTAGCTTTTACTCAGTGATCACCAATGATCAGTTTAGAATGATCATTTTAACTGGCCGATCAACTTGTCATGTCTGCCCTAAATCGTGCATAACTTTTGATTTGTAGCTCTGAATGATACGAATCCAATGCCCGCATTAAGCTAGTTCAATTTTCTATATTGTGACAAAATTTAAAACAAAACTAGATACGACAAAGCGTCCAAGTAATTCAATCTATCCTAAAATGTGTGATGCCATGCATTATTCTTCATTTATCAGCTTTTAGTCAATGAGCACTAATGATGAGTTTAGAATGATCATTTTAACTGACCGAGTAACTTGACATGTATGCACTAAATCGTATATAACTTTTGATTTATACCTCCGAATGACACAAATCCAATGCCCACATTAAGCTAGTTCAATTTTCTATATTTTGATAACATTTAAAACAAAAATAGAAACAACAAGGCTCCCAAGTAATCCAATATAACCCAAACTGCGTGATGCCATGCATTATGCTTCATTTATTAGTCTTTACTCAATGAGCACCAATGATTTGTTTAGAATGATCACTTTAACTGACCGATCAACTTGACAAGTCTAGACTAAATCAATGAGCACCTATGATCAGTTTAGAATGATCACTTTAACTGTCTGATCAACTTGACACGTCCGCACTAAATCGTCCGTAACTTTTGATTCAGAGCTCAAAATGACACGAATCCAATGCCTACATTAACCTATCTCAATTTTCTATATTGTAACAAAATTTGAGACATAAATAGATATGAAAAAGCATCCACTAATCCAGTGCATCCCAAACTGTGTGATGCCATGCATTTTTCTTTGTTTATATGCCTTTACTCAATGAGCACCAAGGATATATTTAGAATGATCATTTTAACTGGCCGATCAACTTGACATGTCTGCACTAAATCGTCCATAACTTTGATTTATAGCTCAGAACTACCCGAATCCAGTGCCACATTAAGCTAGTTCAGTTTTCTATATTGTGATAAAATTTGAGACGTAACTAGATACGACAAAACGTCTAAGTAATCCAATCTATCCAAACTACTTGACATGTCTGCACTAAATCGTCCATAACTTTTGATTTATTCTTAAAATGACACAAATCAGTTGCCCACATTAAGCTAGTTTAATGTTCTATATTTTGACAAAATTTGAAATAGAACTAGATACGACAAAGCGTCCAAGTAATCCAATATATTCCACACAGCGTGATGTCATGCTTTATGCTTCATTTATAAGGCTTTTTATAATGAGTATCAATGATCAATTTAGAATAATCACTTTAACTAGCCGATCAATTTGATATTTCTGCACTAAATCGACCCTAAATTGATTCAAAGCTCAGAATGACAGGAATCCAATGCCCAAGTTAAGGTAGCTCAATTTTCCATATTGTGACAAAATTTGAGACAGAAAAAGAAACGACAAAGCGTCCAAGTAATCCAGTCCATCCAGACAGCGTGATGCCATGCATTATTCTTATTTATAAGCCAATCTATCCAAAAGTGTGTGATGTAATGCATTATGGTTCATTTATTAGCCTTTACTCAATGAGCACCAATGATTATTTTAGAATGACAAATTTAATTGAGCAGTCAACTTGTCATATACGCACTAAATCATCTGTGACTTTTGATTTAGAGCTTAAAATGACACCAATTCAATGGTCTCGTTAAGCTAGCTCAATTTTCTATATTGTGACAAAATTTGAGACAGAAATAGATACGACAAAACGTCCAAGTAATCCAATCCATCCCAAACTACGTGATGTCATGCATTATTTTACATTTATAAGCTTTTACTCAGTGAGCACCAATGATCAGTTTAGAATGATCATTTTAACTGGCCGATCAACTTGTCATGTCTGCACTAAATCGTCCATAACTTTTGATTTATAGCTTAGAATTATACGAATCAAATGCCCGCATTAAGCTACTTCTATTTTCTATATTGTGACAAAATTTTAAACTGAACTAGATACGACAAAGCGTCCAAGTAATCAAATCTATCTCAAAATGCGTGATGCTATGCATTATTTTTAATTTATAAGCTTTTACTCATTGAGCACCAATGATGAGTCTATAATGATCATTTTAATTGACCGATCAACTTGATATGTCTCCACTAATTCATCCATAACATTTGATTTATAGCTCCGAATGACACGAATCCAATGCACACATTAAGCTAGTTCAATTTTCTATATTGTGATAAAATTTGAAACAAAACTAGCTGTGACAAAGTGCCCAGGTAATCCAATATAACCCAAACTGCATGATGCCATGCATTATGCTTCATTTATTATCCTTTACTCAATGAATACCAATGATCAGTTGAGAATGATCACTTTTAACTGGCCGATCAACTTGAAAAGTACGCACTAAATCACCCGTTACTTCTGATTTAGAGCACAAAATGACACGAATCCAATGCCCAAGTTAAGCTAGCTCAATTTTCTATATTGTGACGAAATTTGAGACAGAAATAGAAACGACAAAGCGTCCAAGCAATCCAGTCCATCCAAATTGCGTGATGCCATGTATTATACCACATTTATAAGCTTTTAATCAATAGCACCAATGATCAGTTTAAAATGATCAATTTAACTGGCCGATCAACATGACATGTCTGCACTAAGTCGTCCATAACTTTTGATTTATAGCTTAAAATGACACGAATCCAATACCCACATGAAGCTAGTTCAATTTTCTATATTGTGACAAAATTTGAAACAAAACTAGATACGACAGAGCTCCCAAGTAATCCAATATAACCCAAACTTTGATGCCAAGCATTATGCTTTATTTATAACCCTTTACTTAACGAGCACAAACGATCAATTTAGAATAATCATTTTAAATGGCCGATCAACTTGACATGTCCACACAAAATCAACCGTAACTTTTGATTCAGAGCTTCAAATGACACGAATTCAACACCCACGTTAAGCTAGCTGAATTTTCCATGTTGTGAAAAAATTTGAGACAGAACTAGATACGATAAAGCGTACAAGTAATCCAATCCATCCCAAAGTGTGTGATGCCATAGATTATTTTTCATTTATAAGCTTTTACTCAATGAGCACCAATGATCAGTTTAGAATGATCATTTTAACTGGCCAAATAACTTGACATATCTGCACTAAATCATGCATACATTTTCATTCACACCCGGGACTGAGAAACGGCCCGGAGTCCTACGGGGGCAGTTATAGCTCAGAATGTCACGAATCCAATGCTCACATTAAGCTTAATCAATTTTCTATAATGTATCAAAATTTGAGACATAAATAGATACGACAAAGCGTCTAAATAATCCCATCTATCCATCACTTTGTGATGCCATGCATTATTCTTCATTTATAAGCCTTTACTCAATGAGCAGCATTGATTAGTTTAGAACGATCACTTTAACTGGCCGATCAACTTGACATGTCCACACTAAATCGTCTGTAACTTTTGATTTAGATCTCAGAATGACACGAATCCAATGTCCCCGTTAAGCTAGCTTTATTTTCTATATTTTAGCAAAAATTTGAGACAGAAATAGAGATGACAAAGCGTCCAAATAATCTAATCTATCCAAACTACTTGCTCCCATGCTTTATGCTTCATTTTAAGCCTTTACTTGATGAGTACCAATGAGCTGCTTGAAATGATCACTTTAACTGGCCACTCAACTTGACATGTCCACACTAAATCGTCTGTAACTTTTGATTTAGAGCTCAGAATGCATGTATCTAATGACCTTGTTAAGCTAGCTCAATTTTCTATATTTTGACAAAATTTGAGACAAAAATAGAGATGACAAAGCGTTCAAGTAATCCTATCTATCCAAACTAACTTATGTCATGCTTTATGCTTCATTTATAAGCCTTTACTTAATGAGCATCAGTTATTTGTTTAGGATGATCACTTTAACTGGCAACTCAACTAGACATGTACGCACTAAATCGTCTGTAACCTTTGATTTAGAGCTCAGAATGACACGAATCCAATGCCCACGTTAAGCTAGCTCAATTTTCTATATTGTAAAAAACATTTGAGACATGAAAAGATACGACAAAGCATCCAAGTAATCCAATCTATCAAAAATTGTGTGATGTCATGCATTATGCTTTATTTATAAGCTTTTACGCAATGAGAACCAATGATCAGTTTAGAATAATCAATTTAAATGGCTGATCAACTTGACATGTACACACTAAATCGTCCTTAACATTTGATTTAGAGCTCATAATAACACGAATCCAATGTCCATGTTAAGCTAGCTCGATTTTCTATATTGTGACGAAATTTGAGACACAAATAGATACGACAAAGTGTCCAAGTAATCCAATCCATTTCAAACTGCGTGATGCCATGCATTATTTTCTATTTATAAGCTTTTACTCAATGGCCACCAATGATCAGTTTAGAATGATTATTTTAACTGGCCGATCAACTTGTCATGGCTGCACTAAGTCATCCATAACTTTTTATTTATAGCTCCAAATGACACGAATCCAATGCCCACATTAAGCTCGGTCAATTTTCTATATTGTTACAAAATTTGAAGCAGAACTAGATATGAGAAAGTTTCCAAGTAATCCAATCTATCTCAAACTAAGTGATGTCATGCATTATGCTTCATTTATAAGCCTTTACTCAATGAGCACCTATGATCAGTTTAGAATGATCACTTTAACTGTCTGATCAACTTGACACGTCCGCACTAAATCGTCTGTAACTTTTGATTCAGAGCTCAGAATGACACGAATCCAATGCCTACGTTAACCTATCTCAATTTTCTATATTGTGACCAAATTTGAGACATAAATAGATATGAAAAAGCATCCACTAATCCAGTGCATCTCAAACTGTGTGATGCCATGCATTTTTCTTTGTTTATATGCCTTTACTCAATGAGCACCAAGGATATATTTAGAATGATCATTTTAACTGGCCGATCAACTTGACATGTCTGCACTAAATCGTCCATAACTTTGATTTATAGCTCAGAACTACCCAAATCCAATGCCCACATTAAGCTAGTTCAGTTTTCTATATTGTGATAAAATTTGAGACGTAACTAGATACGACAAAATGTCTAAGTAATCCAATCTATCCAAACTACTTGACATGTCTGCACTAAATCGTCCATAACTTTTGATTTAATCTTAAAATGACACAAATCAATTGCCCACATTAAGCTAGTTTAATGTTCTATATTTTGACAAAATTTGAAACAGAACTAGATACGACAAAGCGTCCAAGTAATCCAATATATCCCAAACAGCGTGATGTCATGCCTTATGCTTCATTTTTAAGGCTTTTTATAATGAGTACCAATGATCAATTTAGAATAATCACTTTAACTATCCGATCAATTTGATATTTCTCCACTAAATCGTCCATAAATTGATTCAAAGCTCAGAATGACACGAATCCAATGCCCACGTTAAGCTAGCTCAATTTTCTATATAATGACAAAATTTGAGAAATAAATAGAAATGACAAAGTGTCCAAGTAACAAGTCCATCCCAAACAGCGTGATGCCATGCATTTTTCTTCATTTATAAGCGTTTACTCAATGAGCACCAATGATCAATATAGAATGATCATATTAAAATGCCGATAAATTTGACGTTTCTGCACTAAATCGTCCATTACTTTTGATTTGAAGCGAAGAATGACATGCATCAAATGCCCAAATTAAACTAGTTCAATTTTCTATATTGTGACAAATTTTGAGACATAACAAGATATGAGTTTAGAATGATCACTTTTACTGGCCGATCAACTTGACATGTCTGCACTAAATCGTCTATAACGTTTGTTATAGAGCTCATAATGACACGAATCCAATGCCCACATTAAGCTAGCTCAACTTTTTTATATTGTGACATAATTTGAGACCAAAATAGATACAACAAATCGTCCAAGTAATCAAATCTATCACAAACAGCATGATGCCATGCATTATTTTTCATTTATAAGCTCTTACTCAATAAGCACCAATGATAAGTTTAGAATGATCAATTTAGGTGTCTGATCAACTTGACATGTCTGCACTAATCGTCCTTAACTTTTGATTTTGAGCTCAGAATGGCACAAATCCAATGCCCACGTTAATCTAGCTCAATTTTATATATTGTAACAAAATTTGAGACAGAAATAGCTGTGACAAAGTGTCCAAGTAATCCAATCTATCGAAAATTGTGTGATGCCATGCATTATGCTTCATTTATAAGCATTTACTCAATGAGCACCAATGATCAGTTTAGAATAATCATATTAAATGGCCAATCAACTTGACATGTCCACAGTAAATCATCCATAACTCTTGATTTAGAGCTCATAATGACACGAATCTGATGTCCACGTTAAACGAGATAAATTTTCAATATTTTGGCAAAATTTGAGACAGAAGTAGAGACGACAAAGCAACAAAATTCAATCTATCTGAAACTGCGTGATGCCATTCTTTAGGCTTCATTTATAAGCCTTTACTTAATGAGCACCAATGATTAGTTTAGAATGATCACTTTAACTAACCCATCAATTTGATATGTCCGCACTAAATTGTCCGTAACTTTTGATTTAGATCTCAAAATGACACGAATCCAATGCCCACGTTAAGCTAGCTCAATTCTCAATATTTTGGCAAAATTTGAGACATAAATCGATATGACAAAGCGTCCAAGTAATCCAATTTATCCAAAACTGTGTGATGCCATGCATTATGCTTCATATATAAGCCTTTACTCAATGAGCACCAATGTCTAGTTTATGGATTCATCTCAGCCCATGATTCTACTGGATACTCACCATTACGTCTTCTGGAAGTGACCAATTGATCCCACCAGCTGAGTGCATACTCATAAAACTCGGTAGCAGCTACGTGGACCTTGTTAAGCTCGGAATAGCATTGGCAATCAAACACCAGCTCGATCTTCTTCTCCCACTCTAGGTAAGTGTCTGGATAATGTTTTCCATAAATGATGGTATTTTAAGTTTAAGACCTCGTCAGGTGTCATTAGGCTGACCCCTATCTTCTCTTACATGCCTAGGCCTCCTTTGGGTTCTCCTATTCCTTCACTGGGACGACTATAGTAGGCTTCTGTTTCTTCATTTTGGCCATGTCTAAAGGGATTCCTAGTTCTCCTTGGACCTCCTTCAGTGTTACTATTGTTCTGAACATCATCAAGCCACAAATGAATGGCTTCCAGCTCTATTTGTAATGCTTTCTTCATTTCTGCTACTTGAGCCTCCATTAACAAGTTTGGTGCTTCTATAGTTTGATTTACTCCTGACATAGTTACAAATAAACTTAACAAATGTGTTAAAAATACCTGTTCTGGAAAAAAATTTTGATGCAAGATGAAGAGTTGCAAGTGTGTTATTTTCTAATCGGGAAATGAAATGGGTTGGGGTCGATTTTGATGTGATAAACTGATGTAATATTGGATAAAAACAACAATGCAATTATATGAATAGGTTTTTCGATTAATCAATTGATGCAAATCAATACACACAAGCTGATGCAATCTAAGCAGACGGAAATGGAGAGATATAGAGATGACGGATAGGGATAACAGATCAGAAGTGTGCTCTGATACCAAATTATGCGAACCTCCCAAGGAATGCACTTATAGATGAGGTTGAGATAGGCTTTGCAACAGAATGAATCAAAATTCAATATGTTCAAAGGTTGTGGATTGAAGGATCACACAGTAGCTGTGGAAAGACTACTGATTTACCTAAGATAGTAGCTTAGATATTACACACTAAGACTAAAATGTTGACTGAAGGATATTACACACCAACAATCAAATTAAGAAGAGAATCACTCTCAACCTTAAGAAAAGAAGCTATTTTTATGTGAAAAGTTGAATGATGAATTTTTCAACTGAAAGCCCCTATTTATACTGTTAGGAGACGAAAATAGGAGGAGCCTACATCATTAAAATGGTTGAATTTACAAGGGAAGACTTGACAAAAGACCTTGACTTCATTAACTCTTATTTTGACTATGAATGTAAACACTTCCCCCCCCCCCAAACTGCGTGATGGCATGCATTATGCTTCATTTATAAGCCTTTACTCAATGAATACCAATGATCAGTTTAGAATGATCATTTTAACTGGCCAATCAACTTGACATGTCTGCACTAAATCGTCCATAACTTTTGATTTATAGCTTAAAATGACACGAATCCTATGCTCACATTAAACTAGTTCATTTTTCTATAATGTGACTGAAATTGAGACAAAAATAGATACGACAAAGCATCCAAGTAATACAATCTATCCCATACTGTGTGGTGCCATGCATTATGCTTCATTTATAAGCTTTTACTCTATGAACACCAGTGATCAGTTTAGAATAATCATATTAACTGTCCGATCAACTTGACATGTCCACACTAAATCATCCGTAACTTTTTCTTTAGAGCTCAGAATGATACGAATCCAATGCCCACGTTAAGCTAGCTCAAGTTTCTATATTGTGACAAAATTTGAGATAGAGATAGATACGAAAAAGCGTCCAAGTAATCCAATTTATCCAAACTACTTGCTGCAATGCTTTATGCTTCATTTATAAGCTTTACTCAATGAGCACCAATGATCAATTTAAAATGATCATTTTAACTGGCCGATTAACTGGACATGTGTGCACTATATCATCCATAACTTTTGATTTATAGCTCGAATGAAACGAATCCAATGCCCACATTAAGCTATTTCAATATTCTATATTGTGACAAAATTTAAAATATAACTAGATACGAAAAAGCATCCAAGTAATATAATATAACCCAAACTGCGTGGTGGAATGCATTATGCTTCATTTATAAGCTTTTATTCAATGAGCACCAATGATCAGCATAGAATGATCCCTTTAACTGGCCGATCAACTTAACATTTACTCACTAAATCGTCCGTAATTTTTGATTAAGAGCTCAAAATGACACGAATCCAATGTCCACGTTCAGGTAGTTCAATTTTCTATATTGTGACAAAATTTAAAACAGACATAGAGACAAAAAAGCGTCCAAGTAATCCAATCTATCCAAACTACTTGCTGCCATGCTTTATGCTTCATTTATAAGCTTTTACTCAATGAGCACCAATGATCAGTTTAGAATGATCTTTATAATTGGCTGATCAACTTGACATGTCTGCACTATAGCGTCCATAACTTTTGATTTATAGCTCAGAATGACACGAAACCAATGTCCACATTAAGGTAGTTAAATTTTCTATATTTTGAAAAAAAATTTGAAACAGAACTAGATGCGACAACGCGTAATGCCATGCATTACACTACAAGAAAACATTAACATTTTTGACGGCATTTCTGATGGAAATAAAACCATCAAAATTTTCCGACGATTTTGCGATGGATTATCGAAGAAATACCAAGGAAACTACAACCACCGGGGATCCATCGGTAATTTCCGACGCTCGCACGGCCGTCGGGAAATCGATGGTAAAACCTGATGGTAAACCATCGACTTTCCGACGAAGGCATAATCGTGAGGATATCCTCTTGAAACCGTCAGAACATTACCGACGTATCTCAGGCCATCGGTAATATTCCGACGACTTCCCAATGGCATGTGTGTTTTTACACTTCGTCCAGAATTCATCAGCAAACATCGTCGTAACACCGTCAGAAATATCCGACCATTGTCGGATTCCATTGGAAATCCATCGGAAATATAAGAATAATCTATTAAAATTTTGTTATCCATCGATGGTTGGAAACCGTCAGAAATCCGTTGTGAGATGAAGATAAAATCTATTCAAACTATGTGATTATCCGGTTGTGGTCGGAAACCATCGGAATTCCGTCGGAAAGGAGAATATTCTTAAGAATAATCTCTTTAAAATTCATAATTATTTGTTAAAAATTCATAATAATCTGTTAAAAATTCTTTATAATATCTAATTTTCACTATAAATAAGCTATGGTCTTTCACAATTTCAATATAACTAAATTTTTTAAGAAAATGTGTTCTTTGGGTTCTTATGAGTATTTTCGATCGTAAATGGATAAACCTCGATATGATTCAACAACGGGGGAATTGACTGATGAATTTGCGCAAGGTGTTGAATAGTTCATGGCATTTGCATCAAAGAATAGCATGACATCGGAATACGGTAAAATGTATTGTCCGTGTATTAAATGTCGAAATCATAGATTAATCTCTGTTCGAGAAGTACGTAATCATTTGTATAGGAATGAATTTATGCCGGGTTACAAAATTTGGTATTCACATGGAGAAACTGATGCAATGATGCAATATTATGGTAGTACTTCAAAAAGGGTAGATAGTACTAATGTTAGGGTAGAGGAACCAGCATCAGAAGTTGATATAAACGGAGGTACTGTTCAGATGGTGAATGATGCATTTCATGAACAAATAGCATCGTACATTGAAGATATTAGCAAAATAGAGGAACCTAATTTGGAAGCTCAGAAATTTTTTGATATGTTAGATGCATCCAAACAGCCTTTGTATAAAGTATGTAGAGATGGATTATCGCCTTTATCATCTGCAAGCAGGTTGATGACGATAAAGACGAATTTCAACTTAGCTGAAAATTGTGTGAATGCGATAGCTGATTTTGTTAGAGATATATTACATGAAGATAATATTGCACCTGCTTCATATTACGAGGTTCAGAAACTTGTAGCTGGTATTGGATTGCCATATCAGATTATCGATGTATGTATTGACAACTGCATGATCTATTGGAGAAATGATGAAAACCGCATGAAGTGCCGATTTTTTCACAAACCTCGATTTCAAGAGATAAGCGGCAGAGTACCTATTCCGCATAAACGGATGTGGTATTTGCCATTAACAGAGAGGTTAAAGAGGTTATATCAATGTGAACACACAACAAAACCTATGAGATGGCATGCAGAACATAATTCGAATGGAGAAATTGTGCATCCCTCGGATACAAAAGCATGGAAACATTTTCAACAGGTTTATCCTACTTTTGCATATGAGGCTAGAAACGTATACCACGGGTTATCTACAGATGGATTTAACCCTTTTGGGAAGCATGGGAGGCAATACTCGTTGTGGCCAGTTATCGTTACACCTTACAATTTGCCTCGTTCTTTGTGCATGAAACGAGAGTTTTTGTTTCTAATAATTCTCATCCCTGGCCCAGAGCATCCTAAGCGATCGCTTGATATTTTCTTGCAGCCACTAATTCATGAGTTAAAAATATTGTGGGAAAATGGTGTCACAGCATTCGATGTTTCTAACCAACAGAACTTCTTGATGCGAGCAGTACTTATCTGGACGATAAATGATTTTCCAGCATATGGTATGTTATCAAGATGGTCGACGCATGGAAGATTAGCATGCCCATATTGTCAAGATAATACTAATGTGTTCCAACTGAAACATGGACGAAAGACTAGTTGGTTCGATTGTCATCGTCGATTTCTACCACAAGATCATCTATATCGCCGGAGCACGAAATTGTTTAGGAAAAACAAAAAAATTTTTGATGCTCCACCTCCTATTCTTGACTGGAATTATATGATGACTCAACTTAGAGATTTTAGTGATGAGAGAACGGCTTCATGTGGAGGTAACAGACAATACCCCGTTGATGGTTGTGGCGAATACCATAATTGGCACAAGAAGAGCATTTTTTGGGATTTACTATATTGGAAGGACCATTTGTTGCGCCATAATCTAGATGTTATGCATATTGAGAAGAATTTTTTCGACAACATAATGAATAGCTTTCTAAATGTGCAAGGAAAAACAAAAGATAATTTGAAAGCTAGATTGGATTTGTCGGATATTTGTTCTCGGAAAGAACTACATGTAATGTCAAATGGAAAATCATTGTCTCCAGCATTCCGGTTGGATGCGCATCCAAAAGATGAATTCTTTGACTAGATTAAGCATAGTGTCAAATTTCCAGATGTATACGCATCTAATCTTTGTAATTATGTCGATACTATTAAAGGTAAATTTTAAGGGATGAAAAGTCATGATTGTCATGTTGTCATGCAAAGACTATTTTCATTTGCCTTTAGCGATATGCTGCCTAAAAACGTCCACGGAGCAATTGCTGGTACGTTTACATTATTTTATATATAAATAATCATAATTTCATATATTATATGATATTAGAATATTTTTTTATGTAGGGATTGGTGCTTTTTTCCGAGATTTATGTACAAGATCACTTACTGTAGACGATATCGAAATTTGGAGGAAAAAATACCGGTTCTCATTTGTAAACTGGAAAAAATATTTCCACCAGCATTTTTTGATGTTATGGAGCATCTTCCTATTCACCTCCCTAGAGAAGCAACGCTTGGAGGACCTATTCAGTACCGATGGATGTATTCTTTCGAGAGACATATGTTCCACCTCAAGAAAAAAGTTAAAAATCTTGTTAGGGTTGAAGGTTCAATCGTCGCACAAAGTATTAATAAAGAAACATCTAGCTTCGCCAGCTACTATTTTCCATCGCAAGTGCAAACAAAAAATAGATGACCTGCACGACATGATGATGGAGGAGAAAAACTAAGCTATCTAGTGTATGTGCCAGAAATATTTGCACAAATTAGATGTTTAAGTGGAAAAAGGAAGACGTGATGCCTATCAGATGAGGAATACAATCACTTGTATTTGTATATTTTGACAAATTGCAATGACGTTTTGGAATATGAAAGGTACATTCAATTAAATTTTGTTTTTAGTTGTTATTAGAATTTATTGTTAATTATTTTTTCATAATTAACAGGATATACATGAAACAAATACGTGTTCATTATTTAGATTACAGCGAGAATGAGTTGGTCAAACTTAAAAAAATCGAATTTGCAAGATGGTTGTACTTTTATGTTAGTATTACCACAATTATGTAATTTTCAATAATTGTTTTCTATTTATATATATATATATATATATTTGACTACATTCAATTATTTTGTAGGTTACTACAGGTCTTTATATGGGGATAACGTTTCCCACGTGGTTAGTTGAGTTGGTGAGTGGTCCTACATTTCTTGCAAAATCTTATCCAATGTACTGCACTCGTGGATATGCTTTTAAGAGTCATCGCAAAGGAAACTCACAAACAACTTGTAATTATGGTGTATCATCTCAATCAAGAGAAATTGTATAAAATGGTGTTCTTCGTGAAATATTAGAAGTTCACTATACAGGAATGATTGATTTGAGGTGTATTGTGTTCTATTGTGACTGGTATGACCCTGTCATGGGTCAACGTGAAGACGAATTCGGTGTTACATCTGTCCACTCTCGTAAGCGACATTGAAAATATGATCCTTTTTTACTTGCATCACAAGCGAACCAGGTTTGTTACATTCGATATCATCGTGTGAGGAACAAGCAAGATCATTGGATTACAGTGACTTCAATACATCCTAGAGGAATGGTATGTGGTATTACCGAACAAGAGCCTATGCAACAAAGCACAATTGGTAACTTAGGTTCAATAGACACTTCTCTTGAAGTTAACCTTGTTGTTGATGACACCACGAATGCAGATTACAACGTACTTCAAGATTCAGAAGAAGAGATTGACGAGTTTGATGATCAAAATTTAATTAATTCGGAATGTTAATCAGATTCAGATTAAATTTTTGATAATAATATTTTTTCCATAATGTAATTATATATAAATTATTTTTTTTAAATTCAGATTCAGATTCAGATTTAATAATTTTTTTCCATACTTCATTTCTGTATATTCATAAATCAACTTTATATATAAAAAAATCAACTTTATCAAATCGTAAATGGTGACAAAAGGTGCAGAAGTTTTTGGACTCAACTTTATCAAATCGTAAATGGAGACAAATCTGAGAAAATAAAACAAAGCTTTGTCAGACAAATCTGACAACTTTATCAACTTTATCAAATCATATTTCCGACGGATTAAAATTTTATGCGGGAATTGTAATTTCCAACCTGGGTTTTTGCGAAAATATTAATAAAGTTCCGACGGATTCCCGACAGAAATTTCCATCGAGAATGTCTAATATAACCTATGGTTCAGTTTCTTCTCCTCTATCATGTTTCTCTCCTTTTCTCTACCTTTTCCCCTCCACGCCGCAGTTTTCGCCTCCCCGCCGACAGATTTCGCCTCCCCGCCGACAGATTTCGCCGGGGCTAATTGGTCTAATAATTATGTTAAGTACTAAAATTAACATACATGCAATATAACTTCTTCTTTTTTCCCTTTTCAATCAAGTTTTCTTTTGCTTACTTATCCAAAAGAGAAACACACATCTATCTTTTGATTACAAATTTTTTTGTTTTAAATATTGATCTAATCTTATGATCATATTAGAACAACCTCTCCTGATTAAGTTTCAATAGTTGTGTTATTATCAACTCGGTAACAATACACTAACACTAATGATATAAATTGCTCTGTTCAACAATCAAACTGTTATTAATGTACTAGGGAGATATTAATATAGTCAAGTTTTTTTTTGTCAATTGTAGAACACATACGGTAGGTAGCATTAGAAATTTTAAAAATAATATAATTTAATATTAAAATAATATAATTTAATATTAAAATAACAAATCTTAAATTAAAAAGTAAAAAAGAATGTAAATATAATATTTTAAATATAAATATTTTTTATTAAACATATATTAAACAACAAGTTGAAGTCTTAACCAATCACGATTATTTTTTTATTGAATTTAATGATTGTAATCAATTTTCATTAAAATAAAAATAATTGATTATTATTTTAAATAATTTAATGTTTCAAAGAGATTATGGCAAATAGTAAATGTAGATAAATTGATAAAATATCACAATCATAATGTTTTAAGGTCGTATCAAGATTACCAAAAATGTGGTGAGTCGTCTACTCCGAGTTGCATACCAACTCAAGTTCGAGAATCTACAAATGATTTTTTCCGACCAATGATAATTGAATAATTGGTTCAGCAGCCTCGTTGCGAGTTTTTTACTTTTCTTGATCCGAGGCGTCAAAAAAATTCGAAATGCTAAATTAAATTTTCTATAATTATATTTAAAATAATTATTTTTACGATATTATATAATTATATTTAAAATAATTATTATAACGCTATTCTAATAAAAATTCGCAGGTTTGGTATTTCAAACAACGGAATAAATAAATCTATATTAAAGATGCTTCATTCTCTTTTGAACAAACCATATACCAAATTTAGAGATATTCCGTACGAGGAACGTCAGATTTGGTTCAGCACGTTTGCGGTAGGTTATTGAAATTTTAAATATATAATTGTTTGATATAGTTTTTAATAATATTGTTTAGTAAAATATAAGTAAATTTCGCAGCAAGAATTTACATGGGATCCCATGAACATAAAATTGGTGGAAGAAGCTTTCGAAAAAGAGGCTGCAATACAATTTTCCCACCACATGAACGAGTGGAAACAAAAATGGAAAAAGGGAAAAGATAAACCAAGAGGGTTGAGTGAGTCGGTTTGGAACGTCTTTATTCGTTATTGAGAATCTTCCAACACTGAGATCATCTCGAGAACTAATTCGGGAAACCGGAAGAGCGACCGAGGAGGCAAAGGCATTTATATTCACAATGCCAGATCGACTAGTTTTCCGAGACAAGCTGATCAATTGGTAAATTAATTATTATATTAATTATATTTATTATTATTTAAAAATTTAAAAATTATTAATTTAGAATTTTTTTACTTTTAGGCACAAGAAATTGGAGATCACTTGCAACTTTTCGAGACTATCCACACGAACAAAAAGACTGGTCGTATCCAAGATGGTCTCGTTAGAGAGATCATCAAAAAAGTAAAAAAGAAAAAAGTGATATTTTAACCCAGCAGTCTCAAGTTGGTTCTTCATTTTCGATCGCCGAATTGCCTTTTTATGAGATTAACCATCTCGTTCTTGATGTAAGTTTCATTTTTTTAAAATATATAATTAATATTATAATAATTTTCATTAAATTTTCTAATAATATTTTTTTTATTTTTACAAGAAATACCATTTTCTAATAGTCGCCATCCAGGACTCCGGAGAGTTGCAGATACCGGTGGTGCAACATCTGCAGGTAGAAACAAGGAGAATGAACAGCTAAAAGAAGAAATGGCGGTTATGAAAATAGAGACGAATAATCTCAAAAGCATTGTACAAATGATGAGAAATAAATTACGTGATGACTTTTTTCTCCTCCTTCTCCTCCTGCCCCTCCGTTGTAAATTGTATTTTAAAACAATTGTTTAATATTATATTTCTAATTAGAATATTATTTTTATTAATTGTATGATTATTTTTTAAAATATTTAAAAATATTAATTTAATTTAATAAAATAAAAAATTTATTTTTTAATTTATTTTTGAAATTTTTTTTTTTTAATATTTATATTTAAGAAATATTTAATTCAATATTTTTTAAATATAAATATTAAAAAATAATTTTTTTATTTTTTTCAATTAATTGGTTTTTTTCGACGGATTCTGTCGTCGGAAATTTCCGACGGACCATTCCGTCGGAAACATTTCACCTATCTTCAGACGGTTAGAAACCCTCGGGAAATATCATAGGACTAAATTTGAGACAGAAATAGATAGGACAAAGCGTCTAAGTAATATAGTCCATCTCAAACTGCGTGATGCCATGCATTATTCTTCATTTATAAACTTTTACTCAATGAGCACCAATAATCATTTTAGAATGATCATTTTAACTGGTCGATCAACTTGACATGTATGCACTAAATCCTCCATAACTTTTGATTTAAAGCTCAAAATGACACGAATCCAATGCCCACATTAGGCTAGTTCAATTTTTTATATTGTGACAAAATTTGATACAAAAGTAGACACGAAAAAGCGTCCAAGTAATTCTAATATAACCCAAACTGTGTTATTCCATGCATTATGTTTCATTTATAAGTCTTTACTCAATGAGCACCAATGATCAGATTAGAATGATCACTTTAACTCGACGATCAACTTGACATGTCTGCACTAAATCGTGCGTAACGTTTGACTTATAGCTCGGAATGACACGAATCCAATGTCCACAATAAGATAGCTCGATTTTCTATATTTTGACAAAGGCTGAGACAGAAATAGAGACGACAAACCATCCAAATAATCCAATCTATCCAAACTACGTGCTGCCATGCTCAATGCTTCATTTATAAACCTTAACTTAATGAGTACCAAAGATCTGTTTAGAATGGTCACTTTAACTTGCCACTCAACTTGACATACCACACTAAATCTTCCATAACTTTTAATTTATAGCTCAAAATGACACGAATCCAATGCCCATGTTCAGCTACCTCAATTTTATATATTGAAACAAAAATTGAGACAAAAAATATATGACAAAGCGTCCAAGTAATCCAATCTATCCAAAATCGTGTGATGGCATGCATTATGCTTCATTTGTAAGCCTTTACTCAATGAGAACCAATTATCAGTTTAGATTATTCACTTTAACTGGCCGATATACTTGACATGTCTGCATTAAATCATCCTTAACATTTGATTTAGAGCTCAGAATGACACGAATCCAATGATCACGTTAAGCTAGCTCAATATTCGATATTATAACAAAATTTGAGACCCGAATAGATATGACAAAACGTCCATGTAATCCAATCTATCCCAAACTGCGTGATGCCATGCATTATTTTCATTTATAAACTTTCACTCAATGAGCACCAATGATCAGTTTAGAATGATCATTTTAACTGGCCAATCAACTTGTCATGTCTGCACTAACTCATCAAAAACTTTTGATTTATTGCTCAGAATGACACGAATTTAATGCCCACATTAAGCTAGTTCAATTTTATATATGGTGACAATATTTGAAACAAAACTAAATACGACAAAGTGTCCAAGAAATCCAATCTATCCCAAACTGTGCGATGCCATGTATTATGTTTTATTTATAAGCCTTTACTGAATGAGCACCTATGATAAGTTTAAAATGATCACTTTAACTGTCCGATCAACTTGACATGTCCGCACTAAATCGTCCGTAACTTTTGATTTAGAGCTCAGAATGACACGAATCCAATGCCCACGTTAAGCTAACTCAATTATCTATATTGTGACAAAAACTGAGACATAAATCGATACGACAAAGCGTCCAAGTAATCAGGTGCAACCCAAACTGCGTGATGCCATCCATGATTCTTCAATTATAAGCTTTTACTCATTGAGCACCAATTATTAGTTTAGAATGATAATTTTAACTAGCCGATCAACTTGACATGTCTGCACTAAATCGCCCATAACTTTTGGTCTATAGCTCTGAATAACACGAATCCAATGCCCACATTAAGCTAGTTCATTTTTATATAGTGTCACAAAATTTGAGACAGAACTAGATAAGACAAAATGTCTAAGAAATCCAATCTCTCCCAAACTATGTGATGCCATGCAAGATGCTTCATTTATAAACCTTTACTCAATGAGTACTAATGATCAGTTTAGAATAATCATATTAACACACCGATCAACTTGACATGTCCACCCTAAATCATTCGTAACTTTTTATTTAGAGCTTCGAATGACACGAATCCAATGCCCACGCTAAACTAGGTCAATTTTCTATATTTTGACAAAATTTGAGACAGAAATAGAGACGACAAAGTTTCCAAGTAATCCAATCTATCCAAATTACTTGATGCCAGGCTTTATGCTTCATGTTTAAGCCTTTACTTAATGAGCACCAGTGATCTGTTTTGAATGATCACTTTAACTGACAACTAAACTTGACATATCCGCACTAAATTGTTTTTAACTTTTGATATAGAGCTCCGAACGACACGAATCTAATGCCCACGTTAAGCTAGCTCAATTTTCTATATTGTAACAAATTTTGAGACATAAATAGATACGACAAAGCGTCCAAGTTACCAAATCTATCCAAAACTGTGTGATGCCATGCATAATGCTTCATTTATAAGCCTTTACTCAATGAGAACCAATGATCTGGTTAGAATAATCATATTAACTAGCAGATCAACTTGACATATCCGTACTAAATCATCCGTAACTTTTGATTTTGAGCTTAGAATGACACGAACCCAATGACCACATTAAGCTAGAAAATTTTTCTATATTTTTACAAAATTTGAGACAGAATAAGAGACGACAAAACGTCCAAGTAATCCAATATATTCCAAATTTCATGATGCCATAATTTATGCTTCATTTATAAGCCTTTACTTATTGAGCACCCAATGATCAGTTTAGAATGATCACTTTAACTGGCCGATCAACTTGACATGTCCGCACTAAATCGTCCATAACTTGTGATTTAGAGCTGAGAATGACACGAATCCAATGTCCACGTTAAGCTAGCTCAATTTTCTATATTGTAACAAAATTTGAGACTAAAATAGATACGACAAACCGTCCATGTAATCCAGTCCATCCCAAACCGTGTGATGCCTTGCATTATTCTTCATTTATCAGCTTCTACTCAACGAGCACCAACGATCAATTTAGAATGATCATTTGAACTCGTCAATCAACTTGATATTTATGTACTAAATCGTTCATCACTTTTGTTTTATGGCTCAGAATGGCACGAATCCAATGCCCACGATAAGCTAGCTCGATTTAATATATTGTAACAAATTTTGAGACAGAAATAGATACGACAAGGTGTCCAAGTTATCCAATCTATCCAAAACAATGTGATGCCATGCATTATGCTTCATTTATAAGCCTTTACTCAATGAGAACCGATGATCAGGTTAGAATAATCATATTAAATAGCCGATCAACTTGACATGTCGGTACTAAATCATCCGTAACTTTTCATTTTGAGCTTATAATGACACGAACCCAATGCCCACGTTAAGCTAGACAAATTTTCTATATTTTGACAAAATTTGCTATAGAAGAAGAGACGACAAAACATCCAAGTAATCCAATCTATCCCATATTGCGTGATGCCATACTTTATGCTTCATTTATAAGCCTTTACCTATTGATCACCCAATGATCAGTTTAGAATGATCACTTTAACTGGCCAATCAACTTGACATGTGCGCACTAAATTGTCCATAACTTGTGATTTAGAGCTGAGAATGACACGAATCCAATGCCCACGTTAAGCTAGCTCAAGTTTCTATATTGTAACAAAATCTGAGACCAAAATAGATACGACAAAGCATCCAAGAAATCCAGTCCATCCCACACCGTGTGATGCCTTGCATTATTCTTCATTTATAAGCTTTTACTAACAAGCACCAACGATCAGTTTAGAATGATCATTTGAACTCCTCAATCAACTTGACATGTATGTACTAAATCCTTCATAACTTTTGTTTTATAGCTCAGAATGGCACGATCAACTTGTCATGTCTGCAGTAACTCATCCAAAACTTTTGATTTATTGCTCAAAATGACACGAATCCAATGCCCGCATTAAGCTAGTTCAATTTTCTATATGGTGACAATATTTGAAACAAAACTAGATACGACAAAGCGTCCAAGAAATCTAATCTATCCCAAACTGCGCGATGCCATGTATTATGTTTTATTTATAAGCCTTTACTGAATGAGCACCTATGATCAATTTATAATGATCACTTTAACGGTCCGATCAACTTGACATGTCCGCACTAAATCGTCCGTAACTTTTGATTTAGAGCTCAGAATGACACGAATCCAGTGCCCACATTAAGCTAGCTCAATTATCAATATTGTAACAAAATTGAGACAGAAATTGATACGACAAAGCGTCCAAGTAATCCAGTGCAACCCAATCTGCCTGATGCCATCCATGATTCTTCATTTATAAGCTTTTACTCATTGAGCACCAATGATCAGTTTAGAATGAAAATTTTAACTGGCCGATCAACTTGACATGTCTGCACTAAATCACCCATAACTTTTGGTTTATAGCTCTAAATAACACGAATCCAATGTCCACGTTAAGCTAGTTCATTTTTCTATAGTGTCACAAAATTTGAGACAGAACTAGATAAGACAAAACGTCTAAGAAATCCAATATCTCCCAAAGTATGTAATGCCATGCTTGATGCTTCATTTATAAGCCTTTACTCAATGAGTACTAATGATCAGTCTAGAATAATCATATTAACACACCGATCAACTTGACATGTCCACCATAAATCATTCATAACTTTTGATTTAGAGCTCCGAATGACACGAATCCAATGCCCACACTAAACTAGGTCAATTTTCTATATTTTGACAAACTTTGAGATAGAAATTGAGACGACAAAGTGTCCAAATAATCCAATCTATCCAAATTACTTGATGCCAGGCTTTATGCTTCATTTTTAAGCCTTTACTTAATGAGCACCAATGATCTGTTTTGAATGATCACTTTAATTGACCACTAAACTTGACATATCCGCACTAAATCGTTTTTAACTTTTGATATAGAGCTTCAAACGACACGAATCTAATGCCCACGTTAAGCTATCTCAATTTTCTATATTGTAAAATTTTTTGAGACAGAAATAGATACGACAAAGCATCCAAGTTATCCAATCTGTCCAAAACAGTGTGATGCCATGCATTATGCTTCATTTATAAGCCTTTACTCAATGAGAACCGATGATCAGGTTAGAATAATCATATTAACTAGCCATTCAACTTAACATGTCCGTACTAAATCATCCGTAACTTTTTATTTTGAGCTTAGAATGACAGGAACCCAATGCCCATGTTAAGCTAGACAAATTTTCTATATTTTGACAAAATTTGAGACAGAAGAAGAGACGACAAAACATCCAAGTAATCCAATCTATTCCAAATTGCGTGATGTCATGCTTTATGCTTCATTTATAAGCCTTTACCTATTGATCACCCAATGATTAGCATAGAATGATCACTTTAACTGGCCGATCAACTTGATATGTCACACTAAATCGTCCATAACTTATGATTTAGAGCTCAGAATGACACGAATCAAATGCCCGCGTTAAGCTAGCACAATTTTCTATATTCTAACAAAATTTGAGACCGAAATAGATACGACAAAGCATCCAAGAAATCCAGTCCATCCCACACCGTGTGATGCCTTGCATTATTCTTCATTTATAAGCTTTTACTCAACGAGCACCAACGATCAGTTTAGGATGATCATTTGAACTCCTCAATCAACTTGACATGTATGTATTAAATCGTTCATAACTTTTGTTTTATAGCTCAGAATGACACAAATCTAATGCCCATGATAAGCTAGCTCGATTTTCTATAATGTGACAAAATATGAGACAGAAATAGATACGAAATAGTGTCTAAGTAATCCAATCTATCCCAAACTGCTTGAGGCCATGCTTTATGCTTCATTTATAAGCCTTTACTCAATGAGCACCAATGATTAGTTTAGAATGATCACTTTAACTGGCCGATGAACTTGACATGTCCGCACTAAATCTTCCGTAACTTTTTATTTAGATCTTAGAATGACATGAAGAATTAAATGCCCAGGTGAAGCCAGCTTAATTTTCTATGTTGTGACAAAATTTGAGACATAAATAGATATGACAAACCATCCAAGTAATCCAGTCCATCCCAAAATACGTGATGCGATGCATTATTCTTCATTTATAAGCCATTACTCAATGAGCACCAATGATCAGTTTAGAATGATCATTGAAACTGGCCGATCAACTTGACATGCCTGCACTAAATCGTCCATAACTTTTGATTTATAACTCAGAACGACTCAAATCCAATGCCTACGATAAGCTAGTTCAATGTTCTTAATTTTGACAAAATTTGTAACAGAACTAGATACGATAAAGCATCCAAGTAATACAATCTATCCCAAAATGCGTGATGCCATGCATTATGCTTCATTTATAAGTCTTTACTCAATGAGCACCAATGATCTGATTAGAATGATCACTTTAACAGTACGATCAACTTGACATATCCGCACTAAATCGTGCAGAACATTTGATTTATAGGTCGGAATGACACAAATCCAATGTCCTTGATAAGATAGCTCGATTTTCTATATTTCGACAAAATTTGAGACAGAAATAGAGACCACAATGCATCCAAATAATCCAATCTATCCAAACTACTTGCTGCCGTACTCTATGCTTCATTTCTAAGCCTTTACTTAATGAGTACCAAAGATCTGTTTAGAATGGTCACTTAAACTTGCCACTCAACTTGACATACCACACTAAATCTTCCGTAACTTTTAATTTATAGCTCAAAATGATACAAATCCAATGCCCACGTTCAGCTACCTCAATTTTCTATATTGAAACAAAAATTGAGACAAAATTTATATGACAAAGCGTCCAAGTAATCCAATCTATCCAAAATCGTGTGATGCCATGCATTATGCTTCATCTGTAAGCCTTTACTCAATGAGAACCAATGATCAGTTTAGATTAATCACTTTAACTGGCCGATATACTTGACATGTCCGCATTAAATCGTCCTTAGCATTTGAGTAAGAGCTCAGTATGACACAAATCCAATGATCACGTTAAGCTAGCTCAATTTTCTATATTGTGACAAAATTTGAGACCAAAATAGATACGACAAAGCGTCCAAGTAATCCAATCCATCATATACTGCATAATGTCATGCATTATTTTCATTTATAAACTTTTACTCAATGAGCACCAATGATTAGTTTAGAATGATCATTTTAACTGGCCGATCAACTTGTCATGTCTGCACTAACTCATCCAAAACTTTTGATTTATTGCTCAGAATGACACAATCCAATGCCCGCATTAAGCTAGTTCAATTTTCTATATGGTGACAATATTTGAAACAAAACTAGATACGACAAAGCGTCCAAGAAATCTAATCTATCCCAAACTGTGCGATGCCATGTATTATGTTTTATTTATAAGCCTTTACTGAATGAGCACCTATGATCACTTTAACTGTCCGATCAACTTGACATGTCTGCACTAAATCGTCCGTAACTTTTGATTTAGAACTCAGAATGACACGAATCCAATGCCCACGTTAAGCTAGCTCAATTATCTATATTGTGACAAAAAAATTGAGACATAAATCGATACGACAAAGCGTCCAAGTAATCCAGTGCCACCCAAACTGCATGATGCCATCCATGATTCTTCATTTATAAGCTTTTACTCATTGAGTACCAATGATCAGTTTAGAATGACAATTTTAACTGGCCGATCAACTTGACATGTCTACACTAAATCGCCCATAACTTTTGGTTTATAGCTCTGAATAACACGAATCCAATGCCCACATTAAGCTAGTTCATTTTTTCTATAGTGTCACAAAATTTGAGACAGAACTAGATAAGACAAAACATCTAAGAAATCCAATCTCTCCCAAACTATGTGATGCAGTGCTTGGTGCTGCATTTATAAGCCTTTACTCAATGAGTACTAATGATCAGTTTAGAATAATCATATTAACACACCGATCAACTTGACATGTCCACCCTAAATCATTTGTAACTTTTGATTTAGAGCTCCGAATGACACGAATCCAATGCCCATGCTAAACTAGGTCAATTTTCTATATTTTGTCAAAATTTGAGACAGAAATTGAGACGAAAAAGTGTCCATATAATCCAATCTATCCAAATTACTTGATGCCAGGCTTTATGCTTCATTTTTAAGCCTTTACTTAATGAGCACCAATGATCTATTTTGAATGATCACTTTAATTGACCACTAAACTTGACATATCCGCACTAAATCGTTTTTAACTTTTGATATTGAGCTCCGAACAACACGAATCTAATGCCCACGTTAAGCTAGCTCAATTTTCTATATTGTAACAAATTTTGAGACAGAAATAGGTACGACAATCCAAGTTATCCAATCTATCCAAAACTGTGTGATGCCATGCATTATGCTTCATTTATAAGATTTTACTCAATGAGAACCAATGATCAGGTTAGAATAATCATATTAACTAGCCGATCAACTTGACATATCCGTACTAAATCATCTGTAACTTTTGATTTTGAGCTTAGAATGACACGAACCCAATGCCCACGTTAAGCTAGACAACTTTTCTATATTTTTTACAAAATTTGAGACAGAATAAGAGACGACAAAACGTCCAAGTAATCCAATATATCCCAAATTGCATGATGCCATGATTAATGCTTCATTTATAAGCCTTTACTTATTGAGCACACAATGATCAGTTTAGAATGATCACTGTAACTGGCCGATCAACTTGACATGTCCGCACTAAATCGTCCATAACTTGTGATTTAGAGATGAAAATGAAACGAATCCAATGCCCACGTTAAGCTAGCTCAATTTTCTATATTGTAACAAAATTTGAGGCCAAAATAGATAGGACAAAGCGTCCAAGTAATCCAGTCCATCCCAAACCGTGTGATGCCTTGCATTATTCTTCATTTATAAGCTTTTACTCAACGAGCACCAACGATCAATTTAGAATGATCATTTGAACTCGTCAATCAACTTGATATGTCTGTACTAAATAGCTCATAACTTTTGTTTTATCGCTCAGAATGGCACGAATCTAATGCCCACGATAAGCTAGCTCGGTTTAATATCTTGTAACAAATTTTAAGACAGAAATAGATACGACAAAGCATCCAAGTTATCCAATCTATCCAAAACAGTGTGATGCCATGCATTATGCTTCATTTATAAGCCTTCACTCAATGAGAACCGATGATCAGGTTAGAATAATCATATTAACTAGCCGATCATATTGACATGTATGTACTAAATCATCCGTAACTTTTGATTTTGAGCTTAGAATGACACGAACCCAATGCCCACGTTAAGCTAGACAAATTTTCTATATTTTGACAAAATTTGAGGCAGAAAAAGAGACGACAACACATCCAAGTAATCCAATCTATCCCAAATTGCGTGATGCCATGCTTTATGCTTCATTTAAAAGCCTTTACCTATTGATCACCCAATGATTAGTTTAGAATGATCACTTTAACTGGCCGATCAACTTGACATGTGCGCACTAAATCGTCCATAACTTGTGATTTAGAGCTCAGAATGACACGAATCCAATGCCCACGTTAAGCGAGCTCAATTTTCTATATTGTAACAAAATTTGAGACCAAAATAGATACGACAAAGCATCCAAGAAATCCAGTCCATCCCACACCGTGTGATGCCTTGCATTATTCTTCATTTATAAGCTTTTACTCAACGAGCACCAACGATCAGTTTAGAATGATCATTTGAACTCCTCAATCAACTTGACATGTATGTACTAAATCGTTCATAACTTTTGTTTTATAGCTCAGAATCGCACGAATCTAATGCCCACGATAAGCTAGCTTGATTTTCTATAATGTGACAAAATATGAGACAGAAATAGATACGAAATAGTGTCCAAGTAATCCAATCTATCCCAAACTGCTTGAGGCCATGCTTTATGCTTCATTTATAAGCCTTTACTCAATGAGCACCAATGATTAGTTTAGAATGATAACTTTAACTGGCCGATGAACTTGACATGTCCGCACTAAATCTTCCATAACTTTTTATTTAGATCTTAGAATGACATAAATTCAATGCCCACGTCAAGCCAGCTTAATTTTCTATATTGTGACAAAATTTGAGACATACATAGATATGACAAACCGTCCAAGTAATCCAGTCCATCCCAAAATGCGTGATGCGATACATTATTCTTCATTTATAAGCCATTACTCAATGAGCACCAATGATCAGTTTAGAATGATCATTTAAACTGGCCGATCAACTTGACATGTCTGCACTAAATCGTCCATAACTTTTGATTTATAATTCGGAACGACTCAAATCCAATGCCTACGATAAGCTAGTTCCATGTTGTTAATTGTGACAAAATTTGTAACAGAACTAGATACGAAAAAGTGTCCAAGTAATACAATCTATCCCAAAATGTGTGATGCCATGCATAATGCTTCATTTATAAGTCTTTACTCAATGAGCACCAATGATCTGATTAGAATGATCACTTTAACAGTACGATCAACTTGAAATATCTGCACTAAATTGTGCAGAACGTTTGATTTATAGCTCGGAATGACACAAATCCAATGTCCACGATAACATAGCTCTATTTTCTATATTTTGACAAAATTTGAGACAGCAATAGAGACCACAATGCATCCAAATAATCCAATCTATCCAAACTACTTGCTGCCATACTCTATGCTTCATTTATAAGCCTTTACTTAATGAGTACAAAAGATCTAGCCGATCATATTAACTAGCCGATCAACTTGACATGTCCGTATTAAATCATCCATAATTTTTGATTTTGTGCTTAAAATGACACGAACCCAATGCCCACGTTAAGCTAGAAAAATTTTCTCTATTTTGACAAAATTTTGAGACAGATGAAGAGACGACAAAATATCCAAGTAATCCAATCTATCCCAAATTGCGTGATGCCATGCTTTATGCTTCATTTATAAGCCTTTACCTATTGATCACCCAATGATCAGTTTAGAATGATCACTTTAACTGGTCGATCAACTTGACATGTGCGCACTAAATCGTCCATAACTTGTGATTTACAGCTCATAATGACACGAATCCAATGCCCACGTTAAGCTAGCTCAATTTTCTATATTGTATTAAAATTCGAGACCGAAAGAGATACGACAAAGCGTCCAAGTAATCCAATCCATCCCATACTGCGTGATGCCATGCATTATTTTCATTTATAGACTTTTACTCAATGAGCACCAATGATCAGTTTAAAATGATCATTTTAACTGGCCGATCAACTCGTCATGTCAACACTAAGTCATCCAAAACTTTTGATTTATTGCTCAGAATGACACGAATCCAAAGCCCACATTAAGCTAGTTTAATTTACTATATGGTGACAATATTTGAAACAAAACTAGATACGATAAAGCGTTCAAGTAATCCAATCTATCCCAAACTGCTTGAGGCCACACATTATGTTTCATTTATAAGCCTTTACGCAATGAGCACCAATGATTAGTTTAGAATGATCACTTTAACTGGCCGATGAACTCGACATGTCCGCACTAAATCGTCCATAACTTTTTTTTTAGATCTTAGAATGACATGAATTCAATGCCCACGTCAAGCCTGCTTAATTTCTATATTGTTACAAAATTTGAGACATAAATAGATTTGACAAACTGTCCAAGTAATCCAGTCCATCCCAAAATGCGTGATGCGATGCATTATTCTTCATTTATAAGCCATTACTCAATGAGCACTAATGATCAGTTTAGAACGATCATTTAAACTGGCCGATCAACTTGACATGTCTCCACTAAATTGTCTATTACTTTTTATTTATAACTCAGAATGACTAAAATCCCATGCCCACGATAAGCTATATCAATTTTTTTAATTGTGACAAAATTTGTAACAGAACTAGATACGACAAAGCATCCAAGTAATACAATCTATCCCAAAATGCGTGAAGCCATGCATTATGCTTTGTTTATAAGCCTTTACTCACTCAGCACCAATGATCAGTTTAGAATGATCACTTAAACTGGCTGATCAACTTGACATCTCCGCACTAAATTGTCTATAATTTTTGATTTAGAGCTCCGAATGACACAAATCCAATGCCCACATTACGCTAGCTCAATTTTCTATATTGTGACAAAATTTGAGACATAAATAGATACAACAAAACATCCAAGTAATCCAATCTATCCAAAACTGTGTGATGCCATGCATTATGATTCATTTATAAGCCTTTACTCAATGAGAACCAATGATCAGTTTAGAATGGTCACTTTAATTGGGCAATCAACTTTTGATTTAGAGCTCAGAATGGCATGAATCCAATGCCCACGTTAAGCTAGCTCAATTTTCTATATTGTGACAAAATATGAGTACTAAATAGATACGATAGAACATCCAAGTAATCGAGTACATTCCAAACTGCCTAATGCCATGCATTATTTTTCATTTATAGCGTTTAATCAATGAGCACCAATGATCAGTTTAGAATGATCATTTTAATTGGACGATCAACTTGACATGTCTCCACTAAATCGTGCATAACTTTTGTTTTTTTGCTCAGAATGACACGACTCCAATGCCCACATTAAGCTAGTTAAGTTTTCTATATTTTGACAAAATTTTAGACTGAAATCAATACGACAAAGCATCCAAGTAATACAAGTCATCCCAAACTGCGTGAGCCCATGCATTATTATTCATTTGTAATCTTTTACTCAATGAGCACCAATGATCAGTTTAGAATAATCATATTAACTGGCCGATCAACTTGACATGTCCACACTAAATCGTCCGTAACTTTTAGAGATTAGAATAACACAAATCCAATGCCCACGTCAAGCAAGCTCGATTTTCTATATTTTGAAAAAATTTGAGACCAAAACAGCGACGAAAAGCGTCCTACAAATCCAATCTATCCAAACTACTTGATGCCATGCTTTATGCTTCATTTCTAAGCCTTTACTTAATGATTACCAATGATCTGTTTAGAATGATCACTTTCACTGACAACTCAACTTGACATGTCCGCAATAAATCGTCCGTAATTTTTTATTTAGAGCTAAGAATGACACGAATCCAATGCCCACGTTAAGCTAGGTCAATTTTTTATATTGAAATAAAATTTGAGACCAAAATAGATACGACAAAGCGTCCATGTAATCCAATCTATCCAAAACTGTGTGATGTCATGCATTATGCTTCATTTATAATCCTTTACATAATGAGCACAAATTATCAGTTTAGAATTATCACTATAACTGGCCGATCAACTTGACATGTACGCACTACATCGTTTGTAACTTTTGATTTAGAGTTCTTAATGACACGAATCTAATGCCCACGTTAAGCTAGCTCAATTTTCTATATTGTTGCAAATTTTGAGACAGAAATAGATCTGCATAGCATTCAAGTAATCTAATCCATCCCAAACTGTGTCAGGCCATGCATTATTTTTCATTTATAAGCTTTTACTCAATGAGCACCAATGATCAGTTTAGAATGATCATTTTAATTGGCTGATGAACTTATCATGTTTGCACTAAATCATCCATAACTTTTGATTTATATCTAAGAATGACACGATTCCAGTGCCTATATTAAGCTAGTTCAATTTCTATAGTGTAACAAATTTGATACAGAAATAGATACGGCAAAGCTTCCAAGTAATCCATTCTATCCAAAAATGTGTGATGCATTGCATAATGCTCCATCTAGAAACCTTTACTCAATGACCACCCATGATCAGTTTAGAATGATCACTTTAACTGGCCGATCAACTTGACATGTCCACATTAAATTGTCCATAACTTTTAATTTAGAGCTCAGACTTAAATGAATCCAATGCCCACTTTAAGCTAGCTCAAAATTTCTATATTGTGACAAAATTTGAAACCAAAATAGATACGACATAGCATCTAATTAATCCATTCCATCCCAAACTATGTGGTGCCATGCATTATTCTTCATTTATAAGCTTTTACTCAATGAGCACCAACGATCAATTCAGAATGATCATTTTAACTGTCTGATCAACTTGACATGTCTGCACTATATCGTTCATAACTTTTTATTTGTAGCTCAAAATGACATGTATCAATTGCCCACATTAAGCTACTTCAATTTTCTCTATCGTGACAAAATTTGAGACAGAACTAGATACGACAAAGCGCCTAAGTAATCCAACCTATCCCGAACTGTGTGATGCCATGCATTCATTATGCTTCATATATAATCCTTTACGCAATGAGCACCAATGATCAGTTTAGAATGATTACTTTAACAGGCCGATCAACTTGACATGCGCGCACTAAATCATTTGTAACTTTTGATTTAGAGCTCAGAATAACACAAATCCAATACCCATATTAAGTTAGCTCAATTTTCTATATTGTGAAAAATTTTAAGAAATAAATAGATATGAGAAAGTGTTCAAGTAATCCACTCCGTCCCAAACTGCATGATACCATGCATTACTCTTTATTTATAAGCATGTACTCGATGAGCACCAATGATCAGTTTATAATGATCATTTGAACTCGCCAATCAATATGACATGGCTGCACTAAATCGTCCATAACTTTTGATTTGTAGCTTAGAATGACACGAATCCAGTTGCCCACATTACGCTTATGCAATTTTATATATTTTGACAAATTTGAGATAGAACTAGATACGACAAAGCGTTCAAATAATCCAATCTATCCAAAACTACGTGATGCCATGGATTATGCTTTATTTATAAGCCTTTACTCAATGAGCACCAATGATCAGTTTAGAATGGTCACTTTAACTGGCTGATCAAATTCACATGTCTGCACTAAATCGTCCATGACTTTTTATTCAGAGCTCAGAATGGCACAAATCCAATGCCCACGTTAAGCTAGCTCAATTTTCTATATTGTGACAAAATTTAAGAAATAAGTAGATACGACAAAGCGTTCAATTAATCCAGTCCATCCAAAACTGCGTGATACCATGCACTATTCTTCAATTATAAGCGTTTACTCAATGAGCACCAATGATCATTTTATAATGATCATTTTAATTGGCCGATCAGTTTGACATGTCTGCACTAAATCGTCCATAACTTTTTATTTGTAGCTTAGAATGACACGAATCCAATGCCCACATTAAGCTAGTTCAGTTTTATATATTGTGGCAAAATTTGAGACAGAACTAGAAACCAAAAAGAGTCCAAGTAATAAAATCTATCCCAAACTACGTGATGCCATGCATTATGCTTCATTTATAACCATGTACTCAATGAGCACCAAAAATCAGTTTAGAATGATCACTTCAACTGTCCGATCAACTTGACATGTCCGCACTAAATTTTCTCTAACTTTTAATTTAGAGCTCAGAATGACACGAATCTAATTTCCATGTTAAGCAACTCAATTTACTATATTTTGACAAAATTTGAGAAAGAAATAGAGACGACAAAGTGTCTAAGTAATCCAATCTATCCAAAATACTTTATGCCATGCTTTATGCTTCATTTATAATCCTTCACTTAATGAGCACCAATGGTCTATTTAGAATGATCACTTTAACTTGCCACTCAACTTGACATGTACGCACTAAATCGTCTGTAACTTTTGATTTATAACTTAGAATTTCACGAATCCAATGCCCATGTTAACATAGCTAAATTTTCTACATTGTAATAAATTTGAGACAAAATATATACGAAAAAGCATTCAAGTAATCCAATCTATCCAAAACTGTGGGATGCCATGCATTATTTGTCATTCATAAGCCTTTACTTAATGATCACCAATGATTAGTTTAGAATGATCACTTTAACTGGCCGATCAACTTGACATGTATGTTCTAAATCATCCATATCTTTTGATTTATACCTCAGAATGACATGAATCCAATGCCCATGTTAAGATAGCTCAATTTTCTATATTATGACAAAATTTGAGATAGGAATAGATACGAAAATGCATCCAAGTAATCCAGTTTATCCCAACTACTTGATGCCATGCTTTTTTTTGTCATTGATAACATTTTACTCAATGAGCACCAGTGATCACTTTAGAATAATCATTTTAACTGGCTTATCAACTTGTAATGTCTATACTAAATCGTCCATAACTTTTGATTTATAGCTCAGAATGACACGAATCCAATGCCCACATTAAGCTAGTTCAATTTTCTATATTGTGATAAAATTTGAAGAAGAACTAGATATGACAAAGCGTCTTAGTAATCCAATCTATCCCAAACTTCGTGATGCAATGCTATATGCCTAATTTATAAGCCTTTATTTAATGAGGACCAATGATCAATTTAGAGTGATTATTCGAACTCGCCGATCAACTTGACATCTCCGCACTAAATAGTCCGTAACTTTTGATTTAGAGCTCAGAAACACACGAATCCAATGCCCACGTTAAGCTAGCTCAATTTCCTATAGTGTGACAAAATAAATAGATACCACAAAGTGTCCAAGTAATTCAGTCCACTCCAAACTTCGTGATGCTATGCATTATTCTTCATTTATAAGCATTTACTAAATGAGCACCAATGATAAGTTTAGATTGATCATTTTAACTGGCTAATCAACTTGACATGCCTGCTGTAAATCGTTCATAACTTTTGAATTGTAGATCAGAATGACATGAATCTAATGCCCACATCAAGCTAGTTCAATTTTCTATTATATGACAAAATTTGAGACAAAACTAGATACAAAACAGAGTCCCAGTGATAAAATCTATCCCAAACTGCGTGATGCAATGCATTATGGTTCATTTATATGCCTCTACCCAATGAGTACAAAAATCAGTTTAGAATGATCACTTAAACTGTCCGATGAACTTGACATGTCCACATTAAATGGTCCGTAACTTTTGATTTAGAGTTCATAATGACACGAATCGAATGCCCACCTTAAGCTAGCTCAATTTTCTATATTATGAAAAAATTTGAGATAAAAAAAAGATACGACAAAGCGTCGAAGTAATCGAACCCATCCCAAACGGCATGATGACATGCATTATTTTTCATTTATAAGTTTTTATTCAATGAGCATCAATGATCAGTGATCATTTTAACTAGCTGATCAACTTGACATGTCTGCACTATATTGTCCATAAATTTTAATTTATAGCTCAGAATGACAACAATCAATTGCCCACATTAAGCTTGTTCAATTTTCTATAATGTGACAAAATTTGAGACCGAACTAGATACGACAAAGCGTTCAAGTAATCCGGTCCATCCCAAACTGTGTGATGCCAAGCATTATTTTTCATTTATAAGCGTTTACTCAATGAGCACCAATGATCAGTTTATAATGATCATTTTAACTAGCCGATCAACTAGACTTGTCTGCACTAAATCGTCCATAAATTTTGATTTGTAGCTCAGGACACGAATCCAATGCCTACACTAAGCTAGTTCAATTTTCTATATTGTGACAAAGTTTGAGACAGAACTTGATACGGAAAAACGTCCAAAAAATCTAATGTATCCCAAACTGCGTGATGCCACACATTTTGATTCATTTATAATAATTTACTTAATCAGCACCAATGATCAATTTAGAATGATTACTTTAACAGGCCGATCAACTTGACATGTCCGCACTAAATGGTTTGTAACTTTTGATTTATAGCTCAAATTAACACGAATTAAATGCCCTCGTTAAGCTAGCTCAATTTTTGATATTGTGACAAAATTTGAGGCGGAAATAGATTCAACAAAGCGTCCAAGTAATCCAGTCAATTCCAAGTTGTGTGATGCCATGAATTATTCTTCTTCTATAAGTTTTTACTCAATGAGCACCAACGATCAGTTTAGAATAATCATTTTAACTGCCCGCTTAACTTGACCGGTATGCACCAAATTGTCCATAACTTTTGATTTATAACTCAGAATGACACGAATCTAATGCCTACATTAAGCTAGTTCAATTTTCTATGTTTTGACAAAATTTGAAACAAAACTAGATACGACAAGGCGTCCAAGTACTCCAATCTATCCCAAACTACGTGATGTCATGCTTTATGCCTCATTTATAAGCCTTTACTTAATGCGCACCAATGATCAGTTTAGAATGATAATTTTAACACACCAATCAACTTGATTTGTCTGCACTAAATCGTCCGTAACCTTTGATTTAGAGTTCCAAAACACACGAATACAATACCCACGTTAAGCTAGCTAATTTTGTTATAGGATAACAAAATTTGAGACAAAAATAGATACTACAAAGCATCCAAGTAATCCAATTTATACAAAACTGTGTGATTCTATGTAGTATGCTTCATTTATAAGCGTTTACTCAATCAACACCAATAATGAGTTTAGAATGATCACTTTCACTGGCCGATCAACTTGACATGTCCGCACTACATAATCCGTAACTTTTGATTTCGAGCTCATAATGAAACAAATCTAATGCATTATGCTTGATTAGATTTGTCCAAGTAATCCAATCTATCCAAAATTGTGTGATGCTATGCATTATGCTTCATTTATAAGCGTTGACTCATTCAGCACTAATGATCATTTTAGAATTATCACTTTCACTGTCTGATCAACTTGACATGTTCGCACTAAATCATCCGTAACTTTTGATTTAGAGCTCAGAATGACACGAATACAGTGTCCACATTAATCTAGCTCAATTTTTTATATTATGAGAAAATTTCAGACATAAATAGATACGAAAAAGCATCCAAGTAATCCTGTCCATCCCAAACTACGGGATGCCATGCATTATTCTTCATTTATAAGGTTTACTCAATGAGCACCAATTATCATTTTAGAATGATAATTTTAACTGGCCGATTTACTTGACATGTATGCCCTATATCGTCCATAACTTTTATTTATAGGTCAGAATGACACGAATCAATTGCCCAAATTAAGCTTGTTCAATTTTCTATATTGTGATAAAATTTGGGTCGGAACTTGATACAACAAAGTGTCAAAGTAATCAATTCTATGCCAAACTGCGTGATGCCATGCTTTATGCCTAATTTATGAGCCTTTACTTAATGAGCACCAATGATCAGTTTAGAATCATCACTTTAACTCGCCGATCAACTTGACATGTCCGCACTAAATCATCTGTAACTTTTGATTTAGAGCTCACAAACAAACGAATCCAATGCCCACGTTAATCTAGCTCAATTTTCTATAGTATAACAAAATTTGAGACAAATATAGATATGACAAAGCGTCCAAGTAATCCAATCTATCCAAAACTATGTGATGCTATGCATTATGCTTCATTTATAAACGTTTACTCAATCAACACCAATGATCAGTTTAGAATGATCACTTTCACTGGCCAATCAACTTAACATGTCTCCACTAAATCTTCTGTAACTTTTGATTTAGAGCTCAAAATGACACAAATCCAATGCTTACGTTAAGCTAGCTCAATTTTCTATACTATGACAACATTTGTGACAGAAAAGATAAGACAAAGCGTCCAAGTAATATAGTCTATCCCAAAATGCGTGATGCCTTCATTATTTTTCATTTATAAGGTTTTACTCAATGAGCACCAATTTTAATTTTAGAATGATCATTTTAACTGACCGATCAACTTGACATGTCTACAATAAATCGTCCATAAATTGTGATTTGTAGCTCAGAATGACACGAATCCAATGCCCACATTAAGCTAGTTCAATGTTCTGTAGTGTAACAAAATTTGAGACCGAAATAGATATGACAAGGCATCCAAGAAATAGATACAACTAAGCGTCCAAGTAATCCAGTTAATCCTAAACTGCGTGATGCCATGCATTATTCTTCATTTATAAGCTTTTACTCAATGACCACCAACGATTAGTTTAGAATGTTCATTTTAACAAGCCGATCAACTTGAAATGTTTGCCAAATATCTTCCATAACTATTGATTTATAGGTCAGAATGACATGAATCAATTGCCCAAATTAAATTAGTTCAATTTTCTATACTGTGACAAAATTTGAGATAGAAGTAGATACGAAAAAGCGTCCAAGTAATCCAATCTATCCCAAACTACGTGATGTCATGCATTATGCTTCATTTATAAGCATTTACTCAATGAGCACCAATGATGAGCTTAGAATGATCACTTTAACTGGCCGGTGAACTTGACATATGCACAGTAAATCGACCGTAACTTTTTATTTAGAGCTCGGAAACACAGGATTCCAATTCCCACGTTAAGCTAGCTAATTTTTAATGGGGTAACAAAATTTGAGACAAAAATAGATACTACAAAGCATCCAAGTAATCCAATCTAACAAAACTATGTGATGCTATGTAGTATGCCTCATTTATAAGCGTTTACTCAATCAGCACCAGTGATGAGTTTAGAATAATCACTTTCACTGGCCGATCAACTTGACATGTCAGCACAAAATCATCCGTAACTTTGTATTTAGAGTTCAGAATGGCACAAGTCTAATGCTTACGCTAAGCTACCTCAATTTTATATATTGTAACAAAAATTGAGAAAGAAATAGATACGACAAAGCGTCCGAGTAATCCAGTCAATCCCAAACTGCGTGATGCCATGCATTATTCTTCCATTTATAAGCTTTTACTCAATTATCACCAATTATCAGTTTGAATGATCATTTTAACTGGCCGATCAACTTGACATGTCCGCACTAAATCATCTATTAATTTTGATTTGTAGCTCAGAATGACTCGAATCCAATGCCCACATTCAGCTAGTTCAATTTTTTATATTGTGACAAAATTTGAGACAGAACTAGATACGAAAAAGCGTCCAAGTAATCCAACATATCCCAAACTACGTTATGCCATTCATTATGCTTCATTTATAAGTCTTTACTCAATGAGCACCAATGATCAATTTAGAATGATCATATCAATTGGCCGATCAACTTGACATGACCACACTAGATTGTCGTAACTTTTTATTTAGAGCTCAGAATGACACGAATCTAATTCCCATGATAAGCAAGCTCAATTTTTCTATATTTTGACAAAACTTGACGGAGAAATAGATATGACAAAGCGTCCAAACAATCCAATCTATCCCAAACTGCATGATGTCATGCATTATTTTTCATTTATACGTCTTTACTCAATCATCACCAATGATCAGTTCAGAATGATCACTTTAACTGGCCGATCAACTTGACATTTCCGCACTAAATCATCCGTAACTTTTGATTTAGAGTTCAGAATGACAGGAATTGAATGCCTTCATTAAGGTAGCTAATTTTCTATATTGTGACAAAATTTGAGACAAAAATAGATACCATAAAGCGACCAAATCATCCAATCTATCCAAAACTATGTCATACCATGGATTGTGCTTCATTATAAGCCTTTACTCAATCATCACCAATGATCAATTAGGAATGATTACTTTACCTGGCCAATCAATTTGACATATCCACACTAAATCGTCCGTAAGTTTTGATTTAGAGCTCAGAATGACACGAATCCAATGTCCACATTAAGCTTGCTCAATTTTCTATATTATGAGAAAAATTGAGACAGAAATAGATACGGAAAAGCGTCCAAGTAATCCAGTCCATCCAAAATTGCACGATGCCATGCATTATTCTTCATTTATAAGATTTTCCTCAATGATCACCAATTATCAGTTTAGAATGATAATTTTAACTGGCAGATCAACTTGACATCTATGCCCTATATCGTCCATAAATTTTTATTTATAGGTCAAAATGACACGAAACAATTGCCTAAATTAAGCTTGTTAAATTTTCTATATTGACAAAATTTGAGACGGAACTTGATACAACAAAGCGTCAATGTAATCGAATCTATCCCAAACTGCGCGATGCCATACATTATGCTTCATTTATAAGCCTTTACTTTATGAAAACCAATGATCAGTTTAGAATGATCACTTTAACTGGCCGATCAACTTGACTGTCCGCACTAAATAGTCAGTAACTTTTGATTTATAGCTCAGAAACACACGAATCCAATGCCCACATTAAGCTAGCTCAATTTTCTATAGTGTAACAAAATTTGATACAGAAATAGATACGACAAGGCGTCCAAGTAATCCAATCTATCCAAAACTGTGTGAGGCTATGTATAATGCTTTATTTATAAGCGTTTACTCAATCAACACCAATGATCATTTTTGAATTATCACTTTCACTGGCCGATCAACTTGACATGTCTACACTAAATCGTCCGTAACTTTTGATTTTAGATCTCAGAATGACACGAATTAAATGCCCTCATTAAGCTAACTCAATTTTGTATATTTGGCAACGGATGAGACACAAATAGATATGACAAAGCGTCCAAGTAATCCAATGCTTCCCAAAATGCATGATGCCATGCATGATTGTTCATTTTATATGCTTTTACTCAATGAGCACCATTGATCAGTTTAGAATGATCATTTTAACTGGCCGATCAACTTTTCATGTCTACACTAAATCGTCCGTAACTTTTGATTTTAGATCTCAGAATGACACGAATTAAATGCCCTCGTTAAGCTAACTCAATTTTGTATATTTGGCAAAATTTGAGACACAAATAGATATGACAAAGCGTCCAAGTAATCCAATCCTTCCCAAAATGCATGATGCCATGCATGATTGTTCATTTTATATGCTTTTACTCAATGAGCACCGTTGATCAATTTAGAATGATCATTTTAACTGGCCGATCAACTTTTCATGTCTGCACTAAATCGTCCATAACTTTTGATTTATAGCTCACAATGACGTGAATCCAATGCCCACTTTATATTGCCGCACTAAATCGTCCATAACATTTGATTTTGTATATTTGGCTTAATTTGAGACACAAATAGATATGACAAAGCGTCCAAGTAATCCGATCCTTCCCAAAATGCATGACGCCATGCATGATTTTTCATTTTATATGCTTTTACTCAATGAGCACCATTGATCAATTTAGAATGATCATTTTAACTTGCCAATCAACTTTTCATGTCTGCACTAAATCGTCCATAACTTTTGATTTATAGCTCAAAATAACGCGAATCCAATGCCCACATTAAGCTAGTTCAATTTTCTATATTTTGATAAAATTTAAAATAGAACTAGGCACGACAAAGCGTCAATCTAATCCAATCAATCCCAAACTCAGTGATGCCATACTTTATGCCTCATTTATAATCCTTTACTTAATGAGCACCAATGATCAGTTTAGTATGATCATTTTAACTCGCCGATCAACTTGACATGTCCCCACTATATCGTCTATAACTTTTGATTTAGAGCTCAGAAACATACGAATCCAATGCCCACGTTAAGATAGCTCAATTTTCCACAGTGTACCAAAATTTGAGACAGAAATAGATACGACAAAGCGTTCAAGTAATCCAATCTATCCAAAACTGTGTGATGCTATGCATTATGCTTCGTTTATAAGCGTTTACTCAATCATCACCAATGATCAGTTTAGAATGATCACTTTCACTGGCCGATCAATTTGACATGTATGTACTAAATCATTCGTAACTTTTGATTTATATCTTAGAATGACACGAATCCAATGCTTATGTTAAACTAGCTCAATTTTCTATATTGTGACAAAATTTGAGACAGAAGTAGATCAGACAAAGCAGCTAAGTAATCTAGTCAATCCCAAACTCCATGATGCCAAGCATTATTCTTCATTTATAAGCTTTTACTCAATGACCACCAACGATCAGTTTAAAATCATCATTTTAATAGACCGATGAACTTGATAATTCTACACTAAATCGCCCATAACTTTTGATTTATAGCTCAGAATGCCACGAATCGAATGCCCACATTAAGCTAGTTCAATTTTTCTATGTTGTGACAAAATTTGAAACAAAATTAGGTACGACAAAGCATCCAAATAATCCAACCTATCCCAAACTGCGTGATGCCATGCTTTATGACTCATTTATAAGCCTTTACTTGATGAGCACCAATGATCTGACTACAACGATCATTTTAACTCACCGATCAACTTGACATTTCCGCACTAAATCGTCCGTAACTTTTGATTTAGAGATCAATAACGCACAAATCCAGTGCTCACGTTAAGCTAGCTTAATTTTCTGTAGTGCAACAAAATTTGAGACATAAATAGATACGGCAAAGCATCCAAGTAATCCAATCTATCCAAAACTGCTTGATGTTATGCATTACGCTTCATCTATAAGCGTTTACTCAATCAGCACGAATGATCAGTTTAGAATGATCACTTTCCCTGGCTGATGAACTTGACATTTCCGCACTAAATCATCCTCAACTTTTGATTCAAACCTCAAAATGACACAAATCCAATGCTTACGTTAAGCTAGTTCAATTTCTATATTGTGATAAAATTTGAGACAAAACTAGATACAAAAAAGTGTCAATTTCTATATTTGAGACAAAAAAGTGTCAATTTCTATATTATGCAATATGCTTCATTTTTAAACCTTTACTCAATGAGCACCAACGATCAATTTAAAAAAAAATCATATCAACTGGCCGATCAACTTGACATGTCTGCACTAAATCATCCGTAACTTTTGATTTAGAGCTCCGAATGACACGAATCCAATGCTTACGTTAAGCTAGTTCAATTTTCTATATCTAAATGACCAGTTTAGAATGATCATTTCAACTGGCCGGTCACCTTGTCATGTCTGCACTAAATTGTCCATACCTTTTGATTTATAGCTCCGAATGACATAAATCCAATGCTTCATTTATAAGCCTTTAGTTAATCAGCACCAATGATCAGTTTAAAATGATCACTTTAACAGGTCAATCAACTTGACATTTCCGCACTAAATAGTCCGTAACTTTTGATTTAGTGCTCGGAATGACACGAATCCAATGCCCACGTTGAGCTAGCTCAATTTTCTTTATTGTGATAAAATTTGAGACAGAAAGAGATACGACAATGCATCCAAGTAATCCAATCTATCCCAAACTGCGTGATGCCATGCATTATTTTTCATTTATAAGCTTTTACTAAATGAGCACTAATGATCATTTTAAAATGATCATTTCAACAGGTCGATCTTCTTGTCATGTCTGCACAAAATCGTCCATAACTTTTGATTTATAGCTTAAAATGACACGAATCCAATACCCACATTAAGCTAGTTCAATTTTCTATATTCTGACAAAATTTGAGACACTACTAAATACGACAAGTAATCCAATCTTTTCCAAACTGTGTGATGCCATGCCTTATGCTTCATTTATAAGCCTTTACTCAATGAGCACCAATGATCAGTTTAGAATGATCATTTTAACTGGCCGATCAACTTGACATGTGCAAACCAAATAGTGTGTAACTTTTGAATTAGATCTCAGAATGACAGGAATCCAATGCCCATGTTAAGCTGGCTCAATTTTCTATATTGTGACAAAATTTGAGACTGAAATTGATACGTCAAAGTGTCCAAGTAATCCTATATATCCCAAACTCCGTGATGCCCTGCATTATTTTGCATTTATAAGATTTTACTAAATAAGCACTAATGCTCATTTTAGAATGATCATTTCAACTAGCCGATCAATTTGTCATGTCTGCACTGAATAGTCCATAACTTTTGATTTATAGCTTAGAATGACACGAATCCAATGCCCACATTAAGCTAGTTCAATTTTCTATATTATGATAGAATTAAAGATAGAACTAAATACGACAAGTGATCCAATCTTTCCCAAACTGCAAGATGACATGCCTTATGCTTCATTTATAAGCCTTTACTCAATGAGCACCAATGATCAGTTTGGAATGATCACTTTAACTGGTCGATCAACTTGATATGTCCACCCCAAGTAGTGTGTAACTTTTGATTTAGAGCTCTGAATGACACGAACCCAATCCCTATGTTAAGCTTGCTCAGTTTTCTATATCTTGACAAATACTTGAGACAGATATAGAGACAACAAAGCATCCATTTAATCCAATCTATCCCAAACTGTGTGATGCCATGCTTTATGCTTCATTTATAAGCCTTTACCTAATGAGCAACAATGATTAGTTTAGAATGATCACTTTAACTGGTGATCAACTTGACATGCTCACACTAAATCATGTGTAACTTTCGGTTTAGAGCTCAGAAACACACGAATCCAATGCCCACGTTAACCTATCAATTTTCTATATTGTAACAAAATCTGAGACCGAAATAGATACGACAAAATATCCAAGTAATCCAATCTATCCTAAACTGTGTGATGTCATGCATTATGCCTTATTTATAAGCCTTTACTCATTAGGCACCACTGATCAGTATAGAATAATCACTTTATCTAGCCGATCAACTTGACATTTCGGCACTAAATCATCCTTAACTTTTGATTTAGAGCTCAGAATGACACGAAACCATTGCTTATGTTAAGCTAGCTCAAAATTCTATATTTTGACAAAATTTGATCCAACAATAGATACAACAAAGTGTCCAAGTAATCCAATCCATCAAGAACTACACGATGCCATCCATTATTTTTCATTTATAAGCTTTTACTCAATGAGCACAAATGATAAGTTTAGAATGATCATTCTAACTCGCCGATGACTTTGTCATGTCTGCACTAAATCGTCCATTATTTTTGATTTATAGCTCATAATGATACAAATCCAATTCCCACATTAAGGTAGTTCAATTTTCTATATTTTGACAAAGTTCGAGACAAAAATAGATACCACAAAGCATCCAAGTAATCCAATCAATCCCAAACTCCGTGATACCATGCATTATCTTTCATTTATGAGCTTTTACTCAACAAGCACCAATGATTAGTTTATAATGATCATTTTATCTGCTCGAAGACTTTGGCATGTCTGCACTAAATCATGCATATCTTTTGATTTATAGCTCAGAATGACACGAATCAATTGCCCACATTAAGCTAGTTCAATTTTCTATATTGTAGACAAAATTTGAAATAGAAATATATAAGACAAAGCGTCCAAATAATCCAATTTATCCCAAACTGCGTGATGCCATGCATTATTTTTTATTTATAAGCTTTTACTCAATCAGCACCAATTATCCATTTAGAATGATCATTTTAACTGGCCGATCAACTTGTCATGGCTGCACTATATCATCCATAATTTTTGATATATAGCTCAAAATGACACGAATCCAATGCCCACATTAAGCTTATTCAATTTTCTATATTGTGAAAAAATTTGATAGAGAACAAGATACGACAAAGCATCCAAGTAATCCAATCTATCTCAAACTGTGTGATTCCATGCCATATGGTTCATTTATATAAGCCTTTACTCACTGAGCACCAATGATCAGTTTAGAATGATCACTTTATCTGGCCGATCAACTTGACATGTACGTACTAAATCGTCCGTAACTTTTGATTTAGTGCTCAGAATGACATGAATCCAATTCCCACGTTAAGCTAGCTCAATTTTCTATATCTTGACAAAATTGGAAACAGATATAGAGACAACAAAGCATCCAGGTAATCCAATCTATCCCAAAATGCGTGATGCCATGCTTTATGCTTCATTTATAAGCCTTTACGTAATGAGCACCAATGATCAGTTTAGAATGATCACTTTAACTGGTAGATCAACTTGACATGTCGCACTAAATAGTCCGTAACTTTTGATTTAGATCTCAGAATGACACAAATCCAATGCCCACGTTAAGGTAGCTCAATTTTCTATATTTTGACACAGTTGGAGACAGAAATAGATACGACAAAGTGTTTAAATAATCCAATCCATCCCAAACTGTGAGATGGCATGTATTATTTTTTATTTATAAGCTTTTACTAAATATGCACCGATGATCAGTTTAAAATGATCATTTAACTGGCCAATCAACTTGGCATTTCTATTCTAAATCGTCAATAACTTTTGATTTATAGATTAGAATGACACGAATCCAATGCCCACATTAAGCTCGTTCAATTTTTGATATTGTGAAAATATTTAAGATAGAACAAGATACGACAAAACATCCAAGTAATCCAATCTATCCCAAACTATGTGATGCCATGCTTTATACTTCATCAAAAAACTTTTACTTAATGAGCACCAATGATCAGTTTAGAATGATCACTTTAACTGGCCGATCAACTTGACATGTCCGCACTAAATCGTCCGTAAATATTGGTTTAGAGCTCGGAATGACATCAATCCAATAACCACGTTAAGCTAGCTCAATTTTCTATAGTTTCACCAAATTTGAGACAAAAATAGAGACGACAAAGCATCCAAGTAATCCAATCTATCCAAACTCCTTGATGCCATGCATTATGCTTCATTTATAAGTCTTTACTTAATGACCACCAATGATTAGTTTAGAATGATCACTTTAACTAGCCAATCAACTTGACATGTTAGCACAAAATCGTCCGTAACTTTTGATTTATAGCTCGGAATGACACGAATCCAATGCCCATGTTAAGCTAGCTCAATTTTCTATATTTTGAAAAACTTTGAGACCAAAATAGAGACGACAAAGCGTCCAAATAATCCAATCTATCCAAACTGGTTGATGCCATGCAATATGCTTCATTTATAAGCCCTAGCTTAATCAGCACCAATTATCAGTTTAGAATGATCACTTTAACTAGCCACTCAACTTGGCATGTCTGCACTAAATCTTCCGTAAGTTTTGATTAAGAGCTCCGAATGACACGAATCCAATGGAAAGTTAAGCTAGCTCAATTTTATATATCGTAACAAAATTTGATACATAAATAGAAACGACAAGGCGTACAAGTAATCCAATCTATCCAAAATTCTGGGATGTCATGCATTATATTTCATTTATAAGCCTTACTAAATGAGAACCAATTATCAGTTTAGAATAATGATATTAACTCGCCGATCAACTTGACATGTCCGCACTAAATCGTGCGTACCTTTTGATTTTGAGCTAAGAATGACACGAATACATGTTAAGCTAGCTCAATTTTCTATATTATAACAAAATTTGAGACAGAAATAGATACGACAAAGCGTCGAAGTAATCCAATCTATCCAAAAATGTGTGATGTCATGCATTATGCTTCATTTATAAGCTTTCACTCATTGGGCACCAATGATTACTTTAGAATGATCACTTTAACTGGCCGATCAACTGGACATGTCTGCACTAAATCGTGTGTAACTTTTGATTTAGAACTCTGAAAAACACGAATTCAATGCCCACATTAACCTAGCTCAATTTTCTATATTTTGACAAAGTTTGAGAAAGAAATAGATACGACAAATCGTTTAAGTAATCCAATCCATGCCCAACTATGTGATGGCATGTATTATTTTTCTTTTTTAAGCTTTTACTAAATGATCACCAATGATCAGTTTAAAATGATCGTTTTAACTGGTTGATCAACTTGTCATTTCTGCACTAAATCTTCAATAACTTTTTATTTAAAGCTTATAATGACACGAATCCAATGCCCACATTAAGCTACTTCTATTTTCTATATTGTGACAAAATTTCTGATTGAACAAAATAAGACAAAGCATCCACATAATCCATTCTATCCCAAACTGCGTGATACCATGCCATATGCTTCATTTATAAGCCTTTACTCAATGAGCACCAATTATCAGTTTAGAATGATCACTGTAACTGGCCGATCAACTTGACATGTCCACACTAAATCGTCCGTAACTTTTGATTAAGAGCTCAGAATGACACGAATCCAATGCCCATGTTTAGCTAGCTCAATTTTCTATATCTTGACAAAATTTGAGAAAGATATAGAGACGACAAAGCATTCAAGTAATCCAATCTATCCCAAACTGTGTGATGCCATGTTTTATGCTTCATTTATAAGCCTTTACCAAATGAGCACCAATAATCAGCTTAGAATGATCAGTTTAGAATGATCACTTTAACTGGTCGATCAACTTGACATGTCTGCACTAAACCGTGTGTAACTTTCCATTTAGAGCTCAGAAACACACGAATTCATTGGCCCGTTAAGCAAGCTCAATTTTCTATAATGTAACAAAATTTGAGATAGAAATAGATACAACAAAGCGTTGAAGTAATCCAATCTAACCAAAACTGTGTGATGTCATGCATTATGCTTCATTTATAAGCCTTCACTCATTCGGAACAAATGATCAGTTTAGAATGATCACTTTAACTGGCCGATCAACTTGACATGTCTGCACTAAACCGTGTGTAACTTTGCATTTAGAGCTCAGAAACACACGAATTCAATGCCCCGTTAAGCAAGCTCAATTTTCTATAATGTAGCAAAATTTGATATAGAAATAGATACGACAAAGCGTCAAAGTAATCCAATCTAACCAAAACTGTGTGATGTCATGCATTATGTTTCATTTATAAGCCTTCACTCATTGGGCACAAATGATCAGTTTAGAATGTTCACGTTAATTAACTGATCAACTTGACATGTACGCACTAAATCGTGTGTAACTTTTGATTTAGAGCTCATAAACACACAAATTCAAGGTAGCTCAAGTTTCTATATTTTGACAAAGTTTGAGACAGAAATAGATAAGACAAAGTGTTTAAGTAATCCAAACCATCCCAAACTATGTGATGACATGTATTATTTTTCATTTATAAGCTTTTACTAAATGAGCACCAATGATCAGTTTAAAATGATCATTTTAACTGGCTGAACAAATTGTCATGTCTACATTAAATTGTCCATAACTTTTGATTTATAGCTTAGAATGACACGAATTCAATGCCCACATTAAGCTATTTCAATTTTCTATGTTGTGACAAAATTTGAGACATAACTAGATACGACAAAACGTCCAAGTAATCCAATCTATCACGAACTGCGTGATGTCATGCCTTACGATTCTTTTATAAGCCTTTACTCAATGAGCACCAATGATTAGTTTAGAATGATCACTTTAACTGGCCGATCAACTTGACATGTCCGCACTAAATCGTCCATAACTTTTGATTTGGAGAACAGAATGACACGAATCCAATGCCCACGTTAATCTAGCTTAATTTACTATATTTTCTCAAAAGTGAGACAAAAATAGAGACGACAAAGCGTCCAAGTAATCCAATATATCCAAAATCCTCGATGCCATGCCTTATGCTTTATTTATAAGCCTTTACTTAATGAGCACAGATAATTAGTTTAGAATGATCACTTTAACTGGCCAATCAACTTGACATGTCCGCACTAAATCGTCCGTAACTTTTGACTTCTAGCTCAAAATGACACGAATTTAATGCCCACATTAAGCTAGCTCGATTTTCTATGTTATGACAAATATTGAGACCGAAATAGATACGACAAAGTGCCAAATAATCCAATCCATCCCCAACTGTGTGAGGCCATACATTATTTTTCATTCAGACATAAATAATGTAACAAAATTTGAGGCCAGCTCAGTTTTTATATTGTAACATAATTTGAGACAAAAATAGACTTAACAAAGCGTCCAAGTTATCCAATCTATCCAAAACAGTGTGATGTCATGCAGTATGCTTCAATTATCACCCTTTACTCAATGAGCACCAATGATCAGTTTACAGTAATCATATTAGTTGGCCGATCAACTTGTCATACCCGCATTAAATCATCCGTAACTTTTGATTTTGAGCTCAAAATGTGAATACAGTGCCCCCGTTGAGCTAGATAAATTTTCCATGGTTTGACAAAATTTGAGATGGAAGTAGAGAAGAAAATGCGTCCAAGTAATCCAATCTATCTTAAACTGTGTGATGCCATGCATTGTGCTACACTCATTAGCTTTTACTCAATGAGCAGCAATGATTAGTTTTGGAATAATCATTCTAACTGGCTGATCAACTTGACACATGTCCGCACCAAATCGTCCGTAACTTTTGATTTAGAGCTCCGAATGAAACAAATCCAATGCATACTTAAGCTAGCTCAATTTTCTATATTTTGACAAAATATGAGACAGAAATAGAAACGACAAAGCATCCAAGTAATCTAATCCATCCCAAACTGTGTGATGCTATGCATTATTTTTCATTTATAAAATTTTACAAAATGAGCACCAATGATCAGTTAAGAATATTCATTTTAACTGGCCGATCAACTTGACATGTCTGCACTAAATCATCCATAACTTTTGATTTATAGCTTAGAATCACACGAATCTAATGCCCATGTTAAGCTAGCTCAATTTTCTATATTATAACAAAATTTCAGACAGAAATAGAGACGACAAAAGGACCAAGTAATCCAATCCATCCCAAACTATGTGAGGCCATACATTATTTTTCATTCATAAGATTTTACTAAATGAGCATTAATGATCATTTTAACTGCCCGATCAACTTATCATGTCTGCACTAAATCGTCCATAACTTTTGATTTATAGCTTAGAATGACAAAAATCCAATGGCCACATTAAGCTAGCTCGATTTTCTATATTAAGACAAATATTGAGACCAAAATAGATACGACAAAGCGTCCAAATAATTCAATCTGTCACGAACTGCATGATGCCATGCATTATTTTTCGTTTATAAGCTTTTACTAAATGAGCACCAATGATCAGTTTAGGATGATCATTTTAACTGGCCGATCAACTTGTCATGTATGCACCAAATCATCCATAACTTTTCGTTTATTGCTTAGAATGACACGATTCCAATGCCTACAATAAACTAGTTCCATTTTCTATATTGTGACAAAATTGAAAGCAGAACTAGATACGACAAAGCGTTCAAGTAATCCAATCTCTCCCAAACTCTGTGATGCCATGCAATATGCTTCATCTATAAGCCTTTACTCAATGAGAAACAATGATCAGTTTAGAATGAGCACTTTAATTGGCCGATCAACTTGACATGTCCGCAATACATCGCCCGTAACTTTTGATTTAGAGTTTAGAATGACACAAATCAAATCCCCACGTTAAGCTAGCTTAATCTTCTATATTTTGACAAAATTTGAGACAAAAATAGAGTGTCCAACTAATCTAATCTATCCAAACTGGTTGATGCCATGCAATATGCTTCATTTAATAGCCTTAGCTTAATCAACACCAATGATAAGTTTAGAATGATCACTTTAACTGGCCACTTAACTTGGCATGTCTGCACTAAATCATACGTAATTTTTGATTTAGAGATCAGAATGACACGAATCCAATGCCCACGTTAAGCTAGCTCAATTTTATATATTGTAACAAAATTTGAGACAAAAATACACACGACAAAGCGTCCAAGTAATCAAAAATATCCAAAACTGTGTGATGTCATGCATTATGCTTCATTTATAAGCCTTTACTCAATGAGCACCAATGATCAGTTACGAATAATTAAATTAACTTGCCGATCAACTTGACATGTCCGCACTAAATCATCCGTAACTTTCGATTTTGAGCTCAGAATGACACGAATGCAATGCCCAAGTTAAGCTAGCTGAATTTTTGATTTTGAGCTCAGGATGACATGAATATAGTGCCCCCGCTAAGCTAGACAAATTTTCTATGTTTTGACAAAATTTGAGACAGAAGTAGAGAAGAAAATGCGTCCAAGTAATCCAATCTATCCCAAACTGCGTGATGCCATGCATCGTGCTTCACTCATAAGCTTTTACTCAGTGAGCAGCAATGATCAGTTTAGAATAATCATATTAGCTGGTCGATCAACTTCACACATGTCCGCACTAAATCCTCTGTAACTTTTTATTAAGAGCTCCAAATGACACGAATCCAATGCATACATTAAGCTAGCTCAATTTTTTTATATTTTGACAAAATTTGAGACCGAAATTGAAACGACAAAGCATCTAAGTAATCAATCCATCCCAAACTGTGTGATGCTATGCATTATTTTTCATTTATAAGCTTTTACTAAATGAGCACCAATGATCAGTTAAGAATATTCATCTTAACTGGCCGATCAACTTGATATGTCTGCACTAAATCGTCAGTAACTTTTGATTTGTAGCTTAGAATCCCACGAATCTAATGCCCACATTAAGCTATATGAATTTTCTATATTGTGAGAAAATTTGAGACAAAACTAGATACAACAAAGCGTACAAGTATTCCAATCTATCCCAAACTGCGTGATGCCATGCCATAAGCTTCATTTATATACCTTTACTCAATGAGAACCAATGATCATTTTAGAATGATCATTTTAACTAGCCGATCAAATTGACATGTCCACACTAAAACGTCCGTAAATTTTGATTTAGTGCTCTGAATGACACGAATCCAATGCGCACGTTAAGCTAGAAAAAATTTTCTATATTGTGACAATATTTGAGACAGAAATAGATACAACAAAGCATCCAAGTAATCCAATCCATCCCAAACTTCATGATGCCATGCATTATTTTTCATTTATAAGCTTTTATAAATGAGCTCCAATGATCAGTTTAGAATGATCATTTTAATTGGCCGATCAACTTGCCATGTTTGCTCTAAATCGTCCATAGCTTTTGATTTATAGCTTAAAATGACATGAATTCAGCGCCCACATTATGCTAGTTCAGTTTTCTATATTGTGACAAAATTTGAGATAGAAATAGAAATGGCAAAGCGTCCAAGTAATCCAATCTATCGAAACTCCTTGATGCCATGCATTATGCTTCATTTATAAGCCTCTACTCAGTGAGAACCAATGATCAGATTAGAATGATCGCTTTAACTAGCCGATCAACTTGACATGTCCGCACTAAATCGTCCGTAACTTTTGATTTAGAGCTCTGAATGACACGAATACAATGTCTACGTTAAACTAGCTCAATTTTCTATATTTTGAAAAAATAGGGACCGAAATAGAGATGACAAAGCGTCCAAGTAATCCAATCAATCCAAACTACTTGATACCAAGCATTATGTTTCATTTATAAGCCTTTACTTAGTGAGCACCAATGATCTGTTTGGAACGATCACTTTAACTGGCTAATCAACTTGACATGTCCGCAGTATAATCGTCTGTAACTTTTGATTTAGTGCTTAGAATGACACGAATCCAATGCACAGGTTAAGCTAGCTCAATTTTCTATAGTATGACAAAATTTGAGACAGAAATAGATACAACAAAGCGTCCAAGAAATCCAATCCATCCCAAACTTTGTGATGCCATGCATTATTTTTCGTTTATAAGCTTTTACTAAATGAGCACCAATGATCAGCACCAATGATCAGTTTATAATTATCATTTTAAATGGCCGATCAACTTGTCATGTCTGCACTAAAATGTCCATATTTTGATTTATAGCTTAGAATGACGCGAATCCAATACCCACATTAAGCTAGTTCAATTATTTATATTATGACAGAAATTGAGACAGAACTAGATACAACAAAGTGTCCAAGTAATCCAATCTATCTCAAACTACATGATGCCATGCCTAGGCTTCATTTATAGGTTTTTACTCAATGAGAACCAATGATCAGTTTAGAATGATCACTTTAACTGGTAGATCAACTTGACATGTCGCGCTAAATCATTTATAACTTTGATTTTGAGCTATGAATGCCACGAATCCAATACCCACGTTACGCAAGCACAATTTTCTATATTTTGACAAAATTTGAGACAGATTTAGAGTCACAAAGAATCCAATTAATCAAATATATCCCAAACTGCGTGATGTTATGCTTTATGCTTTATTTATAAGCCTTTACCTAATGAGCACCAATAATCAGTTTAGAATGATCATTTTATGTGGCCGATCAAGTTGAAATGTCTGCAGTAAATCATGTGTAACTTTCGATTTAGAGCTCAAAACCACACGAATCCAATGCCCACGTTAATCAAGCTCAATTTTCTATATTGTACCAAAATTTTAGATAGAAATAGATACGATAAAGCGTCCAAGTAATCCAGTCTATCCAAAACTGTGTGACGCCATGCATTATGCTTCATTTATAAGTCTTTACTCAATGAGCACCAATGATTAGTTTAGAATGATCACTTTAACTGGCCGATCAACTTGACATGTCCGCACTAAATCGTCCATAACTTTTGATTTAGAGATCAGAATGACACGAATCCAATGCCCACGTTAATCTAGCTTAATTTACTATATTTTCTCAAAAGTGAGACAAAAATAGAGACGACAAAGCATCCAAGTAATCCAATATATCCAAACTCCTCGATGCCATGCCTTATGCTTTATTTATAAGCCTTTACTTAATGAGCACATATAATTAGTTTAGAATGATCACTTTAACTGGCCAATCAACTTGACATGTCCGCACTAAATCGTCCATAACTTTTGACTTCTAGCTCAAAATGACACGAATTTAATGCCCACATTAAGCTAGCTCGATTTTCAATGTTATGACAAATATTGAGACCGAAATAGATACGACAAAGTGCCAAATAATCCAATCCATCCCCAACTGTGTGAGGCCATACATTATTTTTCATTCAGACATAAATATTGTAACAAAATTTGAGGCCAGCTCAGTTTTTATATTGTAACATAATTTGAGACAAAAATAGACTTAACAAAGCGTCCAAGTTATCCAATCTATCCAAAGCAGTGTGATGTCATGCAGTATGCTTGAATTATCACCCTTTACTCAATGAGCACCAATGATCAGTTTAGAGTAATCATATTAATTGGCCGATCAACTTGTCATGCCCGCATTAAATCATCCGTAACTTTTGATTTTGAGCTCAAAATGTGAATACAGTGCCCCCGTTGAGCTAGATAAATTTTCCATGGTTTGACAAAATTTGAGATGGAAGTAGAGAAGAAAATGCGTCCAAGTAATCCAATCTATCTTAAACTGTGTGATGCCATGCATTGCGCTACACTCATTAGCTTTTACTCAATGAGCAGCAATGATTAGTTTTGGAATAATCATTCTAACTGGCCGATCAACTTGACACATGTCCGCACCAAATCGTCTGTAACTTTTGATTTAGAGCTCCGAATGACACAAATCCAATGCATACTTAAGCTAGCTCAATTTTCTATATTTTGACAAAATATGAGACAGAAATAGAAACGACAAAGCATCCAAGTAATCTAATCCATCCCAAACTGTGTGATGCTATGCATTATTTTTCATTTATAAACTTTTACAAAATGAGCACCAATGATCAGTTAAGAATATTCATTTTAACTTGCCGATCAACTTGACATGTCTGCACTAAATCATCCATAACTTTTGATTTATAGCTTAGAATCACACGAATCTAATGCCCATGTTAAACTAGCTCAATTTTCTATATTATAACAAAATTTCAGACAGAAATAGAGACGACAAAAGGACCAAGTTATCCAATCCATCCCAAACTGTGTGAGGCCATACATTATTTTTCATTCATAAGATTTTACTAAATGAGCATTAATGATCAGCTTAAAATGATCATTTTAACTGCCCGATCAACTTATCATGTCTGCACTAAATCGTCCATAACTTTTGATTTATAGCTTAGAATGACACAAATCCAATGGCCACATTAAGCTAGCTCGATTTTCTATATTAAGACAAATATTGAGACCAAAATAGAAACGACAAAGCGTCTAAATAATCCAATCTGTCACGAACTGCATGATGCCATGCATTATTTTTCATTTATAAGCTTTTACTAAATGAGCACCAATGATCAGTTTAGGATGATCATTTTAACTGGCCGATCAACTTGTCATGTATGCACCAAATCGTCCATAACTTTTCGTTTATTGCTTAGAATGACACGATTCCAATGCCTACAATAAACTAGTTCCATTTTCTATATTGTGACAAAATTTAAAGCAGAACTAGATACGACAAAGCGTTCAAGTAATCCAATATCTCACAAACTCTGTGATGCCATGCATTATGCTTCATCTATAAGCCTTTACTCAATGAGAAACAATGATCAGTTTAGAATGATCACTTTAGTTGGCCGATCAACTTGACATGTCCGTAATACATTGTCCGTAACTTTTGATTTAGAGTTTAGAATGACACAAATCCAATCCCCACGTTAAGCTAGCTTAATCTTCTATATTTTGACAAAATTTGAGACAAAAATAGAGTGTACAAGTAATCTAATCTATCCAAACTGGTTGATGCCATGCAATATGCTTCATTTAATAGCCTTAGCTTAATCAACACCAATGATAAGTTTGGAATGATCACTTTAACTGGCCACTTAACTTGACATGTCTGCACTAAATCATACGTAATTTTTGATTTAGAGCTCAGAATGACACGAATCCAATGCCCACGTTAAGCTAGCTCAATTTTATATATTGTAACAAAATTTGAGACAGAAATACACACGACAAGGCGTCCAAGTAATCAAAAATATCCAAAACTGTGTGATGTCATGCATTATGCTTCATTTATAAGCCTTTACTCAATGAGCACCAATGATCAGTTAAGAATAATTAAATTAACTTGCCGATCAACTTGACATGTCCGCACTAAATCATCCGTAACTTTCGATTTTGAGCTCAGAATGACACGAATGCAATGCCCAAGTTAAGCTAGCTCAATTTTTTATATTGTAACAAAATTTCAGACAAAAATAGACATGAAAAAGCGTCCAAGTTATCCAATCTATCCAAAACTATGTGATGTCATGCATTATCCTCCAATTATAAGCCTTTACTCAATGAAAACCAATGATCAGTTTAGAATAATCATATTAGCTGGCCGATAAACTTGTCATGCCTTCATTAAATCATCCGTTAACTTTTGATTTTGAGCTCAGGATGACATGAATACAGTGCCCCCGCTAAGCTAGACAAATTTTCTATGTTTCGACAAAATTTGAGACGGAAGTAGAGAAGAAAATGCGTCCAAGTAATCCAATCTATCCCAAACTGCGTGATGCCATGCATCGTGCTTCACTCATAAGCTTTTACTCAGTGAGCAGCAATGATCAGTTTAGAATAATCATATTAGCTGGCCGATCAACTTCACACATGTCCGCACTAAATCCTCTGTAACTTTTGATTTAGAGCTCCAAATGACACGAATCCAATGCATACATTAAGCTAGCTCAATTTTTTATATTTTGACAAAATTTGAGACCGAAATTGAAACGACAAAGCATCTAAGTAATCCAATCCATCCCAAACTGTGTGATGCTATGCATTATTTTTCATTTATAAGCTTTTAGTAAATGAGCACCAATGATCAGTTAAGAATATTCATCTTAACTGGCCGATCAACTTGACATGTCTGCACTAAATCGTCAGTAACTTTTGATTTGTAGCTTAGAATCCCACGAATCTAATGCCCACATTAAGCTATATCAATTTTCTATATTGTGACAAAATTTGAGACAAAACTAGATACAACAAAGCGTACAAGTATTCCAATCTATCCCAAACTGCGTGATGCCATGCCATAAGCTTCATTTATATGCCTTTACTCAATGAGAACCAATGAACATTTTAGAATGATCACTTTAACTAGCCTATCAAATTGACATGTCCACACTAAAACGTCCGTAAATTTTGATTTAGTGCTCTGAATGACACGAATCCAATGCGCACGTTAAGCTAGAAAAAAATTTCTATATTGTGACAAAATTTGAGACAGAAATAGATACAACAAAGCGTCCAAGTAATCCAATCCATCCCAAACTTCATGATGCCATGCATTATTTTTCATTTATAAGCTTTTATAAATGAGCTCCAATGATCAGTTTAGAATGATCATTTTAATTGGCCGATCAACTTGCCATGTTTGCTCTAAATCGTCCATAGCTTTTGATTTATAGCTTAAAATGACATGAATTCAGCGCCCACTTTATGCTAGTTCAATTTTCTATATTGTGACAAAATTTGAGATAGAAATAGAGATGGCAAAGCGTCCAAGTAATCCAATCTATCGAAACTCCTTGGTGCCATGCATTATGCTTCATTTATAAGCCTCTACTCAGTGAGAACCAATGATCAGATTAGAATGATCGCTTTAACTAGCCGATCAACTTGACATGTCCGCACTAAATCGTCTGTAACTTTTGATTTAGAGCTCTGAATGACATGAATACAATGTCTACGTTAAACAAGCTCAATTTTCTATATTTTGAAAAAATAGGGACCGAAATAGAGATTACAAAGCGTCCAAGTAATCCAATCAATCCAAACTACTTGATACCAAGCATTATGTTTCAGTTATAAGCCTTTACTTAGTGAGCACCAATGATCTGTTTAGAATGATCACTTTAACTGGCTAATCAACTTGACATGTCCGCAGTAAAATCGTTTGTAACTTCTGATTTAGTGCTTAGAATGACACGAATCCAATGCACAGGTTAAGCTAGCTCAATTTTCTATAGTATGACAAAATTTGAGACAGAAATAGATACAACAAAGCGTCCAAGAAATCCAATCCATCCCAAACTTTGTGATGCCATGCATTATTTTTCGTTTATAAGCTTTTACTAAATGAGCACCAATGATAAGCACCAATGATCAGTTTATAATTATCATTTTAAATGGCCGATCAACTTGTCATGTCTGCACTAAAATGTCCATATTTTGATTTATAGCTTAGAATGACGCGAATCCAATATCCACATTAAGCTAGTTCAATTATATATATTATGACAGAAATTGAGACACAACTAGATACAACAAAGCGTCCAAGTAATCCAATCTATCTCAAACTACGTGATGCCATGCCTAGGCTTCATTTATAGGTTTTTACTCAATGAGAACCAATGATCAGTTTAGAATGATCACTTTAACTGGTAGATCAACTTGACATGTCGCGCTAAATCATTTATAACTTTGATTTTGAGCTATGAATGCCACGAATCCAATACCCACGTTACGCAAGCACAATTTTCTATATTTTGACAAAATTTGAGACAGATTTAGAGTCACAAAGAATCCAATTAATCAAATATATCCCAAACTGCGTGATGTTATGCTTTATGCTTTATTTATAATCCTTTACCTAATGAGCACCAATGATCAGTTTAGAATGATCATTTTATGTGGCCGATCAAGTTGAAATGTCTGCAGTAAATCGTGTGTAACTTTCGATTTAGAGCTCAGAACCACACGAATCCAATGCCCACGTTAATCAAGCTCAATTTTCTATATTGTACCAAAATTTGAGATAGAAATAGATACGATAAAGCGTCCAAGTAATCCAGTCTATCCAAAACTGTGTGACGCCATGCATTATGCTTCATTTATAAGTCTTTACTCAATGAGCATCAATGATTAGTTTAGAATGATCACTTTAACTGGCCGATCAACTTGACATGTCCACATTAAATCGTGTGTAACTTTCGATTTAGAGCTCAGAAACACACAAATCCAATGCCCACATTAAGCATGCTCAATTTTCTATGTTGTAACAAAATTTGAGTAAGAAATAGATACGATAAAACGTCCAATTAATCCAATCCATCCAAAACTGTGTAATGTTATGTATTATGCTTCATTTATAAGTCTTTTCTCAATGAGAACCAATGATCAGTTTAGAATGTTCACTTTAACTGGCCGATCAACTTGACATGTACGCACTAAATTATCCGTAACTTTTGATTTAGAGCTCTAAATGACACGAATCGAATGCCCACGTTAAGCTACCTCAATTTTTTATATTGTGACATAATTTGAAACAGAATTAGAGACGACAAAGCATCCAAGTAATCCAATCTATCCAAACTTCTTGATGCCATGTAATATGCTTCATTTATAAGCCTTAGCTTGATCAGCACCAATGATCAGTTTAAATTATCACTTTAACTAGCAAAGTAATCCAAGTAATCCAATTTTCTATATTTTGGCAAAATTTGAGACAGAAATAGAGATGACAAAGCCGCCTTGATGGCATGAATTATGCTTTATTTATAAGCGTTTACTTAATGAGCACCAATGATCAGTTTAGAATGATCACTTTAACTGGCCGATCAACTTGACTGTCCGCACTAAATAGTCAGTAACTTTTGATTTATAGCTCAGAAACACACGAATCCAATGCCCACATTAAGCTAGCTCAATTTTTTATACTTTAACAAAATTTGAGACAGAAATTGAGATGACAAAGCGTCCTAGTAATCCAATCTATCTAAAACTTTGTGATGCCATGCATTATGTTTCATTTATAAGCCTTTAGTCAATGAGCACCAATCATCAGAATTAGAATAATCATATTAATTCGCCGATCAACTTGACATATCCGCACAAAATCGTCCATAACTTTTGATTTAGAGCTCTGGATGATACGAATCCAATGCCCACGTTAAGCTAGATAAATTTTCTATATTTTAACAAAACTTGAGACAAAAAAAAGAGACGACAAAGCGTCTAAGTAATCCAATCTATCCAAAACTTTGTGATGCAATGCATTATGTTTCATTTATAAGCCTTTACTTAATGAGCACCAATGATCAGTTTAGAATGATCACTTTAACTGGCTGATCAACTTGAAATATCTGAACGATAACCCACGTTAAAATAGATAAATTTTCTATATTTTGAAAAAAACTGAGATAGAAGTGGAGACAACAAAGGGTCCAAGTAATCCAATCTATCACAAACTGTATGATGTCATGCCTTAGCCTTCATTTATAAGCCTTTAGTTAATGAACACCAATGATCATTTTAGAATGATCATTTTAAGTGGCCAATCAACTTGACATGTCCGCAATAAGTCGTCAATAATTTTGGATTTAGTACTCAAAATGACACGAATGCAATGCCAACGTTATGCTAGCTCAATTGTATATAGTTTGTCAAAATTTGAGACAGAAATAGAGATGACAAAGCATCCAAGTAATCAAACCTATCCCAAACTACGTGATGTCATACTTTATGCTTCATTTATAAGCCTTTACTTAATCAGCACCAATGATCACTTTAGAATGATCACTTTAACTATCCGATCAAATTAACATGTACGCACAAAATCATCCGTAACTTTTGATTTAGAGCTTAGAATGACACGAATCCAATGCCCACGCTAAGCTAAGAACGCCTGGTGGAAAAAGATAAATGGCTCTGGCCCATCCATCATGGACCCACGAGAAAATGCGATAAATCTAACATGTTAAGTGTAGCTCAATTTTCTATATTTTGACAAAATTTGAAATTGAAATATAGACTAAAAATCATCCAAGTAATCCAATCTACCAAAACTGTTTGATGCCATGCATTATGCTTCATTTATAAGCCTTTACTTAATGAGCACCAATGATGAGTATAGAATAATCACTTTAACTGGCCACTACACTTGACATTACAGCACTAAATCGTTCGTAACTTTTGATTTCCAGCTCTGAATGACACGATTCTAATTCCCACATTAAGCTAGTTCAATTATATATATTGTGCGAAAATTGGAGACAGAACGAGCTATGAAAAAGCGTCCAAGTAATCCAATCTATCAAAGACTGTGTGATGCCATGCATTATGCTTCATTTTTAAATCTTTACTCAATGAGCACCATTGATCAATTTATAATGATCACATTTACTGGCCGATCAACTTGACATGTCTGCACTAAATCATCCATAACTTTTGATTTATAGCTTAGAATGACACGAATTCAATACCCAGGTTAAGCTACCTCAATATTATACATTTTGACAAAAATTTAGATAGAAATAGAGACGACAAAGTGTCGAAGTAATCCAATCTATCCAAACTGCTTGATGCCATGCATTATGCTTCATTTATTTAGAATGATCACTTTAACTGGCTGATCAACTTGACATGGCCGTATTAAATGGTCTGTAACTATTGATTTAGAGCTCAAAAACACACGAACCCAATGCCCACGTTAAGATAGCTCAATTTTCTATATTGTAACAAAATTTGAGACAGAAATAGATATGATAAAGCGTTCAAGTAATCCAATCTATCCAAAACTGTGTGATGCCAAGCATTATGCTTCATTTATAAGCCTTTACCTAATGAGCACCAATGATCAGTTTAGAATGATCACTTTAACTGGCCATCAACTTGAAATTTCCGCACTAAATCGTTTCTAACTTTTGATTTAGAGCTCAAACTGACACGAATCCAATACCCATGTTAAGCTAGCTCAATTTTTTATATCTTGACCAAATTTAAGATAGAAATAGAGACGACAAAACATCCAAGTAATCAAATCTATCCAAACTGCTTGATGTCATGTATTATGCATCATTTATAAGCCTTTACTTAATGAGCACCAATGATCAGTTTAGAATGATCACTTTAAATGCCTGAGCAACTTGACATGTTCGCACTAAATCGTCTATAACTTTTGATTTAGAGCTCAGAATTACACGAATCCAATGCCCACGTTAAGCTAGCTCAATTTTCTATATTGTAAAAAAATTTGAGACAGAAATAGACATGACAAAGCTTACAAGTAATCCAATCTATTCGAAAACTGATTGATGCCATGCATCATGTTTAACTTATAACAGTACTCAATGAGCAGCAATGATCATTTTAGAATAATCATATTAACTGGCCGATCAACTTGATATGTCTTCACTAAATCGTCTGTAACTTATGATTTTGAGTTGAGAAATGACACAAATCTAATTCCCACGTTAAGCTAGATAAATTTTCTATATTTTGATAAAATTTGAAACATAAGTAGAGACGACAAATCGTCCAAGTAATCCAATCTATCATAAACTGCGTGATGCCATGCCTTAGGCTACATTTATAACTTTTACTTAATAAGCACCAATGATCATTTCAGAATGATCATTTTAACTGGCCGATAAACTTGACATGTCCACAGTAAATCATCTATAACTTTTGATTTAGAGCTCAGAATGACATGAATCCAATGCCCACATTAAGCTAGCGTAATTTTATATGGTTTTACAAAATTTAAGACAGAAATAGACACGAGAAAGCTTCCAAGTAATCTAATGTATCCAAAACTTTTTGATTCCATGCATTATGCTTCATTTATAAGCCTTTACTCAATGAGCACCAATGATCAGTTTAGAATGATCATTTTAACTGGCCGATCAACTTGATATGTCTCCATTAAATCGTCTGTAACTTTTGATTTATAGCTCCGAATGACATGATTCCAATGCCTACATTAAGCTAGTTCAATTTTCTATATTGTGAAAGAATTTGAGACAGAACTAGATACGCCAAATCATCCTAGTAATCCAATCTACCCCAGACTGCGGAATGCCATGCGTTATGCTTCATTTATAAGCCTTTACTCAATTAGTAGCAATGATCAGTTTAGAATAATCATATTAATTGTCTTGACATGTCCGCGCTAAATCGTTCATAACTTTTGATCTTGAGCTTAGAATGACAGGAATCCAATGCCACGTTAAGCTAGATAAATTTTCTATATTTTGACAAAATTTGAGACAGAAGTAAGGACGATAAAGCGTGCAATTAATCCAATCTATCCCAAACTGCGTGATGCCATCCATTATGCTTCATTTATAAGCTTTTACCCAATGAGCAACAATGATCAGTTTAGAATAATCATAATAATTGGCCAATCAACTTGACATCTCCGCACTAAATTGTCCATATCTTTTAATTTTGATTTTTAAATGACACAAATCCAATGCCCACGTTAAACTAGATATATTTTCAATATTTTGGCAAAATTTGAGATGGAAGTAGAGCCGACAAAGCGTGCAAGTAGTCCAATCTATCCCAAAATACGTGATGCCATCCATTATGCTTTATTTATAAGCTTTTATTTAATGAGCACCAATGATCATTTCAGAATGATCATTTTAAATACAATTAACTTGACATGTCCGCACTAAATCGTATATAACTTTTGATATTTAGCTCAGAATGACATGAATCCAATGACCAGTTAAACTAGCGTAATTTTCTATGGTTTTATAAAATTTGTGACAGATATATAGACGACAAAGCGTCCAAGAAATCTAATATATCCCAAACTGTGTGATGCCATGCATTATGCTTCATTTATAAGCCTTTACTTATTGAGCACCAATGTTGAGTTTAGAATGATCAATTTAACTGCCCAATATACTTGACATGTCCGCACTAAATGTACCGCAACTTTTGATTTAGAGCTCTGAATGACACGTATCCAATGCCCACGTTACGCTAGCTCAAGTTTCTATGTTGTAAAAAAATTTTAGACAGAAATAGACACGAGAAAGCTTTCAAGTAATCCAATGTATCCAAAACTTTGTGATGCCATGCATTATGCTTCATTTATAAGACTTTATTTAATGAGCACCAATGATCAGTTTAGAATGATCTTTTTAACTGGGCGATCAACTTGTCATGTCTGCACGAAATCATCCATAACTTTTGATTTATAGCTCATAATGACACCAATCCAATGCTCACATTAAGCTACTACAAGTTTCTATATAGTGACAAAATTTTAGATAAAAGTATAGACGACAAAGCTTCCAAGTAGTCGAATCTAGCCTGATGACATGCCTTATGCTTCATTGATAAGCCTTTACTAAATGAGCACCAATGATAATTCTAGAATGATCATTTCAACTGGCCGATCAATTTGACATGTCTACAGTAAATCGTCTAGAACTTTTGATTTGAAGCTCAGAATGACACCAATCAAATGCCCACGTCAAGCTAGCTCAATATTCTATAGTGTGAGAAAATTTGAGACAGAACTAGATACGAAAAAGCGTCCAACTCAGTGATGCCATGCATTACATCCCAAACTGTGTGATGCCATGCATTATTCGTCATTATTCTTCCATCCCAAAATGTCGAAGTAATCCTTTCCATCCCAAACTATGTGATGCCATGCATTATTCTTCATTAATAAGCTTTTACTCAGTGACCACCAATGATCAGTTTAGTATGATCATTTTAACTGGTCGATCAACTTGACATGTATGCGCTAAATTGTCCATCATTTTTTATTTATAACTCAAAATGACACGAATCTAATACCGACATTAAGCTAGATCAGTTTTCTATATTGTGACAAAATTTGAGATAGAACTAGATACGTAAAACCGTGCAAATAATCCAATCTTTCCCAAATTGCGTGATGCCATACATTATGCTTCATTTATAAGCTTTTACTCAATGAGCACAAATGATCAATTTAGAATGATCACTTTAACTAGCCGATCAACTTGACATATCCACACTAAATTGTCTGTAACTTTTGATTTAGAGCTCCAAATGACACAATTCTAGTGTCCACTTTAAGCTAGCTCAACAATATTTTGAGAAAATTTATGAAAGAAATAGAGATGACAAAGCATCCAACTAATCTATCCCAAAATTTGTGATGCCATGCTTTATGCTTTATATATAAGCCTTTACTTAATGACCACCAATGATCAGTTTAGAATGATCACTTTAATTGGCCAATCAAATTCACATGTCCTCACTAAATTGTCCGTAACATTTTATTTAGAGCTCCGAAACACACGAATCCAATGCCCATGTTAAGCTAGCTCAATTTTCTATATTGTAACAAAACTTGAGACAGAACTAGATACGAAAAAGCGTCCAACTAATCCAATCTATCCCAAACTTCTTGATGCCTTGCCTTATGCTTAATTTATGAGCCTTTACTTAATGAGCACCAATGATCATTTTAGAATGATCAGTTTAACTGGTCAATCAACATGACATGTCCGCACTAAATCATCTGTTACTTTTGATTCAGTACTCAGAATGACACGAATCCAATGCCCTTGTTAAGCTCGCTGAATTTTCCATATTTTAATAAAATTTTAGACAGAAATAGAGACGACAAACCATCCAAGTAATCCAATTTATCATAAACTGCATGATGTCATGCCTCAGGTTTCATTTATAAGCTTTTACTTAATAAGCCCCACTGATCATTTCAGAATGATCATTTTAACTGGCCGATCAACTTGACATATCCGCACTAAATCGTCTATAACTTTTGATTTAGAGCTAAGAATGACATGAATCCAATGCCCTCGTTAAGCTAGTGCAATTTTCTATGGTTTGACAAAATTTAAGGCAGAAATAGACACGAAAAAGCTTCCAAGTAATCCAATGTATCCAAAACTTTTTGATGCCATGCATTATGCTTTATTTATAAGCCTTTACTCAATGAGCACCAATGATCAGTCTACAATGATCATTTTAACTGGGCGATCAACTTGATATGTATCCACTAAATCGTCTATAACTTTTGATTTATAGCGTCGAACGACATGAATCCAATGCCTACATTAACCTAGTTCAATTTTCTATATTGTGAAAAAATTTGATACGGAACTAGATACGACAAAGCATCCAAGTAATCAAATCTATCCTAAACTGCGGAATGCCATGCATTATGCTTCATTTATAAGGCCTTACTCAATGAGTAGCAATGATCAGTTTAGAATAATCATATTAACTGTCCGATCAAGTTGACATGTCCACGCTAAATCGTCTGTAACTTTTGATCTTGAGCTGAGAATGACAGGAATCCAATGCCCATGTTAAGCTAGATAAATTTCTATATTTTGACAAAATTTGAGATGGAAGTAAAGATGATAAAGCGTCCAAGTAATCCAATCTATCCCAAACTGCGTGATGCCATCCATAATGCTTCATTTATAAGCCCTTACTCGATGAGCAGCAATGATCAGTTTAGAATAATCATAATAACTGGCCGATCAACTTGACATGTCTGCACTAAATAGTCCGTATCTTTTGATTTTGATCTTAGAATAACACGAATCCAATGCCGATGCTAAGCTAGATAAATTTTCTATATTTTGAAAAAATTTGAAACGGAAGTAGAGAGAACAAAGCGTGCAAATAATCCAATCGATCCCAAACTACGTGATGCCATCCATTATGCTTCATTTATAAGCTTTTACTTAATGAGCAACAATGATCATTTTAACTGGCTGATCAACCTGACATGTCCACACTAAATCGTCTATAACTTTTTATGTAGAGCTCAAAATGACATGAATCCAATGCCTAGTTATGCTGTCATAATTTTCTATGGTTTGACAAAATTTGTGATAGAAATAGAGACGATAAAGCGTCCATGTAATCTAATCTATCCCAAACTGTGTGATGCCATGCATTATGCTTCATTTATAAGCCTTCACTTATTGAGCACCAATGTTGAGTTTAGAATGATAACTTTAACTGTCCAATCAAGTTGACATGTCCGCACTAAATGGACTATAACTTTTGATTTAGAGCTCAGATTGACACGAATCCAATGTCCACATTAAGCTAGCTCAATTTTCTATATTGTAACAAAATTTGAGACAGAAATAGACACAAGAAAGCTTCCAAGTAATCCAATGTATCCAAAACTTTGTGATGCCATGCATTATGTTTCATTTATGAGCCTTTATTCAATGAGCACCAATGATCAGCTTAGAATGATCATTTTAACTAGTCCATCAGCTTCTCATGTCTGCACGAAATCATCCTTTAGTTTTGATTTATAGCTCATAATGTCACGAATCCAAATCTCACATTAAGCTAGTACAATTTTCTATATAGTGACAAAATTTGAGATAAAAGTAGAGACGACAAAGCGTCCAAGTAGTCGAATCTAGCCCAAACGGCGTGATGACATTCCTTATGCTTCATTGATAAGCCTTTACTTAATGAGCACCAATGATCATTCTAGAATGATCATTTTAACTCGCCGATCAACTTGACATGTCTACAGTAAATTGTCTAGAACTTTTGATTTAAAGCTCAGAATGACACCAATCTAATGCCCACGTTAAGCTAGCTCAATTTTTTATATTGTGAGAAAATTTGAGACAGAAAAAGATAATAGAAAACATCAAAGAAATCCTTTCTATCCAGAACTGTGTGATGCCATGCATTATTCTTCACTAATAAGCTTTTACTCAGTGACCACCAATGATCAGTTTAGTATGATCATTTTAACTGCCCGATCAACATAAGATGTCTGCACTAAATTGTCCATCACTTTTGATTTATAACTCAAAATGACACGAATCTAATACCCACATCAAGCTAGATCAGTTTTCTATATTTTGACAAAATTTGAGACAGAACTAGATACGTAAAAGCATCCAAATAATCCAATCTATCCCAAACTGCGTGATGCCATACATTATGCTTCATTTATAAGCTTATACTCAATGAGCACCAATGGTCAGTTTAGAATGATCACTTTAGCTGGCCGATCAACTTGTCATATGCACACTAAATCGTCTATAACTTTTGATTTAGAACTCCGAATGACAAGAATCCAATGCCCACTTTAAGCTAGCTAAACAATATTTTGAGAAAATTTTAGACAGAAATAGAGATGACAAAGCATCCAAGTAATCTAATCTATCCCAAAATTTGAGATGCCATGCTTTATGCTTTGTTTATAAGCCTTTACTTAATGACCACCAATGATCAGTTTAGAATGATCACTTTAATTGGCCGATCAAATTCACATGTCCGCACTAAATCATCACTAACTTTTGATTTAGAGCTCAAAACACACGAATCCATTGCCCATGAAAATCTAGCTCAATTTTCTATATTGTAACAAAATTTGAGATAGAACTAGATACGAAAATACGTCCAAGTAATTCAATCTATCCCAAACTACATGATGCCATGCCTTATGCTTCATTGATGAGCCTTTACTTAATGAACACCAATGATCGTTTTAGAATGATCAGTTTAACTAGTCGATCAACTTAACATGTCCGCACTAAATCATCTATAACTTTCGATTCAGTGCTAAGAATGACATGAATCGAATGCCCTTGTTAAGCTAGCTCAAGTTTCTGTATTTTGAAAAAATTTGAGACAGAAATAGAGCCGACAAAGCGTCCAAGTAATCCAATCTATCATAAACTGCGTGATGCCATGGCTTGGGCTTCATTTATAAGCTTTTACTTAATATGCACCAATGATCATTTCAGAATGATCATTTTAACTAGCCGATCAACTTGAAATGTGCACACTAAATCGTCTATAAATTTTGATTTAGAGCTCAGAATCACATGAATCAAATGCCCACGTTAAGCTAGCGTAATTTTCTATGGTTTGACAAAATTTAAGATAGAAATAGACATGAGAAAGCTTCCAAGTAATCCAATGTATCCAAAACTTTTTGATGCATGCATTATGCTTCATTTATAAGCCTTTAGTCAATGAGCACCAATGATCAGTTGAGAATGATCATTTTAACTGGGTGATCAACTTGTTATATCTCCTCTAAATCGTCTATAACTTTTGATTTATAGCTTTGAATGACATGAATCCAATGGCTACATTAAGCTAGTTCAATTTTCTACATTGTGACAAAATTTGAGACAAAACTAAATACGACAAAGTATCTAAGTAATCCAATCTATCCCAATCTTCAGAATGCCATGAATTATGCTTCATTTATAAGGGTTTACACAATGAGTAGCAATGATCAGTTTAGAATAGTCATAATAACTGTCCGATCAACCTGACATGTCCGTGCTAAATCGTCCGTAACTTTTGATCTTGAGCTTAGAATGACAGGAATCCAATGCACACGTTAAGCTAAATAAAGTTTCTATATTTTGACAAAATTTGAGATGGAAATAAAGATGATAAAGCGTCCAAATAATCCAATATATCCCAAACTGCGTGATGTCATCCATTATGCTTCATTTATAAGCCTTTACTCGATGAGCAGCAATGCTCAGTTGAGAATAATCATAATAACTGGCCGATCAACTTGACATGTCCGCATTAAATCGTCTGTATCTTTTGATTTTGATCTTAGAAAGACACGAGTCCAATGCCCACGTTAAGCTACATAAATTTTCTATATTTTTACAAAATTTGAGACGGAAGTAGAGACGACAATGCGTGCAAGTAATCCAATATATCCCAAACTGCGTGATACCATCCATTATGCTTCATTTATAAGCTTTTACTTAATGAGCACCAATGATCATTTCATTATGATCATTTTAACTGGCTAATCAACTTGACATGTCCGCACTTAATCGTCTATAACTTTTTATGTAGAACTCAGAATGACATGAATCCAATTCCTAGTTGTGCTAGCATAATTTTCTATGGTTTGACAAAATTTGTTAGAGAAATAGTGAGGACAAAGCTTCCAAGTAATCTAATCTATCCCAAACAGTGTGATGTCATGCATTATGCTTCATTTATAAGCCTTTACGTATTGAGCACCAATGTTGAGTTTAGAATGAGCACTTTAACTGGCCAATCAACTTGACATGTCCGCACTAAATGGACCGTAAGTTTTGATTTAGAGCTCAGAATGACACGAATCCAATGGCTACATTAAGCTAGTTCAATTTTATATATTGTGACAAAATTTGAGACAAAACTAAATACGACAAAGCAACCAAGTAATCCAATCATTCCCAAAGTGCTTAATGCCATGACTTATGCTTCATTTATATGGCTTTACATAATGAGTAGCAATGATCAGTTTAGAATAGTCATAATAACTATCCGATCAACCTGACATGTCCGCGCTTAATTGTCCGTAACTTTTGATCTTTAGCTTAGAATGACAGGAATCCAATGCACATGTTAAGCTAGATAAATTTTCTATGGTTTGACAAAATTTGTGACAGAAATAGAGACGACAAAGCGTCCATGTAATCTAATCTATCCCAAACTGTGTGATGCCATGCATTATGCTTCATTTATAAGCCTTTACTTATTGAGCACCAATGTTGAGTTTAGAATGATCACTTTAACTGGCCAATCAACTTGACATGTCCTCACTAAATGGACTGCAACTTTTGATTTAGAGCTGAGAATGACACGAATCCAATGCACACGTTAAGCTAGCTCAATTTTCTATATTGTAACAAAATTTGAGACAGAAATAGACACGAGAAATCTTCCAAGTAATCCAATGTATCCAAAAATTTGTGATGCCATGCATTATGCTTTATTTATAAGCCTTTCTTAAATGAGTACCAATAATCAGTTTAGAATGATCATTTTAACTGGCCGATCAACTTTTCATGTCTGCACTAAATCATCCATAACTTTTGATTTATAGCTCATAATGACACGAATCCAATGCCCACATTAACCTAGTTTAATTTTCTATATTTTGACAAAATTTGAGATAGAAGTAGAGACGACAAAGCATCCAAGTAGTCGAATCTAGCCCGAACGGCGTGATGACATGCCGTATGCTTCATTGATAAGGCTTTACTTGATGAGCACCAATGATCATTCTAGAATGATCATTTTAACTGGCTGATCAACTTGACATGTCTACAGTAAATCATCTAGAAGTTTTGATTTAGAGCTCATAATGACACCAATCTAATGTCCACGTTAAGCTAGCTCAATTTCTATATTGTGAGAAAATTTGAGACACAAATAGATAAGACAAAACGTCGAAGTAATCCTTTCCATCCAAACTGTGTGATGCCTGGCATTATTCTTCATTAATAAGCTTTTACTCAGTGACCACCAATGATCAGTTTAGTATGATCATTTTAACTGGCCGATCAACTTGATATGTCTGCGTTAAATTGTCCATCACTTTTGATTTGTAGCTAAGAATAACACGAATCTAATACCCCCATTAAGCTATATCAGTTTTCTATATGTGACAAAATTTGAGATAGAACTAGATACGTAAAAGCGTCCAAATAATCCAATCTATCCCAAATTGCGTGATGCCATACATTATGCTTCATTTCTAAGCTTTTACGCAATGAGCACCAATGATCAGTTTAGAATGATCACTTTAACTGGCCGATCAACTTGACATATCCACACTAAATCGTCTGTAATTTTTGATTTAGAGCTCCGAATGACACGAATCCAATGCCAACGTTAAGCTAGCTCAACTATATTTTGACAAAATTTAAGACATAATAGTTATGACAACGCATCCAAGTAATCCAATCTATCCCAAAATGTGTGATGCCATGGTTTATGCTTTATTTATAAGCTTTTACTTAATGACCACCAATGATCAATTTAGAATGATCACTTTAATTGGCCGAGCAAATTGACATGTCCACACTAAATTGTCGGTAACTTTTGATTTAGAGCTCAAAAATACACGAATCCAATGCCCATGTTAAGCTAGCTCAATTTTCTACATTGTAACAAAATTTGAGACAGAATTAGATATGAAAAAGCATCCAAGTAATCCAATCTATCCCAAACTGCGTGATGCCATGCCTTATGCTTCATTTATGAGCCTTTACTTAATGAGCACCAATGATCATTTTAGAATGATCAGTTTAACTGGCCGATCAACTTCACATGTCTGCACTAAATCATCTATAGCTTTCAATTCAGTGCTCAAAATGACACGAATCCAATGCCATTGTTAAGCTAGCTCAATTTTCTATATTTTGACAAAATTTGACACAGAAATAGAGACGAAAAAACGTCCAAGTAATCCAATCTATCGCAAACTGTGTGATGCCATGCATTATGCTTCATTTATTAGCCTTTACTCAATGCACACCAATGATCAATTTAGAATTATCCCTTTAACTGGCCGATCAAATTGACATGTAAGCACTAAATTGTCCGTAACTTTTGATTTACAGATTAGAATTACACGAATTTAATGCGCATGTTAAGCTAGCTTAATTTTCTATATTATGACAAACTTTGAGACAGAAATAGATATGACAAGGCATCCAAGTAATCCAATCCATCCCAAACTATGTGACTCAATTTAAAGGCTTTTACTCAATGAGCACCAATGATCAGTTTAGAATGATCCCTTCAACTGGCCGATCAACTTGACATATCTGCCCTAAGTCGTCCGTAACTTTTGATTTATAGCTCCGGATAACATGAATGCAATGCCTACATTAAGCTAGTCAATTTGCTGAATTGTGACAAAATTTGAGCTAAAACTAGATATGACAAAGCGCCGAAGTAATCCAATCTATCCCAAACTGTGTTATGCCATGCTTTATGCTTCATTTACAAGCCTTTACTCAATGAGCAGCAATGAATAGTTTAGAATAATCATATTAACTGCCCGATCAACTTGATATGTCTGCACTAAATCGAGCGTAACTTTTGATTTTCAACTTAGAATGACACTAATCCAATGTTCACGTTAAGCTAGATAAATTTTCTATATTTTGATAAAATTTGATATAGAAATAGAGACGACAAAGCGTCCACAAGTATTTGAATCTATCACAAATTGTGTGATAACATGCCTTATGCTTCATTGATAAGCCTTTACTTATCACAAATCTAGAACGATCATTTTAACTGGCCGATCAACTTGACATGTCTACAGTAAATCGTCTAGAACTTTTGATTTCGAGCTAAGAATGACACCAATCTATTGCCCACGTTAAGGTAGCTCAATTTTCTATATAAATTTGAGACAGAAATAGATATGACAAAGCATCCAAGTAATCCAATCCATCCCAAACTACGTGACGCCATGCATTATTCTTTGTTTCTAAGCGTGTACTCAATGATATCCAATGATCAGTTTAGAATGATCCCTTTAACTGGCCGATCAACTTGATATGTCTCCACTAGATCGTCTGTAACTTTTGATTTATAGCTCCGAATGACATGAATCCAATGCCTACATTAAGCTATTTCAATTTTCCATATTGTGACAAAATTTGAGATAGAACTAGATATGAAAAAACGTCAGAGTAATCCAATCTATCCCAAACTGTGTGATGCCATGCTTTGTTCTTCATTTATAAGCCTTTACTTAATGAGCACCAATGATCATTTTAGAGTGATCATTCTAACTGGTCGAATAACTTGACATGTCCACACTAAATCATCTAGAACTTTTGATTTATAGCTTAGAATTACACGAATCCAACGCCCACGTTAAGCTAGCTCAATTTTCTATACTTTGACAAAATTTGAGATAGAAATAGAGAAAACAAAGCATCCAAGTTATCCAATCTATCCCAAAATGCATGATGCCATGCTTTATGCTTCATTTATAAGCCTTTACGTAATGAGCACCAATGATTAGTTTTGAATGATCACTTTAATTGGCCGATAAACTTGATATGTCCACAATAAATCATACGTAACTTTTAAAATAGAGCTCACAATGACACGGATCCAATACCCACGTCAAGCTAGCTCAATTTTTTTATATTTTGACAAAATTTGAGACAGAAATAGAGTGCACAAAGCATCCAAGTATTCCAATCAACCCAAAACTGCATGATGCCATGCTTTATGGTTCATTTATAGGCCTTTAATTGAAGAGCACCAATGATCAGTTTAGAATGATGACTTTAACTGGCTGATCAACTTGACATGTATGCACTAAATCGTCAGTAACTTTTGATTAGAGCTTAGAATGACATGAATCCCATGCCTATGCTAAGCTAGATCAATTTTTCTATATTGTAACAAAATTTTGAGACAGAAATAGATACGACAAAACGTCCAGGTAATCCAATCCAAAACTATGTGATGCCATGCATTATGCTTCATTTATAAGCGTTTACTCAAAAAGCACCAACGATCAGTTCAGAATGATCACTTTAACGGGCCGATCAACTCGACATGTAGTCACTGAATCGTACATAACTTTTTTTTAGAGCTCAGAATGACATCAATCCAATGCCAACGATAAGCTAGCTATATTTTCTACTTTGTGACGACAGAACTAGGTAAGACAGTGCATCCAAGTAATCCAATCTATCCAAAACTGTGTTATGCTATGCGTTATGCTTCGTTTATAAGACTTTATTCAATAAGCACCAATGATCAGTTTAGAATAATCATATTAACAGTCCGATAAACTTGACATGTCCGTACTAAATCGTCCGTAAATTTTGGGTTAGAGCTTAGAATGACACGAATCCAATACCCATGTTAACATGTCTGAACTTCTATATTTTGCAAAATTTGAGACAGAAATAGAGACGACAAAGCGTCCAAGTAATCCAATTTATCCCAAACTGTGTGATGTCATTCTTTATACATCATTTATAAGCCTTTACTTAATGAGCACCAATGATCAGTTTAGAATGATCACTTTAACTGGCCGAACAAATTGACATGTCAGCACTAAATCATCGATAACTATTGATTTAGTGCTCAGAAACAAACGAATCCGAAGCCAACGTTAAGGTAGTTCAATTTTCAATATTTTAACAAAATTTGAGATAGTAATAGAGACGACAAAGCATCCAAGTAATCCAATCAATCCAAAACTGAGTGATGCTATGCATTATGCTTCATCTATATGCCTTTACTCAATGAGCACGAATGATCAGTTTAGAAAAATCATATTAACTGGCCGATCAGCTTGACATGTCCGCACTAAATCATCCATAATTTTTGAATTTGAGTTCAGAATGAAACGAATCCAATGCCCACGTTAACCTATTTCAATTTTTTATATTGTGACAAAATTTGACACAACTAGATATGACAAAGCGTCCAAGTAATCCAATCTATCCCAAACTGCGTGATAGGATGCATTATGCTTCATTTATAAGCCTTTCCTCAATGCGCACCAATGATCAATTTAGAATGGTCATATTTACTGGCCGATCAACCTGACATGTGTGCACGAAATCTTCCAATACTTTTGATTTAGAGATAGAATGACACGAATTCAATGCTCACATTAACCTAGCTAATTTTTTTTATATTTTGCAAAATTTGAGACGAAACTAGAGACGACAAAGCGTCCAAGTAATCTAATCTACCCCAAACTGCCTTATACCATACTTTATGCTTCATATATAAGCCTTTACTTAATGAGCACTAATGATCGGTTCAGAATGATCACTTTAACTGGCAATTCAACTGGATATGTCTACACTAAACCGTTCATAACTTTTGATTTAGAGCTCTGAATGACACAAATCTTGTGCCCACATTAAGCTAGCTCAATTTTTTGTATTGTGGCAAAACTTGAGATGGAAATAGAGACAATAAAACGTCCAAGTAATCCAATCTGTGCCGAACTGGATGATGCCATGCTTTATGCTTCATTTATAAGCCTCTACTTAATGAGCACCAATGATCAGCTGTCTGTTACTTTTGATTTAGAGCTCAGAAACATACGAATCCAATGCCCACGTTAAGCTAGCTCAATTTTCTAGATTGTGTCAAACTTTGAGACAAAAATAGATACGACAAAGCATCCAAGTAATCCAATCTATCCAAAACTGCATGATGCCATCATTTGTAAACCTTTACTCAGTGAGCACCAATGATCTGTTTAGAATAATCATATTAACTGCCCGATCAACTTGACATGCCCGCACTAAATCGTCCGTAATTTTTGATTTAGAACTCCGAATGACACGAATCCAGTGCCAACGTTAGGCTAGCTCAATTTTCTATATTGTGACAAAATTTGAGATAGAAATTGAGATGATAACACTTCCAAGTAATCCAATCTATCCCAAACCACGTGATGCCATGCTTTATGCTTCATTTATAAGCCTTTACTTAATGAGAACCAAGGATCAGTTTAGAATGATCACTTTAACAGGCCGATCAACTTGATATGGCTACAATAAATGGTCCATAACTTTTTATTTGAGCTCACAATGACACGATTCCAATGACCACGTTAAGCTAGATCAATTTTCTATATTGTTACAAAAATTGAGACAGAACTAGATAATACAAAGCGTCCAAATAATCCAATCTATCCAAAACTGCATGATACCATGCTTTATGCTTCATTTACTAGCCTTTACTTAAAGAGCAGCAATGGTCAATTTAGGATGATCACTTTAACTGGCCGATCAACTTGACATATCCGTACTAAACCGTCTGTAACTCTTGGATTATAGCTAAGAATGACACGAATCCAATGCCCACATTAAGCTTCTTGATTTTCTATATTGTGACAAAATTTGAGTCAGAAATAGAGACAACAAAATATCCAATTAATCCAGTCTATCCATATCTGTGTGATGTCATGCATTATGCTTCATTTATAAGCTTTTACTCAATGAGCACCAGTGATCAGTTTAGAAAAAATCATATTAACTGGCCGATCAACCTGACATGTCCGCATTAAATCATCCGTAACATTTGATATTGAGCTCAAAATGACATGAATCCAATGCCCACGTTAAGCTAGCTCAAGTTTCTATATTGTTAGAAAATTTGAGACAACTAAATACAATAATGCGTCCAAATAATCCAACCTATCCCGAACTGCGTAATGCCACACATTATGCTTCATTAATAAGGGTTTACTCAATAAGCACCAAGCATCAGTTTAGAATGATCATATTAACTGGGCGATCAACTTGATATGTACACACTAAATCGTCCATAACTTTTGGTTAGAGATCAGAATGACATGAATCCCATGCCCACGTTAAGGTAGCTCAATATTCTATATTGTAACAAAATTTGAGACAGAAATAGATACGATCCAAGTGATCCAATATATCCAAAAATTTGTGCTTACATGTATTATGATTCATTTATAAGCCTTTACTCAATGAGCGGCAATGATCTATTTAGAATAATCATATTAACTGGCCGATGAACTTGACATGTCCTTGATAAATTGTTAGTAATTTTTTATTTTGAGCTCAGAACACGAATTCAATGCCCACGTTAAGCTAGATAAATTTTCTATATTTTAACAAAATTTGAGACAAAAATAGAGAGGACAAAGTGTCCAAGTAAAACAATCTATCCAAAATTGTGTGATGCCATGCATTATTCTTGATTTATAGGCCTTTGCTTAGTGATCACCAATGATCTGTTTAAAATAATCATATTAACTGGCCTATCAACTTGGCATGTCTGCAATAAATCGTCAGTAACTTTTGATTTTGACCTATGACAAGAATCCAATTGCCACGGTAAGCTGGATAAATCTGCTATATTTTAACAAATTTTTAGACAGAAATAGATTACAAATCGTCCGAGTAATCCAATCTATCCAAAACTGTGTGATGCCAGGTATTATGCTTCATTTATAAGCCTTTACTCAATGAGCACAAATGATCAGTTTAGAAGAATTATATTAACTGGCCGATCAACTTGACATGTTCGCACTAAATCGTTTGTAACATTTGATTTTGAGCTCAACATGACACGAATCCAAAGCCCACGTTAGACTTGCTAAATTTTTTTTATTTTGTAAAAATTTGAGAGAGAAATATAGACGACAAAGCGTGCAAGTAATCCAATCTATCCCAAGTTGCGTGATGACATGCTTTATGCTTAATTTATTAGCTTTTACTTAATGAGCACCAATGATCTGTTTAGATTGACCACTTTAACCTGCAGATCAACCTGACATGTTGGCACTAAATTGTCTGTAACTATTGATTTAGAGCTCAGAAACACCCAAAACCAATGCCCACATTAAGCTAGCTCAATTTTCTATATACTAACAAAAATTGAGATAGAAATAGAGAAAACAAAGCGTCCAAGTAATGCAATCTATAAAAAACTATCTGATGCCATGCATTATGCTTCATGTATAAGCCTTTACTGAATGAGCACCAATTATCAGTTTAGAAAAATCATATTAACTTCCCGATCAACTTGACATGTATGCACTAAATCGTCCGTAACTTTTGATTTTGAGCTCAGAATGACACGAATCCAATGCCCACGTTTAATTAGCTAAAGTTTCATACTTTTACAAAATTTTAGACAAAACTAGATACCACAAAGCGTCCAAATAATCCAATCTATCCCAAACTGGGTGATGGCATGATTATGCTTCATTTATAACTCTATACTCCATGATCAGTTTAGAATGAACATATTAACTGGCCAATCAACTTGACATGTCCGCACTAAATCGTACGTACCTTTTGATTTAGAGCTCAGAAACACACGAATCCAACGCCCACGTTAAGCTAGCTCAATTTTCTATATTTTAACAAAATTTGAGATAGAAATAGAGACGACAAAGCGTCCACGTAATCCAATCTATCCAAAACTAGGTGATGCCATGCATTATGATTCATTTATAAGCCTTTACTCAAAGAGCTCCAATGATCAGTTTAGAAAAATCTTATTAAGTGGCCGATCAACTTGACATGTCCGCACAAAATCGTCCGTAACTATTCATTTTGAGCTCATAATGACATGAATCCAATGCCCACGTTAGGCTAGCTCAATTTTCTCTATTGATACAAAATTCAAGGCATAACTAGATTCAACAAATTGTCCAAATAATCCAATCTATCCCAAACTGTGTGATGCCATGCATTATGCTTCATTTATAAGCCTTTACTTAATGAGCACCAAAGCCTTTACTTAATGAGCACCAAAGATGAGTTTAGAATGATCACTTTAACTGGACGATGAATTTGACATGTCCCAACTAAATCTTATGTAACTTTTGATTTAGATCTCATAAACACACAAATCCAATGCCCACGTTAAGCTAGCTCAATTTTCTATATTTAACAAATTTTCAGACAGTAATAGACAGGACAAAGCGTCCTAGTAATCTAATCTATCCAAATCTGTGTGATGCCATGCATTATGCTTAATATAAAACCCTTTACTCAATGAGCAACAATGATCAATTTAGAAAAAATCATATTAACTGGCCGATCAACTTGACATTTCCGCATTAAATCATCTTTAACTTTTGATTTTGAGCTCAGAATGACACGAATCCATTACCCACGTTAAGCTAGCTCAATTTTCTATATTGTTATAAAATTTGAGACAACTAGATATGACAAGGCGTCCAAATAATCTAGTGTATCCCAAACTGCCTGATGCCACGCATTATACTTCATTTATAAGACTTTACTCAATGACAACAAATGATCTGTTTAGAATACTCATATTAACTGGCCGATCAACTTGAAATGTCCGCACTAAATCGTCCATAACTTTTGATTTTGAGCTCAGAATGACACGAATCCAACGCCCATGTTAAGCTAGATAAATTTTCTATATGTTAATAAAATTTGAGACAGAGATAGAGACGGTTAAGCGGCCAAGTAATCCAATCTATCCCAGGTTGTGTGATGCCATGCTTTATGCTTAATTTATAAGCATTTACTTAATGAGCACCAATGATCTGTTTAGAATGACCACTTTAACTAGCTGATCAACTTGACATGTATGCACTAAATCGGCCGTATTTTTTGATTTAGAGCTTAGAAACACACGAAACCAATGCCCACGTTAAGCTAGCTCAATTTTCTATATTTTTAACAAAATATGAGATAGAAATAGAGACGACAAAGTGTCCAAGTAATAAAATCTATCCAAAACTGTTTGATGCCATGCATTATGATTCATGTATAAGCCTTTACTCAATGAGCACCAATGACCAGTGAAGAAAAATTATATGAACTTGCCGATTATCTTGACATGTCTGCACTAAATCGTACGTAACTTTTGATTTTGAGCTCAGAATGACACGAATCTAATGCCCACATTAAGCTAGCTCAATTTTCTATATTGCTATATAATTTGAGACAAAACTAGATACAACAAAGCATCCAAACAATCCAATCTATCCCAAACTGCGTGATGCCATGGATTATGTTTCATGTATAAGCCTTTTCACAATGAGCACCATTGATCAGTTTAGAATGATCATATTAACTGGCCGATCAACTTGACATATCCGCACAAAATCGTCTATAACATTTGATTTAGAGCTTCGAAACACACAAATTCAATGCCCACGTTAAGCTAGCTTAGTATTTATATTTTAACAAAATTTGAGATAGAAATAGAGACGAGAAAGCGTCCAAGTAATCCAATCTATCCAAACTTTGTGATGCCATGCATTATGCTTCATTTATAAGCCTTTACTCAATGAGCTCCAATTATCAGTTTAGAAAGATCTTATAAACTGGCTGATCAACTAGACATGTCCGCACAAAATCGTCCGTAGCTTTTGATTTTGAGCTCAGAATGACACGAATCCAACACCAATGGCAAGCTAACTTAATTTTCTCTATTGTTACAAAATTTGAGACATAACTAGATGCGAAAAAGCATCCAAATAATTCAATTTATCCCAAATTCCTTGATGCCATGCATTATGCTTCATTTCTAAGCCTTTACTCAGTGAGCACCAATGCTAAGTTTATAATGATCATATTAACTGGCCGATCAAGTTGACATGTCCAAATCATCCGTAATTTTTTATTTTCAGCTCAAAATGAAACGAATGCAATACCCATGTTAAGCTTGCTAAATTTGCTTTTTTTTTGACAAAATTTGTGACAAAAATAGAGATGACAAAGCGTCCAAGTAATCCAATCTATCCCAAGTTGCATGATGCCATGCTTTATGCATCATTTATAAGCCTTTACTTAATAACACCATTGATCGGTTTAGAATGATAACTTTAACTGGCCAATCAACTTGACATGTCCAAACGAAATCGTCCGTAACATTTGATTTATAGCTCAGAAACACACGAATCCAATGCCGACGTTAACCTAGCTCAATTTTCTATATTTTAACAAAATTTGAGATAGAAATAGCGATGGCAAAGCGTCCAAGTTATCCAATCTATCCAAAACTGTGTGATCACATGCATTATGTTTCATTTATAAGCCTTTACTCAATGAGCAGCAATGATCAGTTTAGAAAAATCATATTAATTGGCCGATCAACTTGACATGTCCGCACTAAATCGTCCATAACTTTTGATTCTGAGCTATGAATGAAACGAATCCAATGCCCACGGTAAGGTAGCTCAATTTTTTATATTGTTACAAAATTTGATATAGAAATAGAGACGAAAACGCGTCCAAGTTATCCAATCTATCTAAAACTGTGTGATCCCATGCATTATGCTTCATTTATAAGCCTTTACTCAATGAGCACCAAAGATCAGTTTAGAATGATCATATTAGCTGGCGAATCAACTTGACATGTCCGCACTAAATTGTCCGTAATTGTTTTATTTTGAGCTCAAAATGATAGGAATACAATGCCCATGTTAAGCTTGCTAAATTTTCTTTATTTTGATAAAATTTGGGATAGAATTAGAGAAGACAAAGCATCCAAGAAATCCAATCTTTCCCAAATTGTGTGATACCATGCTTAATTCTTTGTTTATAAGCCTTTACTTAATTAGCACCAGTGCTCAGTTTAGAATGATCACTTTAACTGTCCGATCAACTTGACATATCCGCACTAAATCGTCCGTAAATTTTAATTTAAAGCTTAGAATGACGCAAATCCAATGCCCACGTTGACATGTCCGCACTAAATTTTCTACATTTTGAAAAATTTGAGACAGAAATAGAGACGACAAAGCGTCCAAGTAATCCAATTTATCCCAAACTGCGTGATGCCATGCTTTAATTTTCATTTATAAGCCTTTACATAATGAGCACCAATGATCAATTTAGAATGATCACTTTAACTGGCCGATTAACTTGATATGTCTGCACTAAATTGTCTATAACTTCTGATTTAGAGCTCAGAAACACACGAATCCAATGCCCACATTAAGCTAGCTCAATTTTTTATACTTTAACAAAATTTGAGACAGAAATTGAGATGACAAAGCGTCCTAGTAATCCAATCTATCTAAAACTTTGTGATGCCATGCAATATGTTTCATTTATAAGCCTTTAGTCAATGAGCACCAATGATCAGAATTAGAATAATCATATTAATTCGCCGATCAACTTGACATATCCGCACAAAATCGTCCATAACTTTTGATTTAGAGCTCTGGATGATACGAATCCAATGCCCACGTTAAGCTAGATAAATTTTCTATATTTTAACAAAACTTGAGACAAAAAAAAGAGACGACAAAGCGTCTAAGTAATCCAATCTATCCAAAACTTTGTGATGCAATGCATTATGTTTCATTTATAAGCCTTTACTTAATGAGCACCAATGATCAGTTTAGAATATTCACTTTAACTGGCCGATGAACTTGACATGTTTGCACTAAATCGTCCATACCTTTTGATTTAGAGCTCAGAATGATACAAATCCAATGCCCACATTAAGCTAGATAAATTTTCTATATTTAACAAAATTTGAGATAAAAATAGAAATGACAAATCGTCCAAGTAATCCAATCTATCCAAAACTGTGTGATGCAATGCATTATGCTTCATTTATAAGCCTTTACGTAATGAGCACCAATGATGAGTTTTGAATGATGACTTTAACTGGCTGATCAACTTGACATGTCCGCACTAAATTGTATGTAACTTTTGATTTAGAGTACAGAAACACACGAATCCAATGCCCACGTTAAGCTAGCTCAATGTTCTATACTTTAACACAATTTGAGATAGAAATAGAGACAACAAAGAATCCAAGTAGTCCTTTCTTTCCAAAACTTTGTGATGCCATACATTATGCTTCATTTATAAGCATTTACTCAATGAGCACCATTGATCAGTTTAGAAAAATCCTATTAATAGGCCAATCAACTTGACATGTCCTCACTAAATAGTCCGTAACTTTTGATTTTGAGTACAGAATGAAACAAATCCAATGCCCACGTTAACCTAGTTCAATTATCTATATTGTTGCAAAATTTGAGACAGAATTAGATACGACAAAGCGTCCAAATAATCCTATCTATCCCAAACTTTGTGATGCCATGCATTATGCTTCATTTATAAGCCTTTACTCAATGAGCACCAATGATCAATTCAAAATGATCTCTTTAACTTGCCGATCAACTTGACATGTCCGCACTAAATCGTTCACAACTTTTGATTTAGAGCTCAGAATGACATCAATCCAATGCCCATGATAGGCTAGCTCAATTTTCTACATTGTGAAAAAATTGTAGATTGAACTAGATAAGACAAAGCATCTAAGTAATCCAATATATCTGAAATTGTGTTGATAGCATGCATTATGCTTTGTTTATAAGCCTTTATTCAATAACGACCAATGATCAGTCTATAATAATTATATTAACTGTCCGATCAACTTGACATGTCCGCACTAAATCGTCCGTAAATTTTGATTTAGAGCTTAGAATGACACAAATCCAATGCCCACTTTGACATGTCCGCACTAAATTTTCTATATTTTGCAAAATCTGAGACAGAAATAGAGACTACAAAGCGTCCAAGTATTCCAATTTATCCCAAACTACGTGATGCCATGCTTTAATTTTCATTTATAATCCTTTACTTAACAAGCAGCAATGATCAATTTAGAAAGAGTACTTTAATTGGTCGATTAACTTGATATGTCCGCACTAAAATGTCTGTAACTTTTGATTTAGAGCTCAGAAACACACGAGTCCAATGCCCACATTAAGTTAGATAAATTTTCTATATTTTAACAAAACTTGAGAAAAAAATAGAGATGACAAAGCATCCAAGTAATCCAATCTATCCAAAACTTTTTGATGCGATGCATTATGCTTCATTTATAAGCCTTTACTCAATGAGAACCAATTATCAGTTTTGAATAATCACTTTAACTAGCCGATCAACTTCACATGTCCGCACTAAATCGTCCATACCTTTTGATTTAGAGGTCAGAATGATACGAATCCAATGTCCACATTAAGCTATATAAATTTTCTATATTTTAACAAAATTTGAGACAAATATAAAGACGACCAAGCGTCCAAGTAATCCAATCTATCCAAAACTGTGTGATGCGATGCATTATGCTTCATTGATAAGCCTTTACTTAATGATCACCAATGACGAGTTTAGAATAATCACTTTAACGGGCTGATCAACTTGACATGTCGGCACTAAATCGTCTATAACTTTTGATTTAGAGCTCAGAAACACACGAATCCAATGCCCACGTTAAGCTAGCTCAATTTTCTATACGTTAACAAAATTTGAGATAAAAATAGAGACAACAAAGAATCCAAGTAATCCACTCTATCCAAAACTGTGTGATGGCATGCATTATGCTTCATTTATAATCCTTTACTCAACGAGCACCATTGATCTGTTTAGAAAAATCCTATTAACAGGCCGATCAACTTGACATGTCCGCACTAAATCATCTGTAACTTTTGATTTTGAGTTCAAAATGGAACGAATCCAACGCCCACATTAACCTAGTTCAATTTTCTATATTGTGACAAAATTCTAGACAGAACCTGATACGACAAAGCATCCAAAGAATTCAATCTATCCCAAAATGTTCGATTGCATGCATTGTGCTTCATTTCTAAGCCTTTACTCAATGAGCCCCAGTGATCAGTTTAGAATGATCATATTAACTTGCCGATCAAATTGACATGTCCGCACTAAATCGTCTGTAACAATAGATTTAGAGATCAGAGTGACATGAATCCAATGCCCACGTTAACCTACCTAAATTTTTTATGTTTTCCAAAATTTGAGAAAAAAATAGGGACGACAAAGTGTTCAAGTAATCCAATCTATCGCAAACTGCATGATGTCATGCCTTATGCTTCATTTATTAGCCTTTACTTAATGAGCACCAATGATAGGTTTAGAATGATCACTTTAACTGGCCGATCAACTTGATATGTCTGCACTAAATCGTTCGTAACTTTTGATTTAAAGCTCCGAACGACACGAATCCAGTGCCCACGATAAGCTAGCTCGATTTTCTATATGGTGAAAAAATATGAGACAGAAATAGGGACAATAAAACGTCCAAGGAATCCAATCTATCACAAACTGTGTGATGCGATGCTTTATGCTTCATTATAAGTCTCTACTTAATGAGCACCAATGATATGTTTAGAATGATGACTTTAACTGGCATATTAACTTGACATATCCGCACTAAATCGTCCGTAACTTTTAATTTAGAGCTCAAAAACACACGAATCCAATGCCTACATTAAGCGAGCCCAATATTCTATCTTGTAACACAATTTGAGATAGAAATACATACGACAATGCGTACAAGTAACCCAATTTATCCAAAATTGTGTGATGCCATGCATTATACTTGCTTTATAAGCCTATACTCAATGAGCACCAATGATCCGTTCAAAATGATCACATTAACTGGTCGATCAACTTTACATGTACGCACTAAATCGTCTGTAAGTTTTGATTTAGTGCTCAGAATGACACCAATCCAATGCCCATGTTAAGCCACCTCAAGTTTCTATATTGTGAAAAATATTGAGTAAAGAAATATATACGAAAAAGAGTCCAAGTAATCCAATCTATCCCAAACTGCGTGATGGCATCATTTGTAAAACTTTACTCAGTGAGCACCAATGATCTGTTTAGAATAATCATATTAACTGCCCGATCAACTTGACATGCCCGCACTAAATCGTCCATAATTTTTTATTTAGAGCTCCGAATGACACGAATCCAGTGCCCACGTTAGGCTAGCTCAATTTTCTATATTGTCACAAAATTTGTGATAGAAATAGAGATGAAAATACTTCCAAGTAATCCAATCTATCCCAAAATACGTGATGCCGTGCTTTATGGTTCATTTATAAGCCTTTACTTAATGAGCACCAAGGATCTGTTTAGAATGATCACTTTAACTAGCCGATCAACTTGACATGTCCACAATAAATCGTCCATAACTTTTTATTTGAGCTCACAATGACATGATTCCAATGACCACGTTAAGCTAAATCAATTTTCTATATTGTTACAAAAATTGAGACAGAAATAGATAATACAAAGCATCCGAATAATCCAATCTATCCAAAACTGCATGATACCATGCTTTATGCTTCATTTATAAGCCTTTACTTAAAGAGCAGCAATGGTCAATTTAGGATGGTCACTTTAACAAGCCGATAAACTTGACATGTCCACTGTAAACCATTTGTAACTCTTGATTTATAGCTTAGAATGACACGAATCCAATGCCCACATTAAGCTTCTCGATTTTCTATATTGTGACAAAATTTGAGTCAAAAATAGAGACAACAAAATATCCAAATAATCCAGTCTATCCACATCTGTGTGATGCCATGCATTATGCTTCATTTATAAGCTTTTACTCAATGAGCACTAATGATCAGTTTAGAAAAAATCATATTAACTGGCCGATCAACCTGACATGTCCGCATTACATCATCCGTAACATTTGATATTGAGCACAAAATGACATGAATCCAATGCCCACGTTAAGCTAGCTGAATTTTCTATATTGCTACAAAATTTGAGACAACTAAATATGACAATGCGTCCAAATAATCCAACCTATCCCGAACTGCGTGATGCCACACATTATGCCTCATTAATAAGGGTTTACTCAATGAGCACCAAGAATCAGTTTAGAATGATCATATTAACTGGGTTATCAACTTGATATGTACACACTAAATCGCCCGTAACTTTTGATTAGAGCTCAGAATGACATGAATCCCATGCCCACGTTAAGGTAGCTCAATTTTCTATATTGTAACAAAATCTGAGACATAAATAGATACGATCCAAGTAATCCAATATATTCAAAACTTTGTGCTTACATGTATTATGATTCATTTATAAGCCTTTACTCAATTAGCACCAATGATCTATTTAGAATAATCATATAAACTGGCCGATAAACTTGACATGTCCGCGATAAATTGTTAGCAATTTTTTATTTTGAGCTCAGAACACGAATCCAATGCCCACGTTAAGCTAGATAAAGTTTCTATATTTTAACAAAATTTAAGGCAAAAATAGAGAGGACAAAGTGTCCAAGTAAAACAATCTATCCAAATTGTGTGATGCCATGCATTATTCTTGATTTATAAGCCTTTGCTTAGTGATCACCAATGATCTTTTTAGAATAATCATATTAACTGGCCTATCGACTTGGCATGTCTGCACTAAATCGTTAGTAACTTTAGATTTTGAGCTCACTATGACAAGAATCCAATGCGCACGTTAAGCTCGATAAATCTGCTATATTTTAACAAATTTTGAGGTAGAAATAGATGACAAATCGTCCGAGTATCCAATCTATCCAAAACTGTGTGATGGCAGACATTATGCCTCATTTATAAGCCTTTACTCAATGAGCACAAATAATCAGTTTAGAATAATCATATTAACTGGCCGATCAACTTGACATGTTCGCACTAGCTTAGAAACACACAAAACCAATGCCCACGTTAAGCTAGCTCAATTTTCTATATTTTAACAAAAATTGAGATAGAAATAGAGACGACAAAGCGTCCAAGTAATGCAATCTATAAAAAAACTATGTGATGCCATGCATTATGCTTCATGTATAAGCCTTTACTGAATGAGCACCAATGATCAGTTTAGAAAAATCATATTAACTGCCCGATCAACTTGACATGTATGCACTAAATCGTCCGTAACTTTTGATTTTGAGCTCAGAATGACACGAATCCAATGCCAACCTTTAGGTAGCTAAATTTCTATATTTTTATTAAATTTGAGACAAAACTAGATACGAAAAAGCGTCCAAATAATCCAATCTATCCTAAACTGGGTGATGGCATGATTATGCTTCATTTATAAGTCTATACTCAATGATCAGTTTAGAATGAACATATTAACTGCCAAATCAACTTGACATATCCGCACTAAATCATACGTAACTTTTGATTTAGAGCTCAGAAACACACGAATCCAATGCCGACGTTAAGCTAGCTCAATTTTCTATATTTTAACAAAATTTGAGATAGAAATAGAGACGACAAAGCGTCCAAGTAATCCAATCTATCCAAAACTGGGTGATGCCATGCACTATGCTTCATTTATAAGCCTTTACTCAATGAGCTCTAATGATCAGTTTAGAAAAATCTTATTAAGTGGCCGATCAACATGACATGTCCACACAAAACCGTCCGTAACTATTCATTTTGAGCTCATAATGACACGAATCCAATGCCAACGTTAAGCAAGCTCAATTTTCTCTATTTATTCAAAATTCGAGACATTACGATTCAACAAATTGTCCAAATAATCCGATCTATCCCAAACTGCGTGATGCCATGCATTATGCTTGATTTATAAGCCTTTGCTTAATGAGCACCAAAGATCTGTTTAGAATGATCACTTTAACTAGCCGATGAACTTGACATGTCCCAACTAAATCTTATGTAATTTTTGATTTAGAGCTCATAAACACACAAATCCAATGCCGACGTTAAGCTAGCTCAGTTTTCTATATTTAACAAATTTTCAGACAGAAATAGAGAGGACAAAGCGTCCAAGTAATCCAATCTATCCAAATCTGTGTGATGCCATGCATTATGCTTAATTTAAAACCCTTTACTCAATGAGCACCAATGATCAATTTAGAAAAAATCATATTAACTGGCCGATCAACTTGAGATTTCCGCATTAAATCATCTTTAACTTTTGATTTTGAGCTCAGAATGACACGAATCCAATACCCATGTTAAGCTAGCTCAGTTTTCTATATTGTTATAAAATTTGAGATAACTAGATACGACAAGGCATCCAAATAATCCAATGTATCCCAAACTGCCTGATGGCACACATTATGCTTCATTTATAAGACTTTACTCAATGACCATAAATGATCAGTTTAGAATAATCATATTAACTCGCCGATCAACTTGAAATGTCTGCACTAAATCATCTGTAACTTTTGATTTTGAGCTCAGAATGACACGAATCCAACGCCCCTATTAAGCTAGATAAAGTTTCTATATGTTAATAAAATTTGAGACAGAGATAGAGACGGTAAAGCGGCCAAGTAATCCAATCTATCCCAAGTTGTGTGATGCCATGCTTTATGCTTAATTTATAAGCATTTACTTAATGAGCACCAATGATCTGTTTAGAATGACCACTTTAACTAGCCGATCAACTTGACATGTACGCACTAAAACGGCCGTATTTTTTTATTTAGAGCTCAGAAACACACGAAACCAATGCCCACGTTAAACTAACTCAATTTTCTATATTTTAACAAAATATGAGATAGAAATAGAGATGAAAAAGTATCCAAGTAATCTAATCTATCCAAAACTGTGTGATGCCATGCATTATGATTCATGTATAAGCCTTTACACAATGAGCACCAATGATCAGTTAAGAAAAATCATATGAACTGGCCGATTAGCTTGACATGTCTGCACTAAATCGTCCATAACTTTTGATTTTGAGCTTAGAATGACATGAATCCAACGCCCACGTTAAGCTAGCTCAATTTTCTATATTGTTATAAAATTTGAGACAAAACTAGATACGACAAAGTATCCAAACAATCCAATCTATCCCAAAGTGCGTGATGCCATGGATTATGTTTCATGTATAAGCCTTTTCACAATGAGCACCAATGATCAGTTTAGAATGATCATATTAGCTGGCCGATCAACTTGACATATCCGCACTAAATCGTCTATAACTTTTGATTTAGAGCTTCGAAACACACGAATCCAATGCCCACGTTAAGCTAGCTCAATTTTCTATATTTTAACAAAATTTGAGATAGAAATAGAGACGAGAAAGCGTCCAAGTAATTCAATCTATCCAAACTATGTGATGCCATGCATTATGCTTCATTTATAAGCCTTTACTCAATGAGCTCCAATGATCAGTTTAGAAAGATCTTATAAACTGGTCGATCAATTTCACATGTCCGCACAAAATCGTCCGTAACTTTTGATTTTGAGCTCAGAATGACACGAATCCAACGCCAGTGGTAAGCTAACTGAACTTTCTCTATTGTTACAAAATTTGAGACTTAACTAGATGCGAAAAAGCATCCAAATAATTCAATCTATCTCAAATTGCTTGATGCCATGCATTATGCTCTATTTCTAAGCCTTTACTCAATGAGCACCAATGATAAGTTTATAATGATCATATTAACTGGCCGATTAAGTTGACATGTCCAAATCTTCCAAAATTTTTGATTTTGAGCTCAAAATAAAACGAATGCAATGCTCACGTTAAGCTTGCTAAATTTTCTTTATTTTGACAAAATTTGTGACAGAAATAGAGACGACAAAGCATCCAAGTAATCCAATCTATCCCAAGTTGCATGATGTCATGCTTTATGCAAAGCTCTAATAGGTAAGTTCTTTTTTCTTTTTCCTTTTTTTTCTTAATCTAATCGAATCCTAAACCAATGAGTCACACACTAAGCATAGCAATTATATCAAAGGAGTTTTGATGGAAATTTTTATTCAAACAAATCCAGTCTTTCACTAAGATTTCGAATAGCAGTCTTGAATTCAAGTTGATTATGTTTTGCCTCTTACTCGGAGAAAGACGGTCAAACAATTCTGATCAACTAAGACAGAAATAAAGCATTGGTTTGAACTCTTCTTCGGTGTCAAGGTAATAGCTATGAATAGTCATCGGCTCCCCGGAAAGGTTAAAAGAATGGGACCCATTCTGGGACATACAATGCATTAAAGACGTATGATCATTACTCTACGAATCTATTCGAACTCTCAATGAATTCCACGAATTTTAGGCGGAATAGGAATTGTAATCCTTTCCACTTCTCAAGGTATAATGACTGACCGAGAAGCTCGACGAAAAAGAATCGGCGCAAAGTCGGACCTACTTTTTGGAAAAATAATATAAATTTTTTTTATAATTAAATGAATTCTTTTGTCCCTTCCAGGCGATTGGAAAATAAAGAAATAGTTAATATATTCAAGATAATTACGTATTTACAAAATACCGTCTCAATGCTTCATTTATAACTTTTTACTTAATAACACAATTGATCGGTTTAGAATGATCACTTTAACTGCCAATCAACTTGACATGTCCATACCAAATCGTCTGTAACTTTTGATTTAAAGCTCATAAACACACGAATCCAATGCCGACGTTAACCAAGCTCAATTTTTTATATTTTAACAAAATTTGAGATAAAAATAGGGACAGAAAAGCAACCAAATTATCCAATCTATCCAAAATTGTGTGATGGCATGCATTATGTTTCATTTATAAGTCTTTACTCAATGAACACCAATGATCAGTTTAGAAAAATCCTATTAATTGGCCGATCAACTTGACATGTCCGCACTAAATCGTCCATAACTTTTGATTTTGAGCTATGAATGAAATGAATCCAATGCCCATGTTAAGGTAGCTCAATTTTTATATTGTTACAAAATTTGATATAGAAATAGAGACGAAAAAGCGTCCAAGTAATCCAATCTATCCAAAACTGTGTGATCCCATACATTATGCTTCATTTATAAGCCTTTACTCAATGAGCACCAAAGATCAATTTAGAATGATCATATTAGCTGGCCAATCAAATTGACATGTCCGCACTAAATTGTCCGTAATTTTTTTATTTTGAGCTCAAAATGACACGAATCCAATGCCCATGTTAAGCTTTCTAAATTTACTTTATTTTGACAAAATTTGGGATAGAAATAGAGAAGACAAAGCGTCAATGTAATCCAATCTATCCCAAGGTGTGTGATGCCATGCTTTATGCTTCATTTATAATTCTTTACTTAATGAGCACCAATGATCAGCTTAGAATAATCACTTTAACTGGCCGATCAACTTAACAAGACCACACTAAATCATCCGTAATTTTTTTATTTTGAGCTCAAAATGACACGAATCCAATGCCCATGTTAATCATGCGAAATATTCCTTATTTTGACAAAATTTGTGATAGAAATAGAGACGACAAAGCGTCCAAGTAATATAATCAATCCCAAACTGCGTGATGTCATGCTTTATGCTTCATTTATAAGCCTTTACTTAATAGAATGATGACAAAAATTCTACATTTTATTAATTCAAATTACAGTATTCATTTCCTCTCAAAGGTATCAGTTATTAATTTCCTATATATAACTTTCCACTTATCGACAAATTATAAGTTATAATTGTTGACTTGTAAGGTTCCCGATGGATTAAGGCGCTTTGTCATCTCTATATTGGATTACTTGGACGCTTTGTCATCTCTATATCTGTCTCAAATTTTGTCAAAATATAGAAAATTTATCTAGCTTAACGTGGGCATTCAATTCGTGTCATTACGAGCTCAAATCAAGAGGTACGGATGATTTAATGCGGATGTGTCAAGTTGATCGGGCAGTTAATATGATTATTCTAAACTGATTATTGGTGCTCATTGAGTAAGAGCTTATAAATGAATCATAATTCATGACATCAAACAGTTTTTGATAGATTGGATTACTTGGACGCTTTGTGGTCTCTATTTCTGTCTCAAATTTTGTGAACATATAGAAAATTAAGGTAACTTAACATTGGCATTGGATTTATGTCATTCTGAGCTCTAAATCAAACGTTACGAACAATTTATTGCGGACATGTCAAGTTAAGTGGCAGTTAAAGTGATCATTCAATACAAATCATTGGTGGTCATTATGTATAGGCTTATAAATTAAGCATAAAGCATGGCATCAATAAGTTTGGATACATTGGATTACTTGAATGCTCTGTCGTCTCTATCTTTTGTCTCAAATTTTGTCAAAATATAGAAAATTGAGCTAGTTTAACGTGACATTGGATTCATGTCATTTTGAAATATAAATCAAACGTTATTGACGGTATAGTGCGAACATTTCATTTTGAGATATAAATAAAAAGTTATTGACGATTTAGTGCGAACATGTCAAGTTGATCGGCCAGTTAATATGATTATTTTAAACTGATCATTGGTGTTCATTGAGTAAAGGATTATAAATGAAGCACAATGAACGGCATCACGCAGTTTAAGATAGACTGGATTACTTGGATGCTTTTTGTATCTAGTTTTCTCTCAAATTTTGTTACAATATTTAAATTGAGCCACCTTAACGCGGGCATTGGATTTGTGTCATTCCGAGCTCTAAATTAAAAGTTATGGACGATTTAGTGCAGACATGTCAAGTTGATCGGGCAGGTAATGTGCTCATTTTAAACTGATCATTGGTGCTTATTAAGTAAAGGCTTAGATTAGATTATTAAGTAAAGGCTTATTAAGAAAATTGGATGGATTAGATTACTTGGACGCTTTGTCGTCTCTATTTCTGTCTCAAATTTTGTCAATATATAGAAAATTTAGCTAGCTTAACGTGACATTGGATTCGTGTTGTTTTGAGCTCTAAATCAAAATTTTTTAACGATTTGGTGCAGACATGTCAGGTTGATCGACCAGTAATATGATTATTCTTAACTGATCATTAGTGTTCATTGAGTAAAGGCTTATAAATGAAGCATAATGCATGGAATCACACAGTTTGAGATAGATTGGATTACTTGGACGCTTTGTTGTATCTAGTTCTATCTCAATTTTTTTCACAATATATAAAATTGAGCTAGCTTAACGTGGGCATTGGATTTGTGTAATTCTGAACTCTAAATCAAAAGTTACCGACGATTTAATGCGGTGATGTCAAGTTGATCGACCAGTTAAAGTGATCATTCTAAACATATCATTGGTGCTCATTACATAAAGGCTTATAAATGAAGCATAATGCATGGCATCAAGCAGTATGGATGGATTGGATTACGTGAACGCTTTTTCGTATCTATTTCCTTCTCAGATTTTAACAATATATAGAAAATTGAACCAGCTTAACGTGGGCATTGGATTCGTGTCATCCGGAATCATGTGTTCAAGTTTAAAAAGGTCGATCAAATATGGAGAATTAAGCTATCTTAACGTGGGCATTGGATTCGTGTCAGTCCGAGCTCTAAATCAAAAGTTAGGGACGATTTAGTGCGGACATATGAAGTTGATTGGCCAGTTAAAGTCGTCATTCTAATTTGATCATTGATGCTCCATGAGTAAAGGCTTATAAATGAATCATAATGTATGGCATCACATAGTTTGGGATAGATTGGATTACTTGAAGGCTTTGTCGTATCAATTTCTATCTCAAATTTTTTAACGTGGGCATTGGATTCGTGTCATTCCTAGCTCTAAATCAAAATTTATGAACGATTTAGTGCGGACATGTTAAGTTGATCTACCATTTAAAGTGATAATTCTAAATGGATAATTCGTGCCCATTGAGTAAAGGCTTATCAATGAAGCATAATGCATGGTATCACACAGTTTTGGATAGATTGGATTACTTGGACTCTTTATCGTATCTAGCTCAGCCTCAAATTTCATTACAATATAAAATATTGAGCTAGCTTATTGTGGGCATTGGATTCGTGTGTTTCTGAGCTCTAAATTAAAAGTTACGTACGATTTAGTACAGACATATCAAGTTGATCGGCCAATTAAAGTGATCATTCTAAACTTATCATTAGTGCTCCTTAACTAAAGGCTTTGAAATGAAGCCTAAGGAATGGCATCACTCAGTTTGGGATAGATTGGATTACTTGGACGCTTTCTCATCTCTATATCTGTCTCAAATTTTGTCAAAATATAGAAAATTTATCTAGCTTAACGTGGGCATTCACTTCGTGTCATTATGAGCTCAAATCAAGAGGTACGGATGATTTAATGCGGATGTGTCAAGTTGATCGGCCAGTTAATATGATTATTCTAAAGTGATTATTGGTGCTCATTGAGTAAAAGCTTATAAATGAAGCATAATGCATGACATCAAACAGGTTTTGATAGATTGGATTACTTGGACGCTTTGTGGTTTCTATTTCTGTCTCAAATTTTGTCAAAATATAGAAAATTGAGTTAACGTAACGTGGGCATTGGATTCGTGTCATTCTGAACTCTAAATCAAAAGTTATGAACAATTTATTACGGACATGTCAAGTTATGTGGCCAGTTAAAGTGATCATTCTATACACATCTTTGGTGCTCATTATTTAAAGGCTTATAAATTAAGCATAAAGCATGGCATCAAGCAGTTTGGATAGATTGGATTACTTGAACGCTCAGTCGTCTTTATCTTTTGTCTCAAATTTTGTCAAAATATTGAAAATTAAGCTAGTTTAACGTGACATTGGATTCATGTCATTTTGAGATATAAATCAAAAGTTATTCACGATTTAGTGCGGACATGTCAAGTTGATCGGCCAGTTAATATGATTATTTTAAATTGATCAATGGTGTTCATTGAGTAAAGGATTATAAATGAAGCATAATGCATGGCATCACTCAGTTTGAGATAGATTGGATTACTTGGAAGCTTTTTGTATCTAGTTTTGTCTCAAATTTTGTTACAATATATAAAATTGAGCTACCTTAACGTGGGCATGTGATTTGTGTCATTCCGAGCTCTAAATCAAAACTTATGGACGATTTAGTGCAGACATGTCAAGTTGATCAACCAGTTAATGTGATCATTCTAAACTGATCACAGCTGATCATTTCGTAAAGTCTTATAAATGAAGCATAATTCATAACATCAAGCAAATTGGATGGATTATATTACTTGGCGCTTTGTCGTCTTTATTTCAGTCTCAAATTTTGTCAAAATAGAGAAAATTTAGATAGCTTAACGTGACATTGGATTCGTGTTGTTTTGATCTCTAAATCAAAATTTATTAACGATTTGGTGCGGACATGTCAGGTTGATCGACCAGTTAATATGATTATTCTTAACTGATCATTGGTGTTCATTGAGTAAAGGCTTATAAATGAAGCATATTGCATGGTATCACGCAGTTTGAGATAGATTGGATTAATTGGACACTTTGTTGTATCTAGTTCTATCTCAAATTTTTTTCACAATATATAAAATTGAGCTACCTTAACGTGGGCATTGGATTTGTGTCATTCTGAGCTCTAAATCAAAAGATACAAATGATTTAGTGTGGTAATGTCAAGTTGATCGACCAGTTAAAATGATCATTTTAAATATATTATTGGTGCCCATTAAGTAAAGGCGTATAAATGAAGCATAATGCATGACATCAAGCAGTATGGATGGATTGGATTACTTGGACGCTTTGTCGTCTCTATTTCCTTCTCAGATTTTAACAATATATAGAAAATTGAGCCAGCTTAACGTGGGCATTTGATTCGTGTCATTCAGAGCTCTAAATCAAAAGTTACTAATGATTTAGTGGAGACATTTCACGGTTATCGGTCAGTTAAAGTGATCATTCTAAACCGATCATTGGTGCTCATTGAGTAAAAGCTTATAAATGAAGCATAATGCATGGCATCACATAGTTTTAGATAGATTGGATTATTTGGATGCTTTGTCATATCTAATTATGTCTCCAATTTTGTTACAATATAGAAAATTGACCAAGTTTAAGGTGGGCATTGGATTCATGTGTTCGTGAGCTCTAAATCAAAAGTTATGGACAATTTAGTGCAGACATGTCAAGTTGATCGGCCAGTTAAAGTGATTATTCTAAACTGATCATTGGTGCTCATTAAGTAAAGGCTTATAAATGAAGCATAAAACATGGCAGCACGCAATTTGGGATAGATTGGATTACCTGGATACTTATTCGTCGCCATTCCTGCTCCAAATTTTGTCAAAATATAGAAAATGGAGCTAACGTAACATGGGCATTGGATTCGTGTCATTCTGATCTCTAAATCAAAAGTTATATATGATTTAGTGCGGACATTTCAAGTTGATTGGCCAGTTAAAGTGATCATTCAAAACCGATCATTCAAAACCGATTATGCTTATCAAGGAAGCATAATGCATCGCATCACACAATTTTGAATAGATTGGATTACTTGGACGCTTTGTCATATCTAGTTCATTCTCAAATTTTGTCACAATATAGAAAATTGAGCTAGCTTAACATGGGCGTTGGATTCATGTCATTCAGAGCTCTAAATAAAATCTTAGTGATGATTTAGTACGGACATGTCAATTTTATCGGCCAGTTAAAATGATCTTGAACGCTTTACTTGAATGCTTTTTCGTATCTATTTCTGTCTCAAGCTTTGAAAAAGTATAGAAAATTGAGCTTGCTTAACGTAGACATTGGATTTATGTCATTTTGAGCTCCAAATTAAAAGTTACGGACGATTTAGTGAGAACATGTCAAGTTGAGTGGCCAGTTAAAGTGAACATTCTAAACAGATTATTGTTGCTCATTAAGTAAAGGTTTGTAAATGAAGCATAAAGGATGGCATCAAGTAGTTTGGATAGATTGGATTACTTGTACGCTTGGTCGTCTCTATTTCTCTCTCAAATTTTGTCAAAATATAGAAAATTGGGCTTGCTTAACGTGGACATTGGATTCGTGTCATTCTGAGCTCTAAATTAATAGTTAGGGACAATTTAGTGTGGACATGTCAATTTGATTGGCTAGTTAATCTGATTATTCTAAACTGATCATTGGTGCTCATTGAGTAAAGGATTATAAATGAAGCATAATGCATGGCACCACATAATTTGCGTTAGATTGGATTACTTGGACGCTTTTTGGTATATAGTTCTGTCATAAATTTTGTCACAATATAGAGAATTGAACTAGGTTAATGTGGGTATATGATTCGTGTCATTCAGGGCTACAAATCAAAATTTATGAATGATTTAGTGTAAACATGTCAGATTGACCGGCTGGTTAAATTGATCACTCTAAACTGATTATTGGTGGTCATTGGGTAAACGCTTATAAATGAAGAATAATGCATGGCATCACGCAGTTTGGATGGAATCGATTACTTGAATGCTTTATCGTATCTATTTATTTTTTAAATTTTGTCACAATATAGAAAATTGAGCTAGCTTAACGTGGGCATTGGATTCGTGTCATTCTGAGCTCTAAATTAAAAGTTATGGATGATTTACTGCATACATGTCAAGTTGATCGGCCACTTAAAATGATCATTCTAAACTGATCATTGGTGCTCACTGAGTAACGGCTTATAAATGAAGCATAATGCATGGTATCACGCAGTTTGGGATAGATAGGATTACTTGGACGTTTTATCGTATCTAGTTTGGTCTCAAATTTTGTCACAATATAGAAAATTGAACTAGCTTAATGTGGGCAATTGATTGTTGTCATTCTAAGCTATAAATCAAGTGCTATGGACGATATAGTGTAAACATGTTAAGGTGTTCGGCCAGTTAAAATGATCATTCTAAAGTGATCGTTGTTGCTCATTGAGTAAAAGCTTATAAATGAAGAATAATGCATGGCATCACCCAGTTTGGGATGGAATGGATTACTTGGACGCTTGTCATATCTATTTCTATCTCAAATTTTGTCACAATATAGAAAATTGACCTCGCTTAAAGTGGGCATTGGACTAGTGTCATTTTTGGCTCTAAATCAATAGTTACGCACGATTTAGTGCATACATGTCAAGTGGATCGGCCAGTTAAAGTGATCATTCTAAACTGAACATTGGTACTCATTGATTAAATGCTTATAAATGGAGCATAATGCATGGCATCGCACATTTTTGGATAGATTGGATTACTTGCACACTTTTGTCATATCTATTTCCGTCTTAAATTTTGTTACACTGTAGAAAATTGAAATACCTTAACGTGGGCATTAGAGCTGTGTGTTTCCGAGCTCTAAATTAAAAGTTACGGATGATTTAGTGCGGACATGTCAAGTTGATCGGCGAGTTAAAATGATCATTCTAAACTAATCATTGGTGCTCATTAAGTAAAAGCTAATAAATGAGGCATAAAACATGGCATCACGCAGGTTTGGATAGATTGGATTACCTGGATGCTTTGTCGTATCTAAATCTATTTCAAATTTTGTTATAATATATAGAAAATTAAACTTGATTAATTAATGTGTGCAGTAGATTCGTGTCATTCTGAGCTATAAATAAATAATTATTGATGATTTAGTGCAGACATGCCAAGTTGATCGGCCAGTTAAAATGATAATTCTAAACTGATCATTGGTGCCCATTGAGTAATGGCTTATAAATGAAGCATAATGCATGGCATCACGCAGTATAGGATAGATTGGATTAATTGAATGCTTTGTCGTACCTATTTCTATCTCAAATTTCATCACAATATACAAAATTGAGCTAGCTTAACGTGGACATTGGATTTGTGTCATTCTGAGCTCCAAATCAAAAGTTATGGACGATTTAGTGTAGACATGTTAAGTTGAGTGGCCAATTAAAGTGATCATTCTAAACAGATCATTGTTGCTCATTAAGTAAAGGCTTATAAATGAAGAATAATGCATGGCATTAAGTAGTTTTGATATATTGGATTACTTGGATGCTTTGTCATCTTTATTTATGTCTCAAATATTGTCAACATATAGAAATTTGGGCTTGCTTAACGAGGGCATTCTATTCGTGTCATTCGGAGCTCTAAATTAAATGTTACATATGATTTAGTGTGGACACGTCAAGTTAATCGGCAAATTAATATGCTTATGTTAAACTAATCATTGGTGCTCATTTAGTAAAGGCTTATAAATGAAGCATAATGCATGGCATCACACAATTTGGGATAGATGGGATTACTTGGACGCTTTTTTGGATCTAGTTTTGTCTCAAATTTTGTCACAATATGAAAATTGAAGTAGCTTAATGTGGGCATCAGATTCTTTTCATTCTGAGCTACAAATCAAAATTTATAGACGATTTACTGTAGACATATCAAATCGATTGGCTAGTTAAAATGATCATTCTGAACTGATTAATTGTGCTCATTGAGTAAATGCTTATAAATGAAGAATGATGCATGCCATAATGCAATTTTGGATGGACTGGATTACTAGACCGCTTTGTCGTATCTATTCATTTTTCAAATTTTGTTAAAATATACAAAATTGAGCTAGCTTAACGTGGGCTTCGGATTCGTGTCATTCAGAGCTTTAAATCAAAAGTTACGGACGATTTAGTGAGGAAATGTCAAGTTGATCGGCCAGTTTGAGTGATCATTCTAAAATGATCATTGGTGCCCATTGAGTAAAAGCTAATAAATGAAGCATAATGCATGGTATCACGCAGTTTGGGATAGACTGGGTTACTTGAACGTTTTGTCGTATCTAGTTATGTCTCAAATTTTATCACAATATAGAAAATTAAGCTAGTTTAATGTGGGCAATTGATTGTTGTCATTCTGAGCTATAAATCAAAGGTTATAGACGATATATTGCAGACATGTCAAGGTGATCGGTCAGTTAAAATGATCATTGTAAACTGATCGTTGGTGCTCATTGAGTAAAGTCTTATACATGAAGCATAATGCATGGCATCACCCAGTTTTGGATAGACTGGATTACTTGGATGGTTTGTTATATCTATTTCTGTCGCAAGTTTTGTTACAATATAGAAAAATGAGCTAGCTTAACGTGGGCTTTGGATTTGTGTCGTTCTAAGCTCCAAATCAAAAATTACGGACGATTAAGTTAGACTGACAAGTTGATCGGCTAGTTAAAGTGATCATTCTAAACTGATCATTGGTGCTCATTGAGTAAAGGCTTATAAATGGAGCATAATGCATGGCATCACACAGTTTTGGATAGATTGGATTACTTGGACGCTTTGTCATATCTATTTCTATCTCAAATTTTCTAACAATATAAAAAATTGAGTTAGCTTAAAGTGGGCATTGGATTTGTGTCATTCAGAGCTTTAAATCAAAAGTAATGGACGATGTAGTGCAGACATGTCAAGTTGATCGGCTAGTTAAAGTGATCATTCTAAACTGATCATTGGTGCTCATTGAGTAAAGGCTTCTAAATGAAAAATAATGCATGGCATTACTCATTTTGGGATGGATTGGATTACTTGGATGCTTTGTCGTATCTATTTTTGTCTCAAATTTTGTTACAATATAGAATTTGAGTTAGGTTAACATGGGCATTGGATTTGTGTCATTTTCAGCTCCAGATCAAAAGTTACAGTTAATTTAGTGTCGACATGTCAAGTTGAGTGGCCAGTGAAAGTGATGATTCCTAACTGATCGTTGGTGCTCATTAAGTAAAGCATATAAATGAAGCATAACGCATGGCATCACACAGTTTTGGATATATTAGATTACTTGAATGCTTTTTCGTATCTATTTCTGTCTCAAGCTTTGAAACAGTATAGAAAATTGAGCTTGCTTAACGTGGACATTGGATTTGTGTCATTTTGAGCTCCAAATCAAAAGTTACGGACGATTTAGTGAGAACATGTCAAGTTGAGTGGCCAGTTAAAGTGAACATTCTAAACAGATCATTGTTGCTCATTAAGTAAAGGCTTGTAAATGAAGCATAAAGGATGGCATCAAGTAGTTTGGATAGATTGGATTACTTGTACGCTTGGTCGTCTCTATTTCTCTCTCAAATTTTGTCAAAATATAGAAAATTGGGCTTGCTTAACGTGGGCATTGGATTCGTGTCATTTTGAGCTCTAAATTAATAGTTAGGGACAATTTAGTATGGACATGTCAATTTGATCGGCTAGTTAATCTGATTATTCTAAACTGATCATTGGTGCTCATTTAGTAAAGGCTTATAAATGAAGCATAATGCATGGCACCACATAATTTGCTTTGATTGGATTACTTGGACGCTTTTTGGTATATAGTTCTATCATAAATTTTGTCACAATATAGAGAATTGAACTAGGTTAATGTGGGTATATGATTCGTGTCATTCGGAGCTACAAATCAAAATTTATGGACGATTTAGTGTAAACATGTCAAATTGACCGGCTGGTTAAATTGATCACTCTAAACTGATTATTGGTGGTCATTGGGTAAACGCTTATAAATGAAGAATATCGCATGGCATCACGCAGTTCGGGATAGAATCGATTACTTGAATGCTTTATCGTATCTATTTATTTTTGAAATTTTGTCACAATATAGAAAATTGAGCCAGCTTAATGTGGGCAATTGATTGTTGTCATTCTAAGCTATAAATCAAGTGTTATGGACGATATAGTGGAAACATGTCAAGGTGTTCGGCCAGTTAAAATGATCATTCTAAAGTGATCGTTGTTGCTCATTGCGTAAAAGCTTATAAATGAAGAATAATGCATGGCATCACCCAGTTTGGGATGGAATGGATTACTTGGACGCTTGTCGTATCTATTTTTATCTCAAATTTTGTCACAATATAGAAAATTGACCTAGCTTAAAGTGGGCATTGGATTAGTGTCATTTTCGGCTCTAAATCAATAGTTACGCACGATTTAGTGTAGACATGTCAAGTTGATCGGCCAGTTAAAGTGATCATTCTAAACTGAACATTGGTACTCATTGATTAAATGCTTATAAATGGAGCATAATGCATGGCATCGCACAGTTTTGGATAGATTAGATTACTTGCACGCTTTTGTCATATTTCTGTCTTAAATTTTGTTACACTATTGAAAATTGAGATACCTTAACGTAGGCATTAGAATTGTGTGTTTCCGAGCTCTAAATTAAATGTTACGGATGATTTAGTGCAGACATGTCAAGTTAATCGGCGAGTTAAAATGATCATTCTAAACTAATCATTGGTGCTCATTAAGTAAAAGCTTATAAATAAGGCATAAAACATGGCATCACGCAGGTTTGGATAGATTGGATTACTTGGATGCTTTGTCGTATCTAAATCTATTTCAAATTTTGTTATAATATACAGAAAGTTAAACTTGATTAATGTGTGCAATAGATTCGTGTTATTTTGAGCTATAAATCAAAAATTATTGATGATTTAGTGCAGACATTCCAAGTTGATCGGCCAGTTAAAATGATCATTCTAAACTAATCATTGGTGCCCATTGAGTAATGGCTTATAAATGAAGCATAATGCATGGCATCACGCAGTATAGGATAGATTGGATTAATTGGACGCTTTGTCGTACCTATTTCTATCTCAAATTTCATCACAATATAGAAAATTGAGCTAGCTTAAAGTGGACATTGGATTCGTTTCATTCAGAGTTTTAAATCAAAAGTTACGCAGGATTTATTGCGGACATGTCAGGTTGATTGTCCAGTTAAACTGATCCTTATAAACTGATCATTAGTGTTCATTGATTAAAGGCTTATAAATGGAGCATAATGTATGGCATCACACAGTTTTGGATAGATTTGATCAAAATATTGAAAATTGGGCTTGTTTAACATGGGCATTGGACTCGTGTCATTTTAAGCTCCAAATTCAATGTTACGGACGATTTAGTGTGGACATGTAAAGTTGATCGACCAGTTGATATGATTATTCTAAATTGATCATTGGTGCTCATTGTGTAAAGGCTTATAAATGAAGCATAATGGATGGCATCACACAATTTGGGATAGATTGGATTACTTGGATGCTTTTTCGAGTCTAGTTTTGTCTCCAATTTTGTCACAATATAGAAAATTGAACTAGCTTAATGTGGGTAACGGATTCGTGTCATTATGAGCAACAAATCAAAATTTATGGACGATTTAGTGCAGACATGTCAAATTGATCGACTAGTTATAATGATCATTCTAAACTTATTATTGGTGCTTAAGTAAACGCTTATAAATGAAAAATAATGCATGGCATCACGCCATTTGGGATGGACTGGATTACTTGAACGCTTTGTTATATCTATTTATGTTTCTAATTTTGCATAGAAAATTGAGCTAGCTTAACAAGGGCATTGGATTCGTGTCATTCTGAGCTCCAAATCAAAAGTTACGAAATATTTAGTGCGGACATGTCAAGTTGATCGGCAAGTTAAAGTAATCATTCTAAAATGATCATTGGTGCTCATTGAGTAAAGACTTATAAATGAATCATAATGCATGGCATCACGAAGTTTGGAATAGATTGGATTACTTGGATGCTTTGTCATATCTAATTCAGTCTCAAATTTTGTCACAATATAGAAAATGTAACTAGCTTAATGTGGGCAATTGATTGTTGTCATTCATAGCTATTAATCAAAGCTAGGGACGATATAGTGCAGACATGTCAAGGTGATCGACCAGTTAAAATGATCATTCTAAAGTGATCGTTGCTGCTCACTAAGTAAAAGCTTTTCAATGAAGAATAATGCATGGAATCACGCATTTTGGGATGAAATGGATTACTTGGACACTTTGTCGTATCTATTTGTATCTCAAATTTTGTCACCGTATAGAAAGTTGAGGTAGCATAAAGTGGTAACTAGATTCCTGTCATTTTGAGCTCTAAATCAAACGTTACGGACTATTTAGTACGGACATGTCAAGTTGTTCGGCCAGTTAAAGTGATCATTCTAAACTGATCATTGGTGCCTATTAAGTAAAGGCTTATAAATGGAGCATAGTGCATGGCATCACATAATTTTGGATAGACTGGATTATTTGGACGCTTTTGTCGTATCTATTTCTGTGTCAAATTTTGTTACATTATAGAAAATTGAGCTAGCTTAACGTGAGTACTGGATTCGTGTGTTTCTGAACTCTAAATCGAAAGTTAGAGATGAATTAGTGCAGACATGTCAAGTTGATCAGGAAGTAAAAATGATCATTCTAAATTGATCATTGGTGCTCATTAAGTAAAAACTTATAAATGAGGCATAAAGCATGGCATCACGTAGTTTGGGATAGATTGGATTACTTGGATGCCTTGTTGTATCTAGTTTTGCTTCAAATTTTGTAACATTATAGAAAATTAATCTAGCTTAATGTGGGCATTGCATTCGTGTCTTTCTGAGCTTTAAATCAAAAGTTATAGACGATTTAGTGCAGAAATGACAAGTTGATCGGCCAGTTAAAATGATCATTATAAACTGATCACTGGTTATCTTTGAGTAAAAGCTTATAAATGAAAAATAATGCATGACATCACACAGTTTGGGATGGATTGGATTACTTGGATGCTTTGTCGTATCTATTTCTGTCTCAAATTTTGGCACAATGTAGAAACTTGAGCTAGCTTAATGTGGGCATTGGATTCGTGTCATTCTGAGCTCTAAAACAAAAGTTACGGACGATTTATTGTGGACATGTCAAGTTGATCGGCCAGTTAAAGTGATCATTCTAAACTGATCATTCATTCTTATTAAGTAAAGACTTATAAATGAAGCATAATGTATGGCATCACACAATTTTGGATAGATTGGATTACTTGGATGCTTTATTGTATCTATTTCTATCTCAAATTTGTTTTCAATATAGAAAATTGAGCTAATTTAATGTGGGCATTGCATTTGTGTCATTTTCGGCTCCAAATCAAAAGTTATGGATTATTTAGTGCGCACATGTCAAGTTGATCGGCCCGTTAAAATGATCATTATAAACTGATCTTTGGTGCTCATTGAGTAAAAGCTTACAAATAAAGCATATTGGATGGCATCACACAAAGTTGGATATATTAGATTACTTGGATGCTTTGTCGTATCTATTTCTGTCTCAAATTTTGTTACAATATAGAAAATTGAGCTAGCTTAACATGGGCATTGGATTTGTCTCATTCTGAGCTCTAAATCAAAACTTATGGATCATTTAGTGTGGCCATGTCAAATTGATCGGCCAATTAAGGTAATCATTATAAACTGATCATTGGTGCTGATTGAGTAAAGACTTATAAATGAAGCATAATGTATGGCATCACGCTGTTTGGGATAGATTGGATTAATTCGACGCTTTGTCGTATCTATTTCCGTCTCAAATTTTGTCAAAATATAGAGAATTGAGATTGCTTATCATTGGCATTGGATTCGTGTCATTCTGAGCTCTAAATCAAAATTTATGGATAATTTAGTGTGAACATGTCAAGTTGATCGGCCAGTTGATATGATTATTCTAAACTGATCGACCGTGCTGATTGAGTAAAGGCTTATAAATGAAGCATAATGCATGGCATCACGCAGTTTGGGATAGATTGGATTACTTGGATGCTTTTTCGTATCTAGTTCTGTCTAAAATTTTGTCACAATATAGAAAATTGAACTAGCTTAACATGGGCATTAGATTCCGTGTCATTCTGAGCTCTAAATCAAAAATTACCGATGTTTTAGTGCAAACATGTCAAGTTGATCAGTGAGTTAAAATGATCATTCTAACAGTGTTCATTAAGTAATGGCTTATAAATGAGGCATAAAGCATGGCATCACGCAGTTTGTAATAGATTAGATTACTTGGATGCTTTGTCGTATCTAGTTTTGTTTCAAATTTTATCACAACATAGAACATTGAATTAGCTTAATGTGGGCATTCGATTCGTGTCATTTTGATGTATAAATCAAAAGTTATTGACGATTTAGTGTCGACATGCCAGGTTGATCGGCCAGTTAAAATTATAATTCTAAACTTATCGTTGGTGATCATTGAATAAATGCATGGCATCATTCAGTTTTGGATTGACTGGATTTCTTGGACGCTTTGTTGTATATATTTTGGTCTCTAATTTTGTCACAATATAGAAGATTTAGCTAGCTCAACGTAAGCATTGGATTCGTGTCATTCCGAGCTCTAAATCAAAAGTTACAGATGATTTAGTGCGGACATCTCAAGTTCATCGGCCTGTTAAAGTTAAGGATGAGTAAAAGCTTATAAATGAAAAATAATGCATGACATCACACAGTTTGGGATGGATTAGATTACTTGGATGCCTTGTCGTATCTATTTCTGTCTCAAATTTTGGCACAATGTAGAAACTTGAGCTAGCTTAATGTGGGCATTGGATTCGTGTCATTCTGAGCTCTAAAACAAAAGTTACGGACGATTTATTGTGGACATGTCAAGTTGATCGGCCAGTTAAAGTGATCATTCTAAACTGATCATTCATTCTTATTAAGTAAAGACTTATAAATGAAGCATAATGTATGGCATCACACAATTTTGGATAGATTGGATTACTTGGATGCTTTATTGTATCTATTTCTATCTCAAATTTGTTTTCAATATAGAAAATTGAGCTAATTTAATGTGGGCATTGCATTTGTGTCATTTTCTGCTCCAAATCAAAAGTTATGGATTATTTAGTGCGCACATGTCAAGTTGATCGGCCCGTTAAAATGATCATTCTAAACTGATCTTTGGTGCTCATTGAGTAAAAGCTTACAAATAAAGCATATTGGATGGCATCACACAAAGTTGGATATATTAGATTACTTGGATGCTTTGTCGTATCTATTTCTGTCTCAAATTTTGTTACAATATAGAAAATTGAGCTAGCTTAACATGGGCATTGGATTTGTCTCATTCTGAGCTCTAAATCAAAACTTATGGATCATTTAGTGTGGCCATGTCAAATTGATCGGCCAGTTAAGGTAATCATTATAAACTGATCATTGGTGCTGATTGAGTAAAGACTTATAAATGAAGCATAATGTATGGCATCACGCTGTTTGGGATAGATTGGATTAATTGGACGCTTTGTCGTATCTATTTCCGTCTCAAATTTTGTCAAAATATAGAGAATTGAGATTGCTTATCATTGGCATTGGATTCGTGTCATTCTGAGCTCTAAATCAAAAGTTACGGATAATTTAGTGTGAACATGTCAAGTTGATCGGCCAGTTGATATGATTATTCTAAACTGATCGACCGTGCTGATTGAGTAAAGGCTTATAAATGAAGCATAATGCATGGCATCACGCAGTTTGGGATAGATTGGATTACTTGGATGCTTTTTCGTATCTAATTCTGTCTAAAATTTTGTCACAATATAGAAAATTGAACTAGCTTAACATGGGCATTAGATTCCGTGTCATTCTGAGCTCTAAATCAAAAATTACCGATGTTTTAGTGCAAACATGTCAAGTTGATCAGTGAGTTAAAATGATCATTCTAACAGTGTTCATTAAGTAAAGGCTTATAAATGAGGCATAAAGCATGGCATCACACAGTTTGTAATAGATTAGATTACTTGGATGCTTTGTCGTATCTAGTTTTGTTTCAAATTTTATCACAACATAGAACATTGAATTAGCTTAATGTGGGCATTCGATTCGTGTCATTTTGATCTATAAATCAAAAGTTATTGACGATTTAGTGTCGACATGCCAGGTTGATCGGCCAGTTAAAATTATAATTCTAAACTTATCGTTGGTGATCATTGAATAAATGCATGGCATCATTCAGTTTTGGATTGACTGGATTTCTTGGACGCTTTGTTGTATATATTTTGGTCTCAAATTTTGTCACAATATAGAAGATTTAGCTAGCTCAACGTAAGCATTGGATTCGTGTCATTCCGAGCTCTAAATCAAAAGTTACAGATGATTTAGTGCGGACATCTCAAGTTCATTGGCCTGTTAAAGTTAAGGATGAGTAAAAGCTTATAAATGAAAAATAATGCATGACATCACACAGTTTGGGATGGATTAGATTACTTGGATGCTTTGTCGTATCTATTTCAGTCTCAAATTTTGGCACAATGTAGAAACTTGAGCTAGCTTAATGTGGGCATTGGATTCGTGTCATTCTGAGCTCTAAAACAAAAGTTACGGACGATTTATTGTGGACATGTCAAGTTGATCGGCCAGTTAAAGTGATCATTCTAAACTGATCATTCATTCTTATTAAGTAAAGACTTATAAATGAAGCATAATGTATGGCATCACACAATTTTGGATAGATTGGATTACTTGGATGCTTTATTGTATCTATTTCTATCTCAAATTTGTTTTCAATATAGAAAATTGAGCTAATTTAATGTGGGCATTGCATTTGTGTCATTTTCTGCTCCAAATCAAAAGTTATGGATGATTTAGTGCGCACATGTCAAGTTGATCGGCCCGTTAAAATGATCATTCTAAACTGATCTTTGGTGCTCATTGAGTAAAAGCTTACAAATAAAGCATATTGGATGGCATCACACAAAGTTGGATATATTAGATTACTTGGATGCTTTGTCGTATCTATTTCTGTCTCAAATTTTGTTACAATATAGAAAATTGAGCTAGCTTAACATGGGCATTGGATTTGTCTCATTCTGAGCTCTAAATCAAAACTTATGGATCATTTAGTGTGGCCATGTCAAATTGATCGGCCAGTTAAGGTAATCATTATAAACTGATCATTGGTGCTGATTGAGTAAAGACTTATAAATGAAGCATAATGTATGGCATCACGCTGTTTGGGATAGATTGGATTAATTGGACGCTTTGTCGTATCTATTTCCGTCTCAAATTTTGTCAAAATATAGAGAATTGAGATTGCTTATCATTGGCATTGGATTCGTGTCATTCTGAGCTCTAAATCAAAAGTTACGGATAATTTAGTGTGAACATGTCAAGTTGATCGGCCAGTTGATATGATTATTCTAAACTGATCGACCGTGCTGATTGAGTAAAGGCTTATAAATGAAGCATAATGCATGGCATCACGCAGTTTGGGATAGATTGGATTACTTGGATGCTTTTTCGTATCTAGTTCTGTCTAAAATTTTGTCACAATATAGAAAATTGAACTAGCTTAACATGGGCATTAGATTCCGTGTCATTCTGAGCTCTAAATCAAAAATTACCGATGTTTTAGTGCAAACATGTCAAGTTGATCAGTGAGTTAAAATGATCATTCTAATAGTGTTCATTAAGTAATGGCTTATAAATGAGGCATAAAGCATGGCATCACGCAGTTTGTAATAGATTAGATTACTTGGATGCTTTGTCGTATCTAGTTTTGTTTCAAATTTTATCACAACATAGAACATTGAATTAGCTTAATGTGGGCATTCGATTCGTGTCATTTTGATCTATAAATCAAAAGTTATTGACGATTTAGTGTCGACATGCCAGGTTGATCGGCCAGTTAAAATTATAATTCTAAACTTATCGTTGGTGATCATTGAATAAATGCATGGCATCATTCAGTTTTGGATTGACTGGATTTCTTGGACGCTTTGTGGTATATATTTTGGTCTCAAATTTTGTCACAATATAGAAGATTTAGCTAGCTCAACGTAAGCATTGGATTCGTGTCATTCCGAGCTCTAAATCAAAAGTTACAGATGATTTAGTGCGGACATCTCAAGTTCATCGGCCTGTTAAAGTTAAGGATGAGTAAAAGCTTATAAATGAAAAATAATGCATGACATCACACAGTTTGGGATGGATTAGATTACTTGGATGCCTTGTCGTATCTATTTCTGTCTCAAATTTTGGCACAATGTAGAAACTTGAGCTAGCTTAATGTGGGCATTGGATTCGTGTCATTCTGAGCTCTAAAACAAAAGTTACGGACGATTTATTGTGGACATGTCAAGTTGATCGGCCAGTTAAAGTGATCATTCTAAACTGATCATTCATTCTTATTAAGTAAAGACTTATAAATGAAGCATAATGTATGGCATCACACAATTTTGGATAGATTGGATTACTTGGATGCTTTATTGTATCTATTTCTATCTCAAATTTGTTTTCAATATAGAAAATTGAGCTAATTTAATGTGGGCATTGCATTTGTGTCATTTTCGGCTCCAAATCAAAAGTTATGGATTATTTAGTGCGCACATGTCAAGTTGATCGGCCCGTTAAAATGATCATTATAAACTGATCTTTGGTGCTCATTGAGTAAAAGCTTACAAATAAAGCATATTGGATGGCATCACACAAAGTTGGATATATTAGATTACTTGGATGCTTTGTCGTATCTATTTCTGTCTCAAATTTTGTTACAATATAGAAAATTGAGCTAGCTTAACATGGGCATTGGATTTGTCTCATTCTGAGCTCTAAATCAAAACTTATGGATCATTTAGTGTGGCCATGTCAAATTGATCGGCCAATTAAGGTAATCATTATAAACTGATCATTGGTGCTGATTGAGTAAAGACTTATAAATGAAGCATAATGTATGGCATCACGCTGTTTGGGATAGATTGGATTAATTCGACGCTTTGTCGTATCTATTTCCGTCTCAAATTTTGTCAAAATATAGAGAATTGAGATTGCTTATCATTGGCATTGGATTCGTGTCATTCTGAGCTCTAAATCAAAATTTATGGATAATTTAGTGTGAACATGTCAAGTTGATCGGCCAGTTGATATGATTATTCTAAACTGATCGACCGTGCTGATTGAGTAAAGGCTTATAAATGAAGCATAATGCATGGCATCACGCAGTTTGGGATAGATTGGATTACTTGGATGCTTTTTCGTATCTAGTTCTGTCTAAAATTTTGTCACAATATAGAAAATTGAACTAGCTTAACATGGGCATTAGATTCCGTGTCATTCTGAGCTCTAAATCAAAAATTACCGATGTTTTAGTGCAAACATGTCAAGTTGATCAGTGAGTTAAAATGATCATTCTAACAGTGTTCATTAAGTAAAGGCTTATAAATGAGGCATAAAGCATGGCATCACGCAGTTTGTAATAGATTAGATTACTTGGATGCTTTGTCGTATCTAGTTTTGTTTCAAATTTTATCACAACATAGAACATTGAATTAGCTTAATGTGGGCATTCGATTCGTGTCATTTTGATCTATAAATCAAAAGTTATTGACGATTTAGTGTCGACATGCCAGGTTGATCGGCCAGTTAAAATTATAATTCTAAACTTATCGTTGGTGATCATTGAATAAATGCATGGCATCATTCAGTTTTGGATTGACTGGATTTCTTGGACGCTTTGTTGTATATATTTTGGTCTCAAATTTTGTCACAATATAGAAGATTTAGCTAGCTCAACGTAAGCATTGGATTCGTGTCATTCCGAGCTCTAAATCAAAAGTTACAGATGATTTAGTGCGGACATCTCAAGTTCATCGGCCTGTTAAAGTTAAGGATGAGTAAAAGCTTATAAATGAAAAATAATGCATGACATCACACAGTTTGGGATGGATTAGATTACTTGGATGCTTTGTCGTATCTATTTCTGTCTCAAATTTTGGCACAATGTAGAAACTTGAGCTAGCTTAATGTGGGCATTGGATTCGTGTCATTCTGAGCTCTAAAACAAAAGTTACGGACGATTTATTGTGGACATGTCAAGTTGATCGGCCAGTTAAAGTGATCATTCTAAACTGATCATTCATTCTTATTAAGTAAAGACTTATAAATGAAGCATAATGTATGGCATCACACAATTTTGGATAGATTGGATTACTTGGATGCTTTATTGTATCTATTTCTATCTCAAATTTGTTTTCAATATAGAAAATTGAGCTAATTTAATGTGGGCATTGCATTTGTGTCATTTTCTGCTCCAAATCAAAAGTTATGGATGATTTAGTGCGCACATGTCAAGTTGATCGGCCCGTTAAAATGATCATTCTAAACTGATCTTTGGTGCTCATTGAGTAAAAGCTTACAAATAAAGCATATTGGATGGCATCACACAAAGTTGGATATATTAGATTACTTGGATGCTTTGTCGTATCTATTTCTGTCTCAAATTTTGTTACAATATAGAAAATTGAGCTAGCTTAACATGGGCATTGGATTTGTCTCATTCTGAGCTCTAAATCAAAACTTATGGATCATTTAGTGTGGCCATGTCAAATTGATCGGCCAGTTAAGGTAATCATTATAAACTGATCATTGGTGCTGATTGAGTAAAGACTTATAAATGAAGCATAATGTATGGCATCACGCTGTTTGGGATAGATTGGATTAATTGGACGCTTTGTCGTATCTATTTCCGTCTCAAATTTTGTCAAAATATAGAGAATTGAGATTGCTTATCATTGGCATTGGATTCGTGTCATTCTGAGCTCTAAATCAAAAGTTACGGATAATTTAGTGTGAACATGTCAAGTTGATCGGCCAGTTGATATGATTATTCTAAACTGATCGACCGTGCTGATTGAGTAAAGGCTTATAAATGAAGCATAATGCATGGCATCACGCAGTTTGGGATAGATTGGATTACTTGGATGCTTTTTCGTATCTAGTTCTGTCTAAAATTTTGTCACAATATAGAAAATTGAACTAGCTTAACATGGGCATTAGATTCCGTGTCATTCTGAGCTCTAAATAAAAAATTACCGATGTTTTAGTGCAAACATGTCAAGTTGATCAGTGAGTTAAAATGATCATTCTAACAGTGTTCATTAAGTAATGGCTTATAAATGAGGCATAAAGCATGGCATCACGCAGTTTGTAATAGATTAGATTACTTGGATGCTTTGTCGTATCTAGTTTTGTTTCAAATTTTATCACAACATAGAACATTGAATTAGCTTAATGTGGGCATTCGATTCGTGTCATTTTGATCTATAAATCAAAAGTTATTGACGATTTAGTGTCGACATGCCAGGTTGATCGGCCAGTTAAAATTATAATTCTAAATTTATCGTTGGTGATCATTGAATAAATGCATGGCATCATTCAGTTTTGGATTGACTGGATTTCTTGGACGCTTTGTTGTATATATTTTGGTCTCAAATTTTGTCACAATATAGAAGATTTAGCTAGCTCAACGTAAGCATTGGATTCGTGTCATTCCGAGCTCTAAATCAAAAGTTACAGATGATTTAGTGCGGACATCTCAAGTTCATCGGCCTGTTAAAGTTAAGGATGAGTAAAAGCTTATAAATGAAAAATAATGCATGACATCACACAGTTTGGGATGGATTAGATTACTTGGATGCTTTGTCGTATCTATTTCTGTCTCAAATTTTGGCACAATGTAGAAACTTGAGCTAGCTTAATGTGGGCATTGGATTCGTGTCATTCTGAGCTCTAAAACAAAAGTTACGGACGATTTATTGTGGACATGTCAAGTTGATCGGCCAGTTAAAGTGATCATTCTAAACTGATCATTCATTCTTATTAAGTAAAGACTTATAAATGAAGCATAATGTATGGCATCACACAATTTTGGATAGATTGGATTACTTGGATGCTTTATTGTATCTATTTCTATCTCAAATTTGTTTTCAATATAGAAAATTGAGCTAATTTAATGTGGGCATTGCATTTGTGTCATTTTCTGCTCCAAATCAAAAGTTATGGATGATTTAGTGCGCACATGTCAAGTTGATCGGCCCGTTAAAATGATCATTCTAAACTGATCTTTGGTGCTCATTGAGTAAAAGCTTACAAATAAAGCATATTGGATGGCATCACACAAAGTTGGATATATTAGATTACTTGGATGCTTTGTCGTATCTATTTCTGTCTCAAATTTTGTTACAATATAGAAAATTGAGCTAGCTTAACATGGGCATTGGATTTGTCTCATTCTGAGCTCTAAATCAAAACTTATGGATCATTTAGTGTGGCCATGTCAAATTGATCGGCCAGTTAAGGTAATCATTATAAACTGATCATTGGTGCTGATTTAGTAAAGACTTATAAATGAAGCATAATGTATGGCATCACGCTGTTTGGGATAGATTGGATTAATTGGACGCTTTGTCGTATCTATTTCCGTCTCAAATTTTGTCAAAATATAGAGAATTGAGATTGCTTATCATTGGCATTGGATTCGTGTCATTCTGAGCTCTAAATCAAAAGTTACGGATAATTTAGTGTGAACATGTCAAGTTGATCGGCCAGTTGATATGATTATTCTAAACTGATCGACCGTGCTGATTGAGTAAAGGCTTATAAATGAAGCATAATGCATGGCATCACGCAGTTTGGGATAGATTGGATTACTTGGATGCTTTTTCGTATCTAGTTCTGTCTAAAATTTTGTCACAATATAGAAAATTGAACTAGCTTAACATGGGCATTAGATTCCGTGTCATTCTGAGCTCTAAATCAAAAATTACCGATGTTTTAGTGCAAACATGTCAAGTTGATCAGTGAGTTAAAATGATCATTCTAACAGTGTTCATTAAGTAAAGGCTTATAAATGAGGCATAAAGCATGGCATCACGCAGTTTGTAATAGATTAGATTACTTGGATGCTTTGTCGTATCTAGTTTTGTTTCAAATTTTATCACAACATAGAACATTGAATTAGCTTAATGTGGGCATTCGATTCGTGTCATTTTGATCTATAAATCAAAAGTTATTGACGATTTAGTGTCGACATGCCAGGTTGATCGGCCAGTTAAAATTATAATTCTAAATTTATCGTTGGTGATCATTGAATAAATGCATGGCATCATTCAGTTTTGGATTGACTGGATTTCTTGGACGCTTTGTGGTATATATTTTGGTCTCAAATTTTGTCACAATATAGAAGATTTAGCTAGCTCAACGTAAGCATTGGATTCGTGTCATTCCGAGCTCTAAATCAAAAGTTACAGATGATTTAGTGCGGACATCTCAAGTTCATCGGCCTGTTAAAGTGATCATTCTAAACTGATCATTGGTTCTCATTGAGTAAAGGCTTATAAATGAAGCATAATGCATTGAATCACTGTGTTTGGGATAGATTGGATTAGTTGTACGCTTTGTCGTATCTAGTTATGTCTTAAATTTTGTCACAATATAGAAAACTGAACTACCTTAATGTGGGCAATTGATTCGTGTCATTTTGACCTATAAATCAAAAGTTATGGACGATATAGGGCATACATGTCAAGTTGATCGGCCAGTTAAAACGATCATTCTTAACTGATTGTTGGTGCTCATTGAGTAAAAGCTTATAAATGAAGAACAATACATGGCATCACACAGTTTGGGATTTACTTGATTACTTGAACGATTTGTCAAATCTGTTACTATCTCAAATTTTGTCACAATATAGAAAATTGAGCTAGCTTAACGTAAGCATTGGATTCGTGCCATTCTGAGCTCTAAATCAAAAGTTAAGGATGATTTAGTGCGGACATGTCAAGTTCATCTGCGAGTGAAAGTGATCATTCTAAACTCATCATTGGTGCTTATGGAGTAAACGCTTATAAATGAAGTATAATGCATAGCATCAACCAGTTTTGGATATATTGGATTACTTGGACGCTTTTTGGTATCTATTTTTGTCTCGAATTTTGTTAGAGTATAGAAAATTGAGCAAGCTTAATGTGGGCATTGGATTCATGTCTTTCTGAGCTCTAAATCAAAAGTTACAGACGATTTAGTGCGGACATAATTGATCAGCAAGTTAAAATATAAATTCTAAACTGATCATTTGTGCTCATTATGTAAAGGCTTATAAATGAGGCATAAAGCATGGCATCACACAGTTTGGGACAGATCGGATTACTTTGATGCTTTGTCGTATCTAGTTCTGTTTCAAATTTTGTCACATTGTAGAATATTGAACTAGCTTAATGTAGGCATTGGATTCCTGTCATTCCGAGCTATAAATCAAAAGTTATGGACGATTTAGTGCATACATTACAAGTTTATCGGCCAGTTGAAATGATCATTCTAAACTGATTATTGGTGCCATTGAGTAAAATTTTATAAATGAAAAATAATGCATTTTGGGAAGGATTGGACTACTTGGACGCTTTGTCGTATCTATTTCTGTCTCAAAATTTTGTCACATATAGAAAATTGAGCTAGATTAACGTCAGCATTGGATTCGTGTCATTCTGAGCTCTAAATCAAAAGTTACGAATGATTTCGTGCGGAAAATTTAGTGCGAACATGTCAAATGATCGGTCGCCCAATTAAAATGATCATTGTAAACTAATCGGTTGGGGTCATTGAGTAAAAGCTTATAAATGAATAATAATGCATGGCATCACGCAATTTGGGATTGACTGGATTAGTTGGACACTATGTTGTATCTATTTCTGTCTCAAATTTGGTCCCAATATAGAAAATTGAGCTAGCTTAATGTAAGCATTGGATTCATGTCATTCTGAGATCTAAATCAAAAGTTACAGAAGATTTTGTGCGGACATGTCAAGTTGATCGGCCAATGAAAGTAATCATTCTAAACTAATCATTGATGCTGATTGAGTAAACGCTTATAAATGAAGCATAATGCATAACATCACATAGTTTTGGATAGATTTGATTACTTGGATGCTTTGTTGTATCTATTTCTATCTTAAATTTTGCTACACTATAGAAAATTGAGCTAGCTTAACGTGGGCATTGGATTGGTGTGTTTCAGAGGTCTAAATCAAAAGTTATAAATGATTTAGTGCGGACGATTTAGTGCGGATATATCGAGTTTATCGGCCAGTTAAAACGATCATTCTAATTGATCATTGGTGCTTATTGAGTAAAACCTTCTAAATGAAAAATAATGCATGACATCACCCAATTTGGGATGGACTCGATTACTTGGACGCTTTGTCATATATATTTTGTCTCAAATTTTGTCAGAATATAGAAAATGAGCTAGCCTAACGTGGGCATTGGATTCGTGTCATTCTTATATCTAAATAAAACATTATGCACAATTTAGTGCGGACATGTCAAGTTGATAGGCCAGTTAAAGTGATCATTCTAAACTAATCAATGGTGCTCATTAAGTAAAGGCATAAAAATGAAACATAATGCATGACATCACAATTTTGGATAGATTGGATTACTTGGATGATTTTTCGTATCTATTTCAGTCTCAAATTTTGTTAAAATATAGAAAATTGATCTACCTTAACGTGGACATTGGATTTGTGTCATTCTAAGTTCTAAATCAAAAGTTACGGACGATTTAGTGTGAAAATGTCAAGTTGATCGGCCAGTATATATAATTATTTTATACTTATCATTGGTGCTCATTGAGTAAAGGCTTATAAATGAAGCATAATGCATGGCCTCCCGCAGTTTGAGATAGACTGGATTACTTTGACGCTTTGTCGTATCTAGTTCTGTTTCAAATTTTATCACTATATAGAAAATTGAACTAGGTTAATGTGGGCATTGGATTCATGTCATTTTGAGCTACAAATCAAAATTTATGGACGATTTAGTGCAGACATAACAAGTTGATCGGCTAGTTAAAATTATCATTCTAAACTAATCATTGGTGCTCATTGAGTAAAATTTTATAAATGAAAAACAATGTATGGCATCACGGAGTTTGGGAAGGATTAGATTATTTGGACGCTTTGTCTTATCTATTTTTATCTTAAATTTTGTTACAATATAGAAAATTGAGCTAGATTAACGTAAGCATTGGATTCGTGTCATTCTGAGCTCAGAATCAAAAGTTACGGATGATTTAGTGCGGACATGTCAAGTTGATCGGCCAATGCAAGTGGTCATTCTAAACTGATCATTGGTGTTGATTTAGTAAATGCTTATAAATAAAGCATAATGCATAGTATCACATAATTTTGGATACATTGGATTATTTGCATGCTTTGTCATATCTATTTTTGTCTCGGGTTTTGATACACTATAAAAAGTTGAGCTAGCTTAATGTGGGCATTGGATTCGTGAGTTTCTGAGCTCTACAAAAATTTACGGATGATTTAATGTGGACATGTCGAGTTGGTCAGCCAGTTAAAGTGATCATTCTAAACTGATCATTGGTGCTGACTGAGTAAAGACTTATAAATGAAGCATTCTGCATGGCATCACGCAGTTTGGGATAGATTGGATTATTTGGATGCTTTGTCGTATCTAGTTTAGTCTCAAATTTTGTCACAATATAGAAAATTGAACTAGTTAAATGTGGGCATTACGTGTCATTCTAAGCTATAAATGAAAAGTTATGGACGATATAGTGTGTACATGTCAAGTTGATCGGCTAGTTAAAATGATCATTCTAAACCGATCGTTGGTGCTCATCGAGTAAAAGCTTCTAAATGAAGAATAATGCATGGCATCAAGCAGTTTGGGGTGGATTGGATTACTTGGACGCTTTGTCGTATCAATTTATGTCTCAAATTTTTTCATAATATAGAAAATTGAGCTAGCTTAACATGGGAATTGGATTCATGTCATCCTGAGCTCTTAATCAAGTTACGAATGATTTAGTGCGGACAATTTAGTGCGTACATGTCGAGTTGATAGGCCAGTTAAAACGATCATTCTAAACTGATCATTGGTGCTTATTGTGTAAAAGCTTATAAATGAAAAATAATGGATGCCATCACGCAGTTTGGGATGGATTGGATTACTTGGATGCTTTGTCATATCTATTTTGTCTCTAATTTTTTCACAATGTAGAAAATTGAGCTAGCTTAACGTGGGCATTGGATTCGTGTCATTCGGAGCTCTAAATCAAAAGTTACGGACAATTTATTGCGGACATGTCAAGATGATCGGCCAGTTAAAGTGATCATTCTAAACTGATCATTCGTTCTCATTAAGTAAAGACTTATAAATGAAGCATAATGTATGGCATCACACAGTTTTGGATAGATTGGATTACTTGGAAGCTTTATCGTATCTATTTCTATCTCAAATTTTTTTATAGTGTAGAAAATTGAGCTAATTTAACGTGGACATTGGATTTGTGTATTTCTAAGCTCCAAATCAAAAGTTACAGATGATTTAGTACGGACATGTAAAGTTAATCGTCCCGTTAAAATGATCATTCTAAACTGATCCTTGGTGCTCATTGAGTAAAAGCTTATAAATGAAAAATAATGTATGGCATCACGCTGTTTGGGATGGATTCGATTATTTGGATGCTTTGTCGTATCTATTTCTGTCTGAAATTTTGTCACATTATAGAAAATTGAGCTAGCTTAACGTGGGCATTGGATTTGTGTCATTCTGAGCTCTAAATCAAAAGTTATGGACGATTTAGTGCGGAGATGTCAAGTTGATCGGCCTGTTAATGTGATGATTCTAAAGTGAACATTGGTGATCATTAAGTAAAGGCTTACAAATGGAGCATAACGCATGGCATCACACAGTTTTGGATAGATTAGATTACTTGGATGGTTTGTCGTATCTATTTCTATCTCAAATTTTGTTACAATATTGAAAATTGAGATAGCTTAACATAGGCATTGGATTTATCTCATACTGATCTCTAAATCAAAAGTTACGGGTCATTTAGTGCGAACATGTCAAGTTGATCGGCCAGTTGTAGTGATGATTATAAACTGATCATTGGTGCTGATTGAGTAAAAACTTATAAATGAAGCATAATGCATGGCATCACACTGTTTGGGATAGATTGGATTACTTGGACACTTTGTCGTATCTATATGAGTCTTAAATTTTGTCACAATATAGAAATTGAGCTTGCTTATCATTGGCATTGGATTCTTGTCATTCTGAGCTCTAAATCAAAAGTTACGGACGACTTAGTGTGGACATGTCAAGTTTATCGGCCAGCTAGCTTAACGTGGGTATTGGATTCGTGTGTTTCAGAGTTCTATATTAAATGTTACAGATGATTTAGTGCGGATGATTTAGTGCAGACACGTCGAGGTTATCAGCCAGTTAAAACGATCATTCTGATTGATCATTGGTGCTTATTGAGTAAAATATTCTAAATGAAAAATAATGCATGGCATCACCCAGTTTGGGATGGACTCGATTACTTGGACGCTTTGTCATATCTATTTCTATCTCAAATTTGGTCACAATATAGAAAGTTGAGCTACCTTAACGTGGGCATCGGATTCGTGTCATTCTGAGATCTAGATCAAAAGTTACGAATGATTTAGTGTGGACATGTCAAGTTGATTGGCCAGTGAAAGTAATCATCCTAAACTAATTATTGGTGCTCATTAAGTAAAGGCTTATAAATGAAACATAAAGCATGGCATCACACAGTATTGGATAGATTAGATTACTTGGATGATTTTTCGTATCTATTTCAGTCTTAAATTTTGTTAAAATATAGAAAATTGAGCTACCTTAACGTGGGCATTGAATTTGTGTCAAATTGATCTATAAATCAAAAGTTACGGACAATTTACTGCAGAAATGTCAAGTTAAGTGGCCAATTAAAGTGATCATTCTAAACAGATCATTGGTCCTCAATAAGTAAAGGCTTGTAAATGAAGCATAAAACATGGCATCAAGCAGTTTGGGATAGATTGGATTACTTAGACGCTTAGTCGTCTTCTATTTCTGTCTCAAATTTTGTCAAAATATAGAAAATTGAGTTTGCTTATAATGGGCATTGGATTTGTGTCATTTTAAGCTTTAAATCAAAAGTTACTGACGATTTGGTGTGGACATGTCAAGTTGATTGGCCAGTTGATATGATTATTCTAAACAGATCGTTGGTGATAATTGAGTAAGGGCTTATAAATGAAGCATAATGCATGGCATCACGCATTTTGGGATAGATTGGATTGCTTGGACGCTTTTTCGTATCTATTATGTCTCAAATTTTGTCACAATATAGAAAATTGAACTATCTTAATGTGGGCATTGGATTCGTGTCATTCTGAGCTTCAAATGATCATTCTAAACTGATAGTTGGTGCTCATTGAGTAAAAGATTATAAATGAAGAATAATGCATGGCATCAAACAGTTTGGGATAGACTGGATTACTTGGACGCTTTATCGTATCTATTTCTGTCTCAAATTTTTTATTAATATAGAAAATTGAGCTTGCTTAACATGGGAATTAGATTCGTGTCATTATGAGCTCTTAATCAAAAGTTATGGGCGATTTAGTGGAGACGATTTAGTACGGACATATCGAGTTGATCGGCTAGTTAAAACGATCATTCTAAGCTGATCAATGGTGCTTATTGTGTAAAAGCTTATAAATGTAAAATAATCCATGGCACCACGCAATTTGGGATGGATTCGATTACTTGGACACTTTTTCGTATCTACTTATGTCTCAAATTTTATCACAATATACAATATTGAACTATCTTAATGTGGGCATTGGTCATTCTGAGCTACAAATGATCATTCTTTACTACTCGTAGGTGCTCATAGTGTAAAAGTTTATAAATGAAGAATAATGCATGGCATCACGCAGTTTTGGATGAACTGGATTACATGGACGCTTTGTCGTATCTGTTTTGGTCTCATATATTGTTACACTATAGAAAATTGAGCTAACTTAACTTGGGCATTGGATTCGTGTGTTTCTGAGCTCTAAATCAAAAGTTTTGGACGATTTAGTGAGGATATGTCAAGTTGATCAGCGAGTTAAAATAATATTTCTAAACTGATCATTCGTGCTCATTAAGTAAAGGCTTATAAATGAGGAATAAAGCATGGCATCACGCAGTTGCGGATAGATTGGACTACTTGGACACTTTGTGGTATCTAGTTTTGTTTTAAATTTTGTAACAATATAAAAAATTGAGCTAGCTTAATGTAAGCATTGGATTCCTGTCATTTTGAGCTCTAAATCAAAAGTTACGGATCATTTAGTGCGGATATGTCAAGTTGATCGGCCAGTGGAAGTGATAATTCTAAACTGATCATTTTGCTGATTGAGTGAACGCTTATAAATGAAGCAAAATGCATAGCATCACACCGTTTTGGATATATTGGATTACTTGGACGCTTTTTCATATCTATTTCTTTCTCAAATTTTGATACACTTAAGAAAATTGAGCTAGCTTAACGTGGGCATTGGATTCGTGTTTTTCGGAGCTATAAACAAAAAGTTACGGAAGATTTAGGGTGGACATGTCAAGTTGATCGGCGAGTTAAATCGATCATTCCAAACTGATCAATGGTGCTTATTAAGTAAAGGCTTACAAATGAGGCATAAAGCATGGCATCACGCAATTTGGGATAGATTGGATTACTTTGACGCTTTGTCGTATCTAGTTCTGTTTCAAATTTTGTCACAATATTGAAAATTGATCTAGCTTAATGTGGGCATTCGATTCGTGTCATTATGAGCTATAAATCAAAAGCTATGGACAATTTTGTGCATACATGACAAGTTGATCGGTCAGTTAAAATTATCATTCTAAACGGATCATTGCGACTCATTGAGTAAAAGCTTATAAATGAAAAATAATGCAGGACATCAAGCACTTTGGGAAGGATTGGATTACTTGAACACTTTTCGTATCTATTTCTGTCTCATATTTTGTCACAATATAGAAAATTGTACAAGCTTAACAAGGGCATTTAATACGTGTCATTCTGAGCTCTAATAAAAAGTTATGGATGATTTTGTGCAGACATGTCAAGCTAATCGGCTAGTTAAAATGATCGTTCTAAACTGGTCACCGGTGCTGATTGAATAAAGACCTATAAATGTAGCATAATGAATGATATCACGCACTTTGGGATAGATTGGATTTCTTGGACGCTTTTTCATATCTATTTCTGTCTCAAATTTTGTCAAAATATAGAAAATTGAGCTTGCTTATCATGGGGATTGGATTCGTGTCATTCTGAGCTATAAATCAAAAGTTACTAACAAGTTAGTGTGGACATGTAAAGTTTATCGGCCAATATGTATGATTATTCTAAACTGATCATTGGTGTTCATTGAGTAAAGGCTTATGAATGAAGCGTAATGCATGGCATCACGGAGTTTGGGAAAGATTGGATTACTTGCACACTTTGTCGTATCTATTTATTTCTCAAATTTTATCACAATATAGAAAATTGAGCTAGCTTAACGTAAGCATTGGATTTGTATCATTCGGAGCTCTAAATCAAAAGTTACGGACGATTTAGTGCGGACATGTCAAGTTGATCGGCCAGTGAAAGTGATAATTCTAAACTGATCATTGGTGCTGATTGAGTAAACGCTTATAGATGAAGCATAATGCATAGCATCACAAAATTTTGGATACTTTCGATAACTTGCATGCTTTGTCGTATCTATTTTGGTCTCAAATTTTGTTATACAATAAAAAAATTGAGCTAGCTTAATGTGGGCATTGTATTCGTAAGTTTCTGAGCTTTAAAAAAGTTACAGAAGATTTAATGCAGACATGTCAAGTTGGCCGGCCAGTTAAAGTGATCATTCTAAACTGATCAATGGTGATGACTGAGTAATGACTTACAAACGAACCATAATGTATGGCATCATGCAGTCTGGGATTGATTGGATTACTTTGACACTTTGTCGTATCTAGTTCTGTTTCAAATTTTATAAGAATATATAAAATTGAACTTGGTTAATGTGGGCATTGGATTCATGTCATTTTAAGGTACAAATCAATTTATGGACGATTTAGTGAAGACATGACAAGCTGATCGCCCAGTTAAAATGATCATTTTAAACTGATCATTAGTGCTCATTGAGTAAAATGTTATAAATGAAAATTACTGCATGACATTAGAAGTTTGGGAAGGATTGGATTACTTGGACCTTTGTCGTATCTATTTATTTCTCAAATTTTGTCACAATATAGAAATTGAGCTTGGTTAACCTAAGCATTGGAATTGTATCATTCGCAGCTCTAAATCAAAAGTTACGGATGATTTAGTGCGGATATGTCAAGTTGATCGGCCAGTGAAAGTGATCATTCTAAACTGATCATTGGTGCTGATTGAGTACACGCTTATAAATAAAGCATAATGCATAACATCACAAAATTTTCGATACTTTCGATTACTTGCATGCCTCGTCGTATCTATTTCTGTCTCAAATTTCGTTATACTATAAAAACTTGAGCTAGCTTAATGTGGGCATTGGATTCGTTAGTTTCTGAGCTCTAAAAAATGTTACAGAAGATTTAATGCGGACATGTCAAGTTGGTCGGCCAGTTAAAGTGATCATTCTAAACTGATCATTAGTGCTGACTGAGTAAAGACTTATAAATGAACCGTAATGCATGGCATCAAGTAGTTTGGGATAGATTGGATTATTTGGATGCTTTGTTGTATCTAGTTCAGTCTCAAATTTCGTAACAATATAGAAAATTGAACTAGCTTAGTGTGGGCAATTGATTCTTGTCATTCTGAGATATAAATAAAAAGTTATGGACGATATAGTGCCAACATGTCAAGTTGATTGGCTAGTTAAAACGATCATTCTAAACTGAACATTGGTGCTCATTGAGTAAAATCTTATAAATGAAGAATAATGCATGGCATCAAGCAGTTTGAGATAGACAAGATTACTTGGATGCTTTGTCGTATCTATTTCTGTCTTAAATTTTGTCATAATATAAAAAATTGAACAAGCATAATGAGGGCATTTAATACGTGTCATTCTGAGCTCTAAATCAAAAGTTATGGACGATTTTGTGCGGACATGTCAAGCTGATCGGCCAGTTAAAAAGATCGTTCTAAACTAGTCACCGGTGCTGATTGAGTAAAGACTTATAAATGAAGCATAATGAATGATATCATGCAGTTTGGGATAGATTGGATTACTTGGATGCTTTTGCGTATTTGTTTCTGTCTCAAGTTTTGTCAAAATATAGAAAATTGAGCTTGCTTATCATGGGCATTGGATTCGTGTCATTCTGAGCTATAAATCAAAAGTTACGAACAATTTGTGTGGACATGTCAAGTTTATCGGCCAATATGTATGATTATTCTAAACCGATCATTGGTGTTCATTGAGTAAAGGCTAATGAATGAAGCACAATGCATGGCATCACGCCGTTTGGGATAGATTGGATAACTTTGACGCTTTGTCGTATCTAGGTCTGTTTCAAATTTTGTAACAATATAGAAAATTGAACTAGGTTAATGTGGGCATTGCATTCATGTCATTTTGAGTTACAAATCAAAATTTATGGAAGATTTAGTGCAGACATGACAAGTTGATCGGCCACTTTAAACGATCATTCTAAACTGATCATTAGTGCTCATTGAGTAAAATTTTATAAATAAAAAATAATGCATAGCATTACAGAGTTTGGGAAAGATTGGGTTTCTTGGACACTTTGTCGTATCTATTTCTTTCTCAAATTTTGTCAAAATATAGAAAATTGAGCTAGCTTAACGTAAGCATTGGATTCGTATCATTCGGAGCTCTAAATCAAAAGTTATAGATGCTTTAGTGCGAACATGTCAAGTTGATCGGCCAGTGAAAGTGATCATTCAAAACTGATCATTGGTGCACATTGAGTAAACGTTTATAAATGAAGCATAATGCATAACATCACAAAGTTTTGGATACTTTCGATAACTTGCATGCTTTGTCGTATCTATTTCTGTCTCAAATTTTGTTATATAATAAAAAATTTCGCTAGCTTAATGTGGGCATTGGATTCGTATGTTTCTGAGCTTTAAAAAAAGTTACAGAAGATTTAATGTAGACATGTCAAGTTGGTCGGCCAGTTAAAGTGATCATTCTAAAGTGATCATTGGTGTTGAGTGAGTAAAGACATACAAATGAACCATAATGTATGGCATCATGCAGTCTGGGATAGATTGGATTACTTTGACGCTTTGTCGTATCTAGTTCTGTTTCAAATTTTATCACAATATAGAAAATTGAACTTGGTTAATGTGGGCATTAGATTCATGTCACTTTGAGCTACAAATCAATTTATGGACGATTTAGTGAAGACATGACAAGTTGATCGCCCAATTAAAACGATCATTCTAAACTGATCGTTAGTGCTCATTGAGTAAAATTTTATAAATGAAAAATAATGCTTGGCATCACGGAGTTTGGGAAGGATTGGATTACTTGGACCTTTTTGTATCTATTTCTTTCTCAAATTTTGTCACAATATAAAAAATTGAGCTTGGTTAACCTAAGCATTGGATTCATATCATTCGGAGCTCGAAATCAAAAGTTACGGATGATTTAGTGCGGATATGTCAAGTTGATCGGCCAGTGAAAGTGATCATTCTAAACTGATCATTGGTGCTGATTGAGTACACGCTTATAAATGAAGCATAATGCATAACATCACAAAATTTTAGATACTTTTGATTACTTGCATGCTTCGTCGTATCTATTTCTATCTCAAATTTCGTTATACGATAAAAAATTGAGCTAGCTTAATGTGGGCATTGGATTCGTAAGTTTCTGCGCTCTAAAAATAGTTACAGAAGATTTAATGCGGACATGTGAAGTTTGTCGGCCAGTTAAAGTGATCATTCTAAACTGATCATTGGTGCTGACTGAGTAAAGACTTATAAATGAACCGTAATGCATGGCATCACGCAGTTTGGGATAGATTGGATTACTTGGATGCTTTGTTGTATCTAGTTCAGTCTCAAATTTCGTAACAATATAGTAAATTGAACTAGCTTAATGTGGGCATTGGATTCGTGTCATTCTGAGATATAAATAAAAAGTTATGGACGTTATAGTGCCGACATGTCAAGTTTACTGGCTAGTTAAAACGATCATTCTAAACTGAACGTTGGTGCACATTGACTAAAATCTTATAAATGAATAATAATGCATGGCATCAAGCAGTTTGGGATAGACTAGATTTCTTGGATGCTTTGTCGTATCTATTTCTTTCTCAAATTTTGTCATATTATAGAAAATTGATCTAGCTTAACATTGAAATTAGATTCGTGTCATTCTGAGCTCCTAATCAAAAGTTATGTACAATTTAGTTCGGACATGTCGAGTTGATCGGCCAGTTAAAAGATCATTCTAAACTGATCATTGTTGCTTATTGTGTAAAAGCTTATAAATGTAAAATAATCCATGGCACCACGTAGTTTGGGATGGATTCGATTACTTGGACACTTTGCCGTATCTATTTCTGTCTCAAATTTTGTCACAATATAGAAAATTGAGCTAGCTTAACGAGGGCATTTAATTCGTGTCATTTTGAGCTCTAAATCAAAAGTTATGGATGATTTATTTCGGAAATATCAAGTTGGTCGGCCAATTAAAGTGATCATTCTAACCTGTTCATTGGTGCTGAATGAGTAAAGACTTATAAATGAAGCATAATGCATGGCATCACACAGTTTGGGATAGATTCGATTGCTTGGATGCTTTATCATATCTAGTCATTCTCAAATTTTTTCCCAATATAGAAAATTAAACTAGTTTAATGTGGGCACTGGATTCGTGTCATTATGAGCTATAAATCAAATGTTCTGGATAATTTAGTGCATACATGACAAGTTGATCGCCCAGTTAAAATTATCATTCTAAACGGATCATTGCTACTCATTAAGTAAAATATTATAAATAAAAAATAATGCTCGGCATAACGCACTTTGGGAATGATGGATTACTTGGACACTTTGTCGTATCTATTTCTGTATCACATTTTCTCACAATATAGAAAATTGAACAAGCTTAACGAGGGTATTTAATTCGTGTCATTCTGATCGGCCTGTTAAAATGATTGTTCTAAACTGGTCATTGGTGCTGATTGAGTAAACACTTATAAATAAAGCATAATGAATGATATCACGCAGTTTGGGATAGATTGGATTACTTGGACGCTTTTTCGTATCTATTTCAGTCTCAAATTTTATCAAAATATAGAAAATTGAGCTTGCTTATCATGGGCATTGGATTCGTGTCATTCTGAGATATAAATCAAAAGTTACAAACAATTTAGTGTGTACATGTCAAGTTTATCGGCCAATATATATGATTATTCTAAACTGATCATTTGTGCTCATTGAGTAAAGGCTTATAAATGAAGCATAATGCATGGCATCACAAAGATTGGGTTAGATTGGATTACTTTGATGCTTTGTAGTATCTAGTTCTGTTTCAAAATTTTTCACAATATAGAAAATTGAACTAGTTTAATGTGGGCATTGGATTCACGTCATTTTGAGCTACAAATCAAAATTTATGGATGATTTAGTGCAGACATGACAAGTTGATCGGCCATTTAAACGATTATTCTAAACTGATCATTGTTGTTCATTGAGTAAAATTTTATAAATGAAAAATAATGCATGGCATGACGGAGTTTGGGAAGGATTGGATTACCTGGACGCTCTGTCGTATCTATTTCTTTCTCAAATTTTGTCACAATATAGAAAATTGAGCTAGCTTAACATAAGCATTGGATTCATATCATTCGGAGCTCTAAATCAAAACTTACGGATGATTTAGTGCAGAAATGTCAAGTTGATCGGCCAGTGAAAGTGATCATTCTAAACTGATTATTGGTGCTGATTGAGTAAACGCTTATAAATGAAGCATAATGCATAACATCACAAAAATTTGGATACTTTCGATTACTTGCATGCTTTGTCGTATCTATTTTTGTCTCAAATTTTGTTATACCTTAAAATTTTGAGCTAGCTTAATATGGGCGTTGGATTCATAAGTTTCTTAGCTCTAAAAAAAGTTACAGAAGATTTAATGCGGACATGTCAAGTTGGCCGGCCAGTTAAAGTGATCATTCTAAACTGATAATTGGTGCAGACTGCGTAAAGACTTATAAATGAACCATAATGCATGGCATCTCGCAGTTTGGGATAGATTGGATTATTTGGATGCTTTGTCGTATCTAGTTCAGTCTCAAATTTCGCCACAATATAGAAAATTGAACTAGTTTAATGTGGGCATTACGTGTCATTCTAAGCTATAAATGAAAAGTTATGGATGATATAGTGCAGACATGTCAAATTGATCGGCTAGTTAAAATGATCATTCAAAACTGGTTGTTGGTGCTCATTGAGTAAAAGCTAATAAATGTAAAATAATCCATGGCACCACAAATTTTGGGATGGATTCGATTTCTTGGACGCTTTACCATACCTATTTCTGTCGCAAATGTTGTTGCAATATAGAAAATTGAGCTAGCTTAACGAGGGCACTTTAATTCGTGTCATTTTGAGCTCTAAATAAAAAGTTACGAACGATTTTAGTAGGGAAATTTCAAGTTGGTTGGCCAGTTAAAGTTATCATTCTAAACTCATCATTGGTGCTGAATGAGTAAAGACTTATAAATGAAGCATAATGCATGGCATCACGCAGTTTGGGAAAGATTTGATTCCTTGGATGCTTTGTCATATCTAGTCATTCAAAATTTTTGTCACAATATAGAAAATTGAACTAGCTAAATGTGGGCATTGGATTCGTGTTATTATGAGCTATAAATCAAATGTTATGGACTATTTAGTGCAGACATGTCAAGTTGATTGGCCACTTAAAGTGATCTTTCTAAAGTGATCATTGGTGCTGATTGAGTAAAGGCTTATAAATGAAGCATATTGTATAGCATCTCACAGTTTTGGATTGATTGTATTACTCGAACGCTTTGTCATATCTATTTCTGTCTCAAATTTTGTCCCATATAGAAAATTGAACTAGCTTAATGTAAGCATTGGATTCGTGTCATTCTGAGCTCTAAATCCAAAGTGATAGACGATTTAGTGCGGTTATTTCAAGTTGATCGGCCAATTAATATGATTATTCGAAACTGATCACTGGTGCTCACTGAGTAAAGGCTTTTAAATGAAGCATAATGTATGGTATCACGCTGTGTGGGATATATTGGATTAGTTGGCCGGTTTGTTGTACCTAGTTTTGTCTCAAATTTTGTCACAATATAGAAAATTGAACTAGCTTAATGTGGGCATTGGATTCGTGTCATTCTCAGCTATAAATGAAAAGTTATGGACAATATAGTGTAGACATGTCAAGTTGATCGGCTAGTTAAAATGATCGTTTCAAACTGATCGTTGGTTGTCATTGAGTAAAATTTGTAAATGAAGAATAATGCATGGCATCCCACAGTTTGGGATAGACTGGAGTACTTGGACCCTTTGTGGTATCTAGTTATGTCTCAAATTTTGTTACACTATAGAAAGTTGAGCTAGCTTATCATGGGCATTGGGTTCATGTGTTTCTGAGCTCTTAATCATAAGTCAAGGACGATTTAGTGCGGACGATTTAGAGCGGACTTGTCAAGTTGATCGGCCCGTTAAAATGATCATTCTAAACTGATCATTGGTCCTCACTGAGTAAAATCCTATAAATGAAAAATAATGCATGGCATCACGCGCTTTGGGTTGGACTGGATTACTTGGACGCTTTGCCGTATATATTTCTGTCTCAAATTTTGTTACAATATGGAAATATGAGCTAGTTTAAAGTGGGCATTGGATACATGTCATTCTGAGCTCTAAATCAAAAGTTACGGACGATTGAGTGTGGACATGTGAAGTTGATCAACGAGTTTAAGTGATCATGCTGAACTGATCATTGGTGCTCATTGAGTAAAGGCTTATAAATGGAGCATAATGCATGGCATCACACAATTTTGGATAGATTGGAACACTTGGACACTTTTTCGTATATATTTCTGTCGCTAATGTTGTTACACTATAGAAAAGTGAGCTAGCTTAACATGGGCATTGGGTTCCTGTGTTTTAGAGCTCTAAATAAAAATTTACGGACGATTTAGTACGGACATGTCAAGTTGATTGGTGAGTTAAAATAATCATTCTAAACTGATCATTGGTGCTCAGTAAGTAAAGGCTTATAAATGAGGCGTAAAGCATGTCATCATAGAGTTTAAGATATATTAGATTACTTGGACGCATTTTCATATCTAGTTCTGTTTCAAATTTTGTCACAATATATAAAATTGAGCTAGCTTCACATGGGCATTTGTTTTGTGTCAATCTGACCTCTAAATCAAAAGTTACAGATGATTTTGTGCGGATATGTCAAGTTGATCAGCCAGTTAAAGTGTTCATTGTAAACTGATCATTGGTGCTGATTGCGTAAAGGATTATAAATGAAGCATAATGCATGGCATCATGTCGGGCTGGATATTGGATTACTTGGACGCTTTATCGTATCTAGATCTGTGTAAAATTTTGTAACAATATAGAAAATTGAACTATCTTAATGTGGGCATTCGTTTGGTGTCATTCTGAGCTATGAATCAAAAGTAATGGACGATTTAGTGTAGACATGTCAAGTTGATCGGCTAGTTAACATGATTATTCTAAACTGATCGTTGGTACTCATTAAGTAAAATCTTATAAATGAAGAACAATGCATAGCATCACGCAGTTTAGGATTGCTTGGATTACTTGAACGCTTTGTCATATCTATTTATGTTTCAAATTTTGTCATAATACAGAAAATGGAGCTAGCTTAACGTAAGCGTTGGATTCGCGTCATTCAGAGCTATATATAAAAACTTACGGATGATTTAGTGCGGACATGTCAAGTTGATCGGCCAGTGAATGTGATCATTCTAAACTGATCATTGGTGCTGATTGATAAAACGCTTATAAATGAAGCAAAATGCATAGCATCACATAGTTTTGGATAGATTGGATTACTTGGACGCTTTGTCGTCTCTATTTCTTTCTCAAATTGAGCTAGCTTAACGTGGGTATTGGATTCGTGTGTTTCTGAGCTCTAAATCAAAAGTTACAAACGATTTACTATGTACATGTCATGTTGATCGGCGAGTTTAAAATGATCATTCTAAATTAATCATTGGTGCTCATCATGTAAAGGCTTATAAATGAGGCATAAAGCATGGCATCACGCAGTTTGGGATAGATTGGATTACTTTGACGCTTTGTCGTATCAAGTTCTTTTTCAAATTTTTTCCCAATATAGAAAATTAATCTACTTTAATGTGGGCCTTTGGATTTGTGTCATTCTGAGATATAAATCAAAATTTATGGACGATTTAGTGCAAACATGACAAGATGATCGGCCAGTTAAAATGATCATTCTAAACTGATCATTGGTGCTCATTGAGTAAAAGCTTATAAATGAAAAATAATGCATGGCATCACGCAGTTTGGGAAGGATTGGATTACTTGAACGCTTTGTCATATCGATAATTCTGTGTCAAATTTTTGTCACAATATAGAAAATTAAGCTAGATTAACGTTGGCAATTGGTTTGTGTCATTCTGAGCTCTAAATAAAAAGTTACGGACAATTTAATGCGGACATGTCAAGTTGATCGAACAGCTAAAGTGGCTATTCTAAGCTGATCATTGGTGCTCATTGAGTAAAGGCTAATAAATGAAGCATAATGCATAGCATCACGCAGTTTTGGATAGATTAGAATACTTGAACGCTTTTTCGTATCTTGTTCTATCTCAAAATTTGTCACAATAAAGAAAATTGAACTAGCTTTATGTGCGCATTGGATTCCTGTCATTCAGAGCTATGAATGAAAAGTTATAGACGATATAGTGCAGAAATATCAAGTTGATCGGCTATTTAAAATGATCATTTTAAACTGATCTTTTGTGCTTATTGACTAAAAACTTTAAAACGAGGAATAATGCATAGGTTCACACAGTTTGGGATAGACTAGATTACATTGACGCTTTGTCATCTCTATTTTTGTCTCAAATTTTGTTGCACTATAGAAAATTTAGCAAGCTTAATGTGGGCATTGGATTCGTAATTTTCTGAGTTCTATATCAAAAGTTACAAACGATTTACTGCTGACATGTCAAGTTGATCGGCGAGTTAAAACGATCATTCTAAACTAATCATTGGTGATCTTTAAGTAAAGGCTTATAAATGAGGCATAAAGCATTGCATCACGCAGTTTGGGATAGGTTGGATTACTTTGACGCTTTGTCGTATCAAGTTTTGTTTCAAATATTGTCACATTATAAAAAATTGAACTAGCTTAATATGGACATTGGATTCATGTCATTCGGAGCAATAAATGAAATGTTATGGACAATATAGTGCAGACATGTCAAAATGATCGGCTAGTTAAAATGATCATTCTAAATTGATTGTTGTTGCTCATTGAGTAAAGGCTGATAAATGAAGCATAATGCATGGCATCACAAAGTTTTGGATAGATTGGATTACTTGGACGCTTTATCGTATCTATTCCTATCTCAAATTTTATTACACTATAGAAAATTGAGCTAGCTTATTTTGGGCATTGGATTCATGTGTTTCTGAGCTCTAAATCAAAAGTTACGGATGATTTATTGCGGACAATTTAGTGCAGACATGGCAAGTTGATCAGCCAGTTAAAATGATCATTCTAAACTAATCATTGGTGCTCACTGAGTTAAAGCTTATAAACGAAAACTAATAAAAGGCATCATGCAGTTTGGGATGGATTGGATTACCTAAACATTTTTTGTATCTATTTCTGTCTCAACTTTTGTCACAATATAGAAACTTGAGCTAGCTTAACGTGGGCATTGGATTCGTGTCATTCTGAGCTCTAAATCAAAAGTTATGGATGATTTAGTGTGGACATGTCAAGTTAATTGGCCAGTTAAAATGATCATTCTAAACTGATCATTGGTGCTCATTAAGTAAAGGCCTATAAATGAAGCATAACGAATGGCATCACAGAGTTTTGGATAAATTAGATTACTTGGATGCTTTGTCGTATCTATTTCTATCTCAATTTTTGTTAGAATATAGAAAACTGAGCTACATTAACGTGGACATTGAATTTGTGTCATTCTGAGCTCTAAATCAAAAGTTACGGATGATTTATAGTGGACATGTCAAGTTGAGTGGCCAGTTAAAGTGATTATTCTAAACAGATCATTGGTGCTCATTAAGTAAAGACTTATAAGTGAAGCATCAAGCATGGCATCAAGTAGTTTTGATAGATTGGATTACTTGGATGCTTTTTCCTCCCTATTTTTGTCTCAAATTTTGTCAAAATATTGAAAAGTGAGCATGTTTATCATGGGCATTGGATTCGTTTTATTCTGAGTTCTAAATCAAAAGTTTCGTACGATTTAGTTTGTACATGTCAAGTTGATCGGCCAGTTGATATGATTATTCTAAATTGATCATTTGTGTTCATTGAGTAACGGCTTATAATGAAGCAGAATGCATGGCTTCATGCAGTTTGTGATAGATTGGATTACTTGGATGCTTTGTTGTATCTATTTCTGTCTCAAATTTTGTTACAATATAGACAATTGAGTTAGCTTAACGTGGGCATTGAATTCGTGTCATTCTGAGCTCTAAATGAAAAGTTATGGACGATTTAGTGCGGACATGTCAAGTTGAGTGGCCTTTAAAGTGATCATTCTAAACAGATCTCTGGTGCTCGTTAAGTAAACACTTATAAATGAAGCATAAAGCATGGCATCAAGTAGTTTGGATAGATTGGATTACTTGGAAACTTTGTCGTCTCAATTTCAGTATCAAATTTTGTGAAAATATAAAAAACTGAGATTGCTTAACGTGGGCATAGGATTCATGTTATTCTGAGCTCTAAGTCAAAAGTTATGGACGATTTATTGTGGACATGTCAAGTTGATTGGCCAGTTAATATCATTATTCTCGACTAATCATTGGTGCTCATTGAATAAAAGCTTATAAATGAAAAATAATGCATGGCATCACAGAGTTTGGGATGGATTGTTTTACTTGGATGCTTTATCGTATCTATTTCTATCTCAAATTTTGTGACAATATAGAAAATTGAACTAGCTTAATGTGGGCATCGGATTCGTGTCATTCGGAGCTACAAATCAAAAATTATGGACGATTTATAGCAGACATGTCAAGTTGATTAGCCAGTTAAAATGATCATTCTAAACTTATTATTGGTGCTTATTTAGTAAACGTTTATAATTGAAGAATAATGCATAGCATCACGAAGTTTGGAGTGGACTAGATTACTTGTACACTTTGTCGTATCTTTTTATTTCTCAAATTTTTTCACAATATAGGAAATTGAGCTAGTTTAACGTTGGTATTGGATTCGTGTCATTATGAGTTCTAAATCAATAGTTACGGACGATTTAGTTTGGACATGTCAAGTTGATCGGCCAGTTATATTGATCATTCTAAACTGATCATTGGTGCTCATTCAGTAAGGGGTTATAAATGAAGCATAATGCATGGCATCACGCCATTTGGGATAGATTGGATTATTTAGACAATATGTCATATCTAGTTCTGTCTCAAATTTTGTTAGAATATAGGAAAGTGAAAATGTGGGCAATTGATTCGTGTCATTATGACCTATAAATCAAACATTATGGACAATATAGTGCAAACATGTCAAGTTGATCGGCCAGTTAAAATGATCATTCTAATTGGTGCTCATTGAATAAAAGCTTATAAATGAAGAATAATGTATATCATCACGCAGTTTGGGATGGACTGGATTACTTGGATGCATTGTCGTATCTATTTATGTCTCAAATTTTTTCACAATATAGAAAATTGAGCTAGTTTAAAGTGGGCATTGGATTCGTGTCATTCTGATATCTAAATCAAAAGTTATGGATGATTTAGTGCGTACATGTCAAGTTGATCAGCTAGTTAAAGTGATCATTCCAAACTGATCATTGGTGCTCATCGAGTAAAGGCTTAAAAATGGAGAATAATGCATGGCATCACAAAATTTTTGATTGATTGGATTACTTGGATGATTTGTCGAATCTATTTCTGTCTCAAATTTTGTTACACTATAGAATATTGAGCTATCTTAACGTGGGCATTGGATTCGTGTGTTTCGAAGCTCTAAATCAAAAGTTACGCACGATTTAGTGCGGTATGTAAAGTTGATCGGCGAGTTAAAATGATCATTCTAAATTGATCATTGGTCCTCATTAAGTAAAGGCTTATATATAAGGCATATAGCATGGCATCACGCTGTTTGGGATAGATTGGAATATTTAGGCGTTTTGTCGTATCTAGTTCTGCTTCAAAATTTTTCACAGTATAGAAAATTGAAATAGCTTAATGTGGGCATTGGATTCGTGTCTTTTTGAGCTATGAATCAAAAGTTATGGACGATTTTCGAGCTATGAATCAAAAGTTATGGACGATTCGTGACATTAAGTTAAGGCTTATAAATAATCATTCTAATTTGATCACTGGTGCTCACTGAGTAAAATCTTATAAATGAAAAATAATGCATGGCATCACGCTGTTGAGATGGATTGGAGTACCTCGACGCTTTTTCGGATTTATTTCTGCCTCAAATTTTGTCACAATATAAAACATTGAGCTAGCTTAACATGGGCATTGGATTCATGTCATTCTGAGCTATATTTCAAAAGTTATGGACATACATGTCAAGTTGATCGGCCAGTTAAAGTGATCATTCTAAACCGATCATTGTTGCTCATTAAGTAAAGGCTTATGAATGAAGAATAATGCATGGCATCACCAAGTTTTGGATAGTTTGAATTACTTGGACGATTTTTCGTATCTATTTCTGTCTCAAATTTTTTTATGATATAGAAAATTGAGCTATGTTAACGTTGCCATTGGATTCGTGTCATTCTAAGCTATAAATAAAATGTTACATACGATTTAGTGCGGACATGTCAAGTTGAGTGGCCAGTTAAAGTGATCATTCTAAATAGATCATTGGTGCTCATTAAGTAAAAGATTATAAATGAAGCATAAAGCCTGGCATAAAGTATTTTGGATAGATTGGAGGATTACTTGGACGCTTTGTTGTCTCAATTTCTGTTTCAAATTTTATCAAAATACAGAATATTGAACTTGCTTAACATGGGAATTAGATTTGTGTCATTCTGAGCTCTAAATCAAAAGTTACAGACGATTTAGTGCGGACATGTCAAGTTGATGGGCCAGTTGAAGTGATCATTCTAAACTGAGTTTTGGTGCTCATTGACATAATGCATGTCTCAAATTTGTCCACAATATAGAAAATTGAACTAGCTTAATGTGGGCATTGGATTCGTGTCATTCTAAGCTACAAATCAAAAGTGATCGACAATTTAGTGCCGACATTTCAAATTGATCGGCCAGTTAAAATGATCATTATAAACTGATCATTGGTGCTCATTGAGTAAATGCTTATCAATGAAGAATAATGCATGGCATCACGCAGTTTGGGATGGACTGGATTACTTGAACGCTTTGTCGTATCTATTTATTTCTTAAATTTTGTCACAATATAGATAATTGAGCTAGCTTAATGTGTGCATTGGGTTCGTGCCATTCGGAGCTCTAGAAAAAAGTTGCAAATGATTTAGTACGGACATGTAAACGTGATCAGCCAGTTAAAGTGACCATTCTAAACTGATCATTGGTGCTCATTGAGTAAAGCCTTATAAATAAAGTATAATGCATGGCATCACGTACTTTTGGATAGATTGGATTACTTGGACGCTTTATCGTATCTAGTTCTATCTTTAACTTGTCACAGTATAGAAAATTGAACTAGATTAACGTGGGCATTGGAATCGTGTCATTCAAAGCTATAAACCAAAAGTTACAAACGATTTAGTGCGGACATGTGAAGTTGAGTGGCCAGTTAAAGTGATTATTCTAAATAGATCATTGGTGCTCATTAAGTAAAGGATTATAAAAGAAGCATAAAGTATGGCGTAAAGTATTTTGGATAGATTGGAATACTTGGAGGCTGTTGTCTCAATTTCTATTTCAAATTTTGTCAAAATATAGAATATTGAGCTTGCTTAACATGGGAATTAGATTCGTGTCATTCTGAGATCTAAATCAAAAGTTACAGACGATTTAGTGCGAGACATGTCAAGTTGATCGGCCAGTTGAATTGATCATTCTAAACTGATTTTGGTGCTCATTGAGTAGAGGCTTATAAATGAAGCATAATGCATGGTATCACGCAGTTTGGGATAAATTGTACTACTTGGACTCTCTTTTGCATCTAGTTCTTTCAAATGTTTCCACAACATAGAATATTGAACTAGCTTAATGTGGGCATTGGATTCGTGTCATTCTAAGCTACAAATCAAAAGTTATAGACGATTTAGTGCAGACATGTCAAATTGATCGGCAAGTTAAAATGATCATTATAAACAGATCATTGGTGCTCATTGAGTAAACCCTTATAAATGAAGAATAATGCATGGCATCACACAGTTTCGGATGGGCTGGATTTCTTGAACTCTTTGTCGTATCTATTTATTTCTTAAATTTTGTCACAATATAGAAAACTGAGCTAGCTTAACGAGGGCATTGGTTTCGTGCCATTCTGAGCTCTAGAAAAAAACTTATAGACGATATAGTGCGTACATGTTAACTTGATCAGCCAGTGAAAGTGACCATTCTAAACTGATCATTGGTGCTTATTGAGTAAAGGCTTATAAATGAAGCATAATGCATGTCATCACTTAGTTTTGGATAGATTGGATTACTTGGACGCTTTGTCGTCTCTACTTCTGTCTCTAAGTTTTTCAAAATATAGAAAATTTATCTAGCTTAACGTTTGCATTGGATTCGTGTGTTTCTAAGCTTTAAATCAATAGTTACGGATGATTTAGTGCGGACATGTCAAGTAGATCAGCCAGTTTATATGACTATTCGAAACTGATAATTGGTTCTCATTGATTAAAGGCTTGTAAATGAAGCATAATGCATGGCATCACACAGTTTTGGATAGATTTGATTACTTGGATGTTTGTCGTATCTATTTATGTCTCAAGTGTTGTTACAATAAAGAAAATTGAGCTAGCTTTACGTGAGCGTTGTATTCATGTCATTCTAAGTTTTAAATCAAAATTTACGGACAATTTAGTGCGGATATGTCAAGTTGAGTGGCCATTTAAAGTGATCATTCTAAACAGATCATTGGTGCTCTCCAAAAAATCTGCTATTCCTAATGGAATAGGTAACAAAGCTACTTTGCCACCCACGGCTACTAACTCACCGCCCCCCCCCCCCCCCAAGTGAAACTGGAGCTCGCTGTGTCACCAGGAGCTAAAGAATGGGTATTTTGTATCCATTGAGTTGAGGAAATGCTTTTAAATGAGGAATAATGTGTGGCATCACGCAAATTGGAATTGAATTGATTACTTGGATTGTTTTGTCGTATCTATTTATGACTCAAATTTTGTCATAATATAGAAAATTGGCTAGCGTAACGTGGGTATTGGATTCGTGTCATTCCGAGCTCTAAATCAAAATGTATAGACGATTTAGTGCGGACATGTCAAGTTGATTGGCCAGTTAAAGTAATCATTCTAAACTGATCATTGGTGCGGATTGATTAAAGGCTTATAAATGAAGCATAATGCATGGCATCACATAGTTTGGGATAGATTTGATTATTTGGATGCTTTGTCATATCTACTTCTATCACAAACTTTTTCACAATAAAGGAAATTGAACTAGTTTAACGTGGGCATTGGACTCGTGTCTTTCTGAGCTATAAATCAAAAGTTATGGAAAATGTATTGCTGACATGTCAAGTTGATCGACCAGTTAAAATGGAAATTCTAAGCTGATCATTGGTGCTCATTGAGTAAAGGCTTATAAATAAGGAATAATGCATGGCATCACGCAATTTAGGATGGACTAGATTACTTGGATGGTTTGTCCTATCTATTTATGTCCCAATTTTCACAATATAGAAAATTGTGCTAACTTAAAGTGGGCATTGGGTTCGTGTCAGTTTGAGCTCTAAATTAAAAGTTACGGACGATTTAGTGCGGACATGTTCATTGGCCAGTTCACTGGCCAGTTAAAAGGATCTTTCTAAACTAATCATTGGTGCTCATTGTTTAAAGTCTTATAAATGGAGCATAATGCATCGCATCACACTGTTTGGAATAGTTTGGATTACTTGGACGCTTTGTCATATCTAGTTCTGTCTCAACTTTTGTCAAAATATAAAAACTTGAACTAGCTTAATGTGGGCAATTGATTCGTGTCTTTTTGAGCTATAAATCAAAAGTTATCGACGATTTAGTGGATACATGACATGTTTATCGGCCAGCTACAATGATCAATCTAAATTGATCATTGGTGCTCATTGAGTAAAAGCTTATAAATGAAAAATAAAGCAGGGCATCACGCATTTCGGGATAGATTGGATAACTTGGATGATTTGTCATATCTATTTCAGTCTCAAATTTTGTCAAAATATCGAAAATTGAGCTAGCTTAATGTGGGAAATTGATACGTGTCATTCTGATTTATAAATCAAAAGTTATGGATGATATAGTGCAGACTTATCAAGTTGATCGGCAAGTTAAAATGAACATTCTAAATTGATCATTGGTGCTCATTGAGTAAAAGCTTATAAATGAAGAATAATGCATGGCATGGCGCAGTTGGGGATGGAATGGATTTCTTGGACGCTTTGTCGTATCTATTTATGTCTAATTTTTTTTTATACTATACAAAATTGAGCTACCTTAACGTGGGCATTGGATTCGGGTGTTTCAGAGCTCTAAATAAAAAGGTACGGACCATTTAGTGCGGACTTCTCAAGTTGATTGGCGACTTAAAATGATCATTCTAAATTGATCATTGGTGCTCATTGAGTAAAAGCTTATAAATGAAGCATAATGCATGGCATCAAATAGTTTTTGATAGTTTCAAATTTAGTCACAATATAGAAAATTGAACTAGCTTAATGTCGGTATTGGATTCTTGTCATTCTGAGTTATAAATAAAAAGATATGGACGATTTAGTGCAGAAATGACAAGTTGATCGGCCAGTTAAAATGATCATTCTAAACTGATCATTGGTCCTCATTGAATAAATTCTTATAAATGAAAAATAATGCATGGCATCACGGATTTAGTGATGCATTGAATTACTTGTATGCTTTGTTGTAAATATTTCTGTATCAAATTTTGTCACCATATAGAAAATTGAGCTAGCATAACGTGTACATTGGATTCGTATCATTCTGAGCTCTAAATCACAAGTTACAGACGATTTATACATGTCAAGTTGATCAGCCAGTTAAAGTGATCATTCTAAACTGATCATTTGTGTTCATTGAGTAAAGGCTTGTAAATGAATTATTTGTGGCATCACCTAGTTTGGGATAGATTGGATTACTGGGACGCTTTGTCGTATCGAGTTCTGTCAAAAAATTTATCACAATAAAGAAAATTGAAATAGCTTAATGTGGGCATTGCATTTGTGTCGTTCTGAGCAATAAATGAAAAGTTATTGACGATTTAGTGCAGACATGTCAATTTGATCAGCCAGTTTAAATTATCTTTCCAAACTGATCATTGGTGCTCATAGAGTAAAGGCTTTTAAATGAAGAATAATGCAGGGCATCACACATTTTGGGATGGACTGAATTACTTGGACGGTTTCTCGTATCTATTTATGTCTGAAGTTTTGTCACAATATAAAAAACTGCGCTAGATTAAAGTGGGCATTGGATTCGGCTCATTTGGAGCTCTAAATAAAAAGTTACGGACGATTTAGTGCGGACATGTCAAGTTGATCGGCCAGTTAAAGTGATCATGCTAAACTAATCATTGGTGCTCATTGTGTAAAGGCTTATAATTGGAGCATTATGCATGGCATCACACATTTTGGCATAGATTGGATTACTTGGATGCTTTGTCGTATCTAGCTTTGTCTCAAATTTTTTCACAATATAGAAAATTGAACTAGCTTAATGTGGGCAATTGATTCGTGTCATTATGAGCTATAAGTCAAAACTTATGGAAGATTTAGTGCAGACATTAGAGGTTTATCGGCTAGTTAAAATAATCATTCTAAAATGATCATTGGTGCTCATTGAGTAAAAGCATATAAATGACAAATAATACATGGCAACATGCATTTTGGGATGAATTGATCTACTTGGATGCTTTGTCATCTCTATTTTTGTCTCAAATTTTATCACAATATAGGAAATTTAGCTAGATTAATGTGGGCAATTGATATGTGTCAATCTAAGCTATAAATAAAAAGTTATGCACGATAAAGTGCAGACATGTCAAGTTAATCGACCAGTTAAAATGATCATTGTAAACTGATCATTGGTGCTCATTGAGTAAAAGCTTATAAACGAAGATTAATGCATGGCATCACACAGTTTGGGATGGACTGGATTACTTGGACCCTTTGTCGTATCTTTTTCTGTCTCAAATTTTGTTACACTATAAAAATTGAGCTAGCCTAACGTGGGCATTGGATTCATGTGTTTCTGAGCTCTAAATAAAAAGTTACGAACCATTTACTACGACATGTCAAGTTGATTGGCGACTTAAAATGATCATTATAACCTGATCATTGGGGCTCATTTGGTAAAGGCTTATAAATCAAGCATAATGCATGGCATCACACAGTTTTTGATAGATTGGATTACTTGTATTCTTTTTCATATCTATTTCTATCTCAAATTTTGTCAAAATATAGAAAATTTATCTAGTTTAATGTTGTCATTGGACTCGTGTCTTTCTAAGCTTTAAATCAAAAGTTACAAACGATTTAGTGCGGACATGTGAAGTGGATCGGCCAGTTTATATGATTATTCTAAACAGATCTTTGGTTCTAATTGATTAAAGGCTTATAATTGATGCATAATATATGGTATCACACAGTTTTTGATAGATTTGATTACTTCGACGCTTTGTTGTATCTATTTATGTCTCAAATTTTGTCATAATATAGAAAATTGAGCTAGAATAACGTGGATATTGGATTCGTGTTGTTCTAAGCTCTAAATCAAAAGTTATTGGACGATTTAGTGCGGACATGTCAAGTTGATCAGCCATTTAAAGTGATCATTCTAAACTGATCATTAGTACTCATTGAGTAAAGGCTTATAAATGAAACATAATGCATGTAATCATGCAGTTTGGGATAGATTGGATTACTTAGATGGTTTGTCTTATCTATTTATGTCTCAAATTTTGTCACAATATAGAAATTTAAGCTAGCTTGACGTGGGCATTGGATTCGTGTCATTCTAAGATCTAAATCAAACGTTACGGGCAATTTTTTGTGGACATGTCAAGTTAATGGGCCTGTTAAAGTGATTATTCTAAACTTATCATTGGTGCTCATTGAGTAAACACTTCTAAATGAATTATAATGATCATTCTATACTGATCAATGGTGCTCATTGAGTAAAGGCTTATAAATGAAGCATAATACATGGCATCACACAGTTTTGGTAGATTGGATTATTTAGACACTGTCATATCTATTTTTGTCTCAAATTTTGTTACAATATAGAAAATTGGGCTAGCTTCACGTGGGCATTGGATACGTGTGTTTATGAGCTCTAAATCGAAAAATACACACGATTTAGTACAAACATGTCAAGTTGATCGGCCAGTTAAAGTGATCATTCTAAACTGATTATTGGTGCTGATTAAGTAAAGTCTTATAAATGAAGCATAAAGCATGGAATCATGGATAGATTAGATTACTTGGACGGTTTGTCGTCCTACTTCTATCTCAAATTTTGATAAAATATAGAAAATTGAGCCAGCTTAACGTGGGCATTGAATTCGTGCCATTCTTAGCTCTAAATGAAAAGTTATGGAGGATTTAGTGCGGACATGTCAAGTTGAGTGGCCAGTTAAAGTGATCATTCTAAACAGATCCTTGGTCCTCATTAAGTAAAGGCTTGTAAATGAAGCATAAAACATGGTATCACGCAGTTTGGGATAGATTGGATTACTTAGACGCTTTGTCGTATCTAGTTTTGAGTCAAATTTTGTCACAATACCGAAAGTTTAACTACCTTAACATGGGCATTGGATTCGTGTCATTTTAAACTCTAAATCAAAAGTTACATACAATTTAGTGCGTACAGTCAAGTTATTCGGCCAATGAAAGTGATCATTCTAAACGGATCATTAGTGCTGATTAAGTAAAAGCTTATAAATGAAGCACAATTCTAGCATCACACAGTTTTGGATAGATTGGATTACTTGGACGCTCTGTCGTATCTATTTCTGTCTAGAAATTTGAGCTAGCTTAACGTGGGTATTGGTTTCGTGTGTTTCTGAGCTCTAAATCAAAAGTTACAAACGATTTAGTGTGGACATATCAAGTTTATCGGCGAGTTGAAATGATCATTCTACACTGATCATTGGTGCTCATTAAGCATAACATCACATATTTTGGGATAGATTGGATTACTTTGATGGTTTGTCTTTTCTAGTTCTGTTTCAAACTTTGTAAGAATATAGAAAATTATACTTGCTTAATTTGGGCATTGGATTTGCGCATTCTAAGCTATAAATCAATAGTTATGGGCGATTTAGTGCAGACATAACAAGTTGATCGGCTGGTTAAAATTATCATTCTAAGCTGATCATTGGTGTTCATTGAGTATAAGCTTATAAATGAAAAATAATGCACGGCATCATGCAGGTTGGGATGGATTGGATTACTTGAACACTTTGTCGTATCTATTTCTGTCTTAAATTTTCACAATATTGAAAATTAAGCTAGCTTAACATGGGCATTGGATTCGTGTCATTCGGAGCTCTAATTCAGAAGTTTTGGCCAATTAAGCGCGGACATGTCAAGTTGATCGGCCAGTTAAAGTGATCATTCTAAGCTGATCATTGGTGCTCATTGATTAAAGGCTTATAGATGAAGCATAATACATGGCAACACACAGTTTTGGATAGATTTGATTACTTGGACGCTTTGTCCTATCCATTTCAATCTCAAATTTTGTTACACTATAGAAAATATAGCTAGCTTAACGTGGGCACTGGATTCGTGTGTTACTGAACTCTAAATCAAAAGTTAGAGATGAATTAGTGCGGACATCTCAAGTTGATCAGGGAGTTAAAATGATCATTCTAAATTGATCAATGGTGCTCATTACGTAAAAACTTATAAATGAGGCATAAAGCATGGTGTCACGCAGTTCGGGATAGATTGGATTACTTGGATGCTTTGTCGTATGTAGTTCTATTTCCAATTTTGTCACAATATAGAAAATATAAGTAGCTTAATGTGGGCATTGGATTTGCGTCATTCTGAGATAGAAATCAATAGTTATGGACGATTTAGTGCAGACATGACAAGTTGATTGACCGGTTAAATTGATCATTATAAAGTGATCATTGGTGCTCATTGAGTAAAGGCTTATAAATGAAGCATAATGCATGGCATCACTTAGTTTTTGATAGATTGGATTACTTGGACGCTTTGTCGTATCGCTTTCTGTCTCAAATTTTGTTACAATATAGAAAATTGGGCTAGCTTAACGTGGGCATTGCATTTGTGTGCGAACATGTCAAATTGATCGGCCAGTAAAGTGATCATTCTAAACTAATCATTTGTGCTCATTGAGTAAAAACTTATAAATGAAGCATAACATGTGGCATCACGCAGTTTGCGATCGAATGGATTACTTGGATGCTTTATTGTCTACTTCTATCTCAAATTTTTGTCAAAATATAGAAAATTTATCTAGTTTAACATGAGCATTGGATTTGTGTCATTCTGAACTCAAAATCAAAAGTTACAGATGTTTTACTGTAGACATGTCAAGTTGATCATAGAGTTAATATGATTATTCTAAACTGATCACTGGATTACTTTAACGCTTTATCGTATCTAGTTCTGTTTCAAATTTTTTTCACATAATAGAAAATTAAACTAGCTTAATGTGGGCATTCAATTCGTTCATTTTGAGCTACAAATCAAAAGTTATGGACAATTTAGTGCAAACATGACAAGTTTATCGGTCGGTTAAAATGATCATTCTAAACCGTACATTGGTGCTCATTGAGTAAAAATAATGCATGGCCTCACGCAATTTTGGATGGATTTGATTACTTGGACGCTTTCTCGTATCTATTTCTGTCTCAAATTTTGTCACAATATAGTAAATTGAACTAGCTTAATGTGGGCATTGGATTCCTGTCATTCTCAGCTATAAATCAAAAGTTATAGACGATTTGGTGCACACATGACAAGTTGATCCCCCGGTTAAAATGATCATTCTAAACTGATCATTGGTGCTCATTGAGTAAAGGCTTATAAATGAAGCATAATGCACGGTATCACGGAGTATGGGATAGATTGAATTTCTTGGGCAGTTATTCTTATATAGTTTTGTTTCAAATTTTGTCATAATATAGAAAATTGAAATAGTTTAATGTGGGTACTGGATTCGTGTCATTCTGAGCTATACATCAAAAGTTATGAACGATTTAGTGCAGACATGTCAAGTTGATCGGCCAGTTAAAGTGACCATTCAAAACTGATAATTGGTGCTCATTGAGTGAAGGCTTATGAATGAAGCAGAATGCATGGCATCACAGAGTTTTGGATAGATTAGATTACTTGGACGGTTTGCCTTGTCCAAATATGTTTCAAATTTTGTCAAAATATAGAAAATTGAACTAGATTAGTGTGGGCATTGGATTCGTGTCTCTCTGGCTATAAATCAAAATCTACAGACGATTTAGTGCGGACATGTCAAGTTAATCGGCCAGTTAAAGTGATCATTCTAAACAGATCATTGGTGCTCATTGAGTAAAGGCTTATAAATGAAGCATAATGCATGGCATCACAAAGTTTTGGATAGATTGGATTACTTTGACGATTTATCAAATGTATTTCGGTCTCAAATTTTGTTTCAATATAGAAAATTGAGCTAGCTTAACGTGGGCATTGGATTTTTGTGTTTCCGAACGCTAAATGAAAACGTATGGACGATTTAGTGTGGACATGTCAAATTGATCGACCAGTTAAAGTGATCATTCTAAACTAATCATTGGTGCTCATTGAGTATAAGCTTATAAATGAAGTATAACGTGTTGCATCACGCAATTTGTAATAGATTGGATTACTTAGACGGTTTGTCGTCTCTACTTCGGTCCAAAATTTTGTCAGAATATAGAAAATTTATCTTGTTTTACGTGGGCATTGGATTCGTGTCATACTGAGTTCAAAATCAAAAGTTGCGAACGATTTACTGTAGACCTGTCAAGTTGATCGGCCAATTACTATGATTATTCAAAACTGATCATTGGTACTCATTAAGTAAAGGTTTATAAATGATGCATAATGCATGCCATCATACGGTTTTGGATATATTAGATTACTTGTACGCTTTTTCATATTTGTTTTTGTCTCAAACTTTCTTACAATATATAAAATTGAGCTAGCTTAACGTGTGCATTCGATTCGTGTCATCCTGAGCTCTAAATCAAAAGTTACGGACAATTTACTGTAGAAATGTCAAGTTGAGTGGCCAGTTAAAGTGATCATTCTAAACAGATCATTGGTGCTCATTGAGAAAACGCTTATAAATGAAGTATAATGCATGGCATCACATAATTTTGGATAGATTGGATTAATTGTACACTTTTTCGTATCTAGTTTTTTTTATCAAATTTGGACGATTTAGTGCAAATATGTTAAGTAGATCGGCCAGCTAAAATGATCATTCTAAACTGATCATTGGTGCTCATTGAGTAAACGCTTATAAGGGAATAGTAATGCATGGTATCACGCAGTTTGAGATGTACTGGATTACTTGGACGCTTGGTCGTATCTATTTATTTTTCAAATTTTGTCACAATATCAAAACTTCAGCTAGCTTAACGTGGGTATTGGATTAGTTTCATTCTCCGCTCTAAATGAAAAGTTACTGACGATTTAGTGCAGACATGTTAAGTTCATCGGCCAGTTAAAGTGATCATTCTAAACTGATCATTGGTGGTCATTTAGTAAATGCTTATAAATGAAGCATACTGCATCGCATCACGCAGTTTGGGATAGATTGGATTAGTTGGATGCTTTTTTCGTATCTAGTTAAGTCTCAAATTTAGCCACAATATAGAAAATTGAACTAGCTTAATGTAGGCAATTGATTCGTGTCATTTTGATATATAAATCAAAAGTTATGCACGATTCAGTGCAGACATGTCAAGTTGATCGGGCTGTTAAAATAATCATTCTAAACTGATTGTTGGTGCTCATTGAGTAAAAGCTTATAAATTAAGAATAATGCAAGGCATCACGCAGTTTTGGATGGACTGGATTACCTGGACACTTTATCGTATCTATTTTGGACTGAAAGTTTATCAAGATATAGAAAATTGAGTTAGCTAAAACTGGGCATTGGATTCGTGTCATTTTGAGATCTAAATCAAAAGTTACTGACGATTTAGTGCGTATATTTCAAGTTGACCTTCTAGTTAAAATGATCATTTAAAACTGATCATTGGTGCTCAACGAGTAAAGGCTTATAAATGGAGCATAATGCTTGGCATCAAACAGTTATGGATACATTGGATTTCCTGGACGCTTTGTCATATCTATTTCTGCCTCAAATTTTGTTACATTATAGAAAATTGAGCTAGCTTAACATGGGCATTGGGTTCGTATTTTCTAAGGTCTAAATCAAAAGTTACGGACGATTTAGTGCGGGCATGTCAAATTGATCGGCGAGTTAAAATAATCATTCTAAACTGATCATTGCTGCTCATTAAGTAAAGGCTTATAAATGAGGCATAAAGCATGGCATCACGCAGTTTGGGATTGATTGGATTAGTTGGACGCATTATCGTATCTAGTTCTGTTTCATATTTTGTCACAATATAGAAAATAGAACTAGCTTAAAGTGGGCATTGGATTAGTGTCATTCTAAGGTACAAATCAAAAGTTATGGACGACTTAGTGCAGACATGTCAAGTTGATCGGCCTGTTAAAATGATCATTCCAAACTGATCATTGGTGCTCATTGAGTAAACCGTTATAAATGAAGAATAATGCATGGCATCGCGCAATTTGGGATGGACTGGATTATTTGAACGGTTTGTCATATTTAATTATTTCTCCAATATTGTCACAATATAGAAAATTGAGCTAGCTTAATGTGGGCATTGGATTCGTGTCATTCTGAACTCTCAATCAAAAGTTACGGACAATTTAGTGGGTACATGTCAAATTGATCAGCCATTTAAAGTGATCATTAAGTAAATGCTTATAAATGGAATATAATGCATGACATCACACAGTTTTGAATAGATTGGATTACTTGGACGCTTTGTCATATCTATTTCTTTCTCAAATTTTTATACGCTATAGAAAATTGAGTTAGCTTAACGTGGGTATTGGATTCATCTTTTCTGAGCTCTAAATCAAAAGTTACAAACAAATTAGTCCGGACATGTCAAGTTGATCGGCGAGTTAAAATGATCATTCTAAAATGATCATTCTAAACTGATCATTGGTGCTCATTCAGTAAGGGCTTATAAATGAGGCATAAAGCATGGCATCACGCAGGTTGGGATAGATTGGATTACTTCGACGCATTCTCGTATCAAGTTCTGTTTCACATTTGTGACACTATAGAAAATTGAACTAGCTTAATGTGGGCATTGGATTTGTGTCATTCTGAGCAATAAATTAAAAGTTATGGACGATTTAGTGCATACATGTCAAGTTGATCGGCCAGTTAAAATGATCATTCTAAACTGATCATTGGTGCTCCTTGAGTAAACGCTTATAAATGAAGAACAATGCATGGCATCACGCAGTTTGGTATGGACTAGATTATTTGAACGCTTTTTCATATCTATTTATTTCTCAACTATTGTCACAATATAGACAATCTAGCTAGCTTAACGTGGGCATTGGGTTAGTGTTTTCTTAGCTCTAAATCGAAAGTTATAGACTATTTACTGTGGGCATGTCAAGTTGATCGGCGAGTTAAAATGATCATTCTAAACTGATCATTGGTGCTCATTAAGTAAAGGCTTATAAATGAGGCATAAAGCACGGCATCACACAATTCTGGATAGATTGGATTACTTGGACACTTTGTTGTATCTAGTTATGTCTCAAATTTTGTCACAATATAGAAAATTGAACTAGCTTAATGTGGGAAATTGATTCATGTCATTCTGACCTATAATTCAAAAGTTATGGATATAAATCATACATGTCAAATTGATCGGCTAGTTAAAATGATCATTCTAAACAGATCGTTGGTGCTCATTGAGTAAAAGCTTATAAATAAAGAATAATGCATGGCATAGTGCAGTTTGGGATGGATTAGATTACCTGGATACTTTGTCATATCTATTTATGTCTCAAATTTTGTTACAGTACAGAAAATTGAGGTAGCATAAAATGGGCATTGGATTCGTGTGTTTCTAATCTCTCAATCAAAAGTTACGGACGAGTTAGTGCGGACATGTCAAGTTGACCGGTGAGTTAAAATGATCATTCTAAAATGATCATTGGTTATCATTAAGTAAAGGCTTATAAATGAGACATAAAGCATGTCATCATGCAGTTTGGGAATTATTGAATTTCTTGGACGCTTTGTCGTATCTAGTTTCGTAACTAATTTTGTAACACCACAGAAAATTGAACTGGCATAATGTGGTCATTCGATTTTTGTCATTCTAAGCTATAAATGAAAAGTTATGGACGATTTAGTGGAGACATGTCAAGTTGATCGGCCAGTTAAAATGATCATTTTAAACTAATCGTTGGTGCTCATTGAGTAAAAGTGTATAAATAAAGAATAATGCAAGGCATCACGTAGTTTGGGATTGACTGGATTATTTGGACACTTTCTCGTATCGATTTTGGTATCAAATTTTGTTACACTGTACAAAATTGAGCTAGCTTAACATGGGCATTGGATTCGTGTGTTTATGAGCTCTAAATCAAAAGTTACGGACCATTTAGTGCTGACATGTCAAATTGATCGGCCAGCTAATATGATTGTTCTAAACTGATCATTGATGTTCATTGAGTAAAAGCATATAAATGAATAATAATGCATGGCATCACGCAGTATGGGATTGATTGGATTACCTGGACGCTTTGTCGTATCTATTTCTGTCTCAAATTTTGTCACAATATAGAAAATTGAACTAGCTTAATATGAGCATTGGATTCGTGTCATTCTGAGCCACAAATCAAAATTTATTGAAGATTTAGTACACACATGTCTAGTTGATCGGCGAGTTAAAATGATCATTCAAAACTGATCAATTGTGCTCATTGAGTGAACGCTTATAAATGAAGAATAATGCATGGCAGAGCATAGTTTGGGATGGACTGGATTACTTGGATGCTTTGTCATATCTATTTCTATCTCAAATTTTGTTACAATATAGAAAATTGAGGTAGCTTAAAATGGGCATTGGATTCGTGTGTTTCTAATCTCTAAATCAAAAGTTACGGACGAGTTAGTGCGCACATGTCAAGTTGATCAGTGAGTTAAAATGATCATTCTAAAATGATCATTGGTGCTCATTAAGTAAAGGCTTATACATGAGACATAAAGCATGTCATCATACAGTTTGGGAAAGATTGGATTATTTGGACGCTTTGTCTTATCTAGTTTCGTTACAAATTTAGTAACAACACAGAAAATTGAACTAGCATAATGTGGGCATTCGATTTTTGTCATTCTGAGCTATAAATCAAAAGTTATGGACGATTTAGTGGAGACATGTCAAGTTGATCGTCCAGTTAAAATGATCATTCTAAACTAATCGTTGGTGCTCATTAAGTAAAAGCTTATAAATGAAGAATAATGCATGACATCACACAGTTTGGGATTGACTCGATTATTTGGATACTTTCTCGTATCTATTTCGGTATCAAATTTTGTTACACTGTAGAAAATTGAGCTACCTTAACGTGGCATTAGATTCGTGTGTTTATGAGCTGTAAATCAAAAGTTACCGACCATTTAGTGCGGACATGTCAAGTTGATAGGCCAGCTAATACGATTGTTCTAAACTGATCATTAGTGCTCATTGAGTAAAAGCATATAAATGAAAAATAATGCATGGCATCACGCAGTATGGGATTTATTGGATTACCTAGACACTTTTTCGTATCTATTTCTGTCTCAAATTTTGTCACAATGTAGAAAACTGAACTAGCTTAATGTGAGCATTGGATTCGTGTCATTCTGAGCTACAAATAAAAAGTTATGGAAGATTTAGTGTACACATGTTAGTAGATCCGCGAGTTAAAATGATCATTCTAAGCTGATCATTGGTGCAAATTGAGTGAACACTTATAAATGAACAATAATGCATGGCATCAAATAGTTTGTGATGATTACTTGGACGCTTTGTCGTATCTATTTCTATCTCAAACTTTGTCACAATATAGAAAATTGAGCGAGCTTAATGTGGGCATTGGATCCGTGTCATTCTGAGCACTAAATCAAAAGTTACTGATGATTTAGTGCGGTCATGTCAAGTTGATTGGCTAGTTAAGGTGATCATACTAAACTGATCATTGGTTCTGATTGAGTAAAGGATTTGAAATGAAGCATAATGCATGGCATCACACAGGTTTGGATAGATAGGATTACTTGGATGCTCTGTCATATCTATTTCTATCTAAATTTTTTACACTATAGAAAATTGAGCCAGCTTAACGTGGGCATTGGATTCGTGTGTTTCTGAGCTCTGAATCAAAAGTTACGGATGATTTAGTGAGGACATGTCAAGTTGATCGGCAAGTTAAAATGATCTTTCTAAACTGAGCATTGGTGCTCATTTAGTAAGGCTTATAAATAAGGCATAAACCATGGCATCACGCAGTTTGGGATAGATTGGATTACTTGGACGCTTTGTCGCATCTAGCTCTGTTATAAATTTTGTCACAATACAGAAAATTGAACTAGCTTAATGTGGGCATTGGATTCGTGTCATTCTGAGTTATAAATCAAAATTATGCACGATTTAAAGCAGACATGACAAGTTGATCGGCCAGTTAAAACAATCATTCTAAACTGATCATTAGTGCTCATTGAGTAAAAGCTTATAAATAAAATATAATGCATGGCATCACGCAGTTTGGGGTGGATTGGATTACTTGAATGCTTTGTCGAATCTATTTCAATCTCAAATTTTGTCACAATATCAAAAATTGAGCTAGCTTAACCTGGACATTGGATTCGTGTCATTCTGATCTTTAAATAAAGAGTTACGGACGATTTAGTGTGGACATATGATCGGCCAGTTAAAATGATAATTCTAAACTGATCATTGGTGCTCATTGAGTAAAGGCTTATAAATGAAGCATAATGCATCGCATCACGCAGTTTGGGATAGATTGGACTACTTGGATGCTTTGTCGTATCTAATTCAGTCTCAAGTTTTGTCACCATATAGAAAATTGAACTAGCTTAATGTGGGCAAGTGATTCGTGTCATTCTGACCAATAAATCAAAAGTTATGGACTAGATAGTACACACATGTCAAGTTGATGCTCATTGAGTAAAAGCTTACAAATGAAGAATAATGCATGACATCACGCTGCTTGGGATTGACTGGATTATCTGGATGCTTTGTTGATCTATTTATGTCTCTAATTTTGTCACAATATCAAAAAATGAGCTAGGTTAAAGCGGACATTGGATTTGTGTCATTATGAGCTATAAATCAAAAGTTACGGACGATTTATTGCGTACATATCAAGTTGATCAGCTAGTTAAAGTGATAATTCAAAACTGATCGTTGTTGCTCATGGAGTAAAGGCTTATAAATGGAGCATAATGCATGGCATCACACAGTTATGGATAGATTGGATTACTTGGCCGCTTTGTCATATCTATTTCTGCCTCATATTTTGTTACATTATCGAAAATTGAGCTAGCTTAACGTGGGCATGGGATTCTTCTTTTCTGAGCTCTAATTCAAAAGTTACGTATGATTTAGTGCCGGCATCGCAAGTTGATTGGTGAGTTAAAATTATCATTACAAACTAATCATTAGGGCGTATTAAGTAAAGGCTTATAAATAAGGCATAAAGCATGGCATCACGCAGTTTTTGATAGATTGGATTACTTGGACGCATTGTCATATCTAGTTCTGTTTCAAATTTTGTCAAAATATTGAAAATTGAACTAGCTTAATGTGAGCACTGTATTCATTTTATTCTAAACTACAAATCAAAAGTTACAAATGATTTAGTGCATACATGTCATGTTTATCAGCAAGTTAAAATGATCATTATAAACTGATCATTGGTGCCCATTGGAAAACTTATAAATGGAAAATAATGCATGGCATCCCACAGTTTGGGAAGGTTTGGATTACTATGATGCTTTGTCGTATCTATTTATTATACTCGGCGAGTTGAATTGATCATTCTAAACTGATCATTGGTGCTCATTAATTAAGGCTTATAAATGAGGCATAAAGCATGGAATCAAGTAGTTTGGATAGATTATATTACTTAGTTGCTTTGTCGTCTCTATTACTCTCATAAATTTTGTCAAAAAGATAGAAAATTGAGTTTGATTAACGTGGGCATTGGATTCAAGTCATTCTGAGCTATAAATCAAAAGTTATGGATGATTTAGTGTGGACATGTCAAGTTGATCGGCCAGTTAATATGATTATTCTAAACTGATCATTGGTACTCATTGAGTAAAAGCTTATAAATGAAAAATAATGCATTGCATCACACAGTTTGGGATGGATAGAATTACTTGGACGCTTTGTCGTTTTTACTTCTGTCTCAAATTTTTGTCGGATTATAGAAAATTGAGCTAGCTTAAGGTCGGGATTTGATTCGTGTCATTCTGAGTTCTAAATCAAAAGTTACGGACGATTTAGTGTGTACATGTCAAGTTGATCGACCAGTTAAAGTGATCATTCTAAAATGATCATTGGTGTTGATTGCGTAAACGCCTATAAATGAAGCATAATGCATAGCATCACACAGTTTTGGATAGATTGGATTACTTGGACGCTTTGTCGAATCAAATTCTGTCTCAATTTTTGTCACAATATAGAAAATTGAGATAGGTTAACGTGGGCAATGGATTTGTGTCATTCTAATCTCTAAATCAGAAGTTATGGACGATTTAGTACGGAAATGCCAAGTTGATCAGCCAGTTAAAATGATCATTCTGAACTGATCATTGATGGTCATGAGTAGCGGCTTATAAATGAAGCACAATGCAAGGCATGACACAGTTTTGGATAGATTGGATTACTTGGACGCTTTGCCGACTCTATTTCATTTTCAAAATTTTCACAATATAGAAAATTGAGCTAGCTTAACATGGCCTTTGAATTTGTGTCATTCGGAGCTATAAATCAAAATATATGGACGATATAGTGCAGACATGTCAAGTTGATCGGCCAGTTAAAATGGTCATTCTAAACTAATCATTGTTGCTCATTGAAAAAAGGCTAATAAATGAAGCACAATGCATGGTATGAAGCAGTTCTTAATAGATTGGAGTACTTAGATGATTTGTCGAATCTATTTATGTCTCAAATTTTGTCACAATCTAGAAAATTGAGCTAGCTTACCGTGGGCTTTGGATTTGTGTCATTCTAAGCTGTAAATCAAAAGTTATGGATGATTTAGTCGGGACATGTCAAGTTGATCGGACAGTTGAAATGATCATTATAAACTAATCATTGATGCTCACTGATTAACGGCTTATAAATGAAGCACAATGCAAGGCATGATGCAGTTCTGGGTAGACTGGATTACTTGGATACTTTGTCGAATCGATTTTTATCACAAATTTTGTCACAATATAGAAAATTGAGCTAGCTTAACATGGGCATTGGATTTGTGTCATTCTGAGAAATAAATCAAAAGTTATGGACGATATAGTGCATACGTGTCAAGTTGCTTGGCCAGTTAAAATGATTATTCTAAACTGATCATTGATGCTTATTAAGTAAAGGCTTATTAATGAATCACAATGCATGGCATGAAGCAGTTCTGGATAGATTAGATTTCTTCGATGATTTGTCGAATCTATTTCTGTCTCAAATTTTGTCACAATATAGAAAATTGAGCTAGCTTAACGCGGGTTTTGTATTTGTCTTATTCTAAGCTCTAAACCAAAAGTTATGGACGATTTAGTGCGAAAATGTCAAGTTGATCGGCCAGTTAAAATGATCATTATAAACTGATCATTGGTGCTCATTGAGTAACGGCTTATAAATGAAGCACAATGCTTGGCATGAAGTAGTTATGGATAGATTGGATTACTTGGACGCTTTGTCGAATCTATTTCAGTCTCAAATTTTGTCACAATATAGAAAATTGAGTTAGCTTAACGTGGGCTTTGGATTTGTGTCATTCTAAGTTTTAAATCAAAAGTTTACGGACGATTATTGCGGAAATGTCAAGTTGATAGGCCAGTTGAAATGATAATTCCTAACTGATCATTGGTTCTCATTGAGTACAGGTTTATAAATGAAGCACAATGCATGGCATGATGAAGTTTTCGATAGATTGGATAACTTGACGCTTTTCTGTATCTATTTCTTTCTAAAATTTTGTCACAATACAGAAAATTGATCTAGCTTAACGTGGGCCTTGGATTTGTGTCATTTTAAGCTCCTAATCAAAAGTTATGGATGATTTAGTGCTAACATGTCAAGTTGATCGCCCAGTTAAATGATATTTCTAAACTGATCATTGATGCTCATTGAGTAACTTCTTATAAATGAAGCACAATGCAAGGCATGACACTGTTTTGGATAGATTGGATTACTTGGACGCTTTGTCGAATCTATTTCTGTCTCAAATTTTGTCACAATATAGAAAATTGAGATCGCTTAACGTGGGCTATGGATTTGTGTCATTCTTATCTCTAAATCAGAAGTTATGGACGATTTAGTGCGGAAATGTCAAGTTGATCAGCCAGTTAAAATGATCATTTTTAACTGATAATTGATGGTCATTGAGTAACGGCTTATAAATGAAGCACAATGCAAGGCATGACGCAGTTTTGGATAGATTGGATTACTTGGACGCCTTGTCGACCCTATTTCATTTTCAAAATTTTCACAATATACAAAATTGAGCTAGCTTAACATGGCCATTGAATTTGTGTCATTCGGAGCTATAAATCAAAATATATGGACGATATAGTGCAGAAATGCCAAGTTGATCGGCCAGTTAAAATGGTCATTCTAAACTAATCATTGTTGCTCATTGAAAAAAAGGCTTATAAATGAAGCACTATGCATGGCATGAAGAAGTTTTGGATAGATTGGATAACTGGACGCTTTTTTGTATCTATTTCTTTCCTAAATTTTGTCACATTACAGAAAATTGAGCTAGCTTAACGTGGGCCTTGGATTTGTGTCATTCTAAGCTCTAAATCAAAAGTTATGGACGATTTAGTGCGGACATGTCAAGTGGATCAGCCAGTTAAAATGATCACTCTAAACTGATCATTGATCCTCATTGAGTAACAGCTTATAAATGAAGCACAATGCAAGCCATGACGCACTTTTGGATAAATTGGATTACTTGGACGCTTTGTCGAATCTATTACTGTCTCAAATTTTGTCACAATATAAAAAATTGAGTTTGCTTAACGTGGGCTTTGGATTTGTGTCATTCTAAGTTTTAAATCCAAAGTTACGGACGATATAGTGCCAACATGTGAAGTTGATCAGCCAGTTAAAATGATCATTATAAACTGATCATTGATGCTCATTGAGTAAAGGCTTATAAATGAATCACAATCCATGGCATGAAGCAGTTCTGGATAGATTGAATTACTTGAACGCCTTGTCGAATCTATTTCTGTCTCAAATTCTTTCACAATATAGAAAATTGAGCTAGCTTAACGTGGGCATTGGATTCGTGTCATTCTGAGCTCTAAATAAAAAGTTATGGAAGATATAGTGCAGACATGTCAAGTTGATCGGCCAGTTAAAATGATCATTCTAAACTGATCATTGATGCTCATTGTGTAAGGTCTTATAAATGAAGCACAATGCATGACATGAAGCAGTTCTGGATAGATTGGATTACTTGGATGCTTTGTCGAATCTATTTCCATCTCAAATTTTGTCACAATATAGAAAATTGAGCTAGCTTAATGTTGGCTTTGGATTTGTGTCATTCTAAGCTCTAAATCAGAAGTTATGGACGATTTAGTGTGGAATTATCAAGTTGATCGGCCAGTTAAAATGATCATTCTAAACTGATCACTGATGCTCAATGAGTAACGGTTTATAAACGAAGCACAAAGCTTGGCATGAAGTAGTTATGGATAGATTGGATTACTTGGATGCTTTGTCGAATCTATTTCTGTCTCAAGTTTTGTCACAATATAGAAGATTGAGCTAGCTTAACGTGGGCTTTGGATTTGTTTCATTCTAAACTCTAAATCAAAAGTTACGGATGATTTAGGGCGGAAATGTCAAGTTGATCGGCCAGTTAAAATGATAATTCTTAACTGATCATTGGTGCTCATTGAGTAGAGGCTTATAAATAAAGCACAATGCATGGCATGACAAAGTTTTGGATCGATTGGATAACTTGACGCTTTTTCGTATCTGCTTCTTTCTCAAATTTTATCAGAATATAGAAATTGAGCTAGCTTAATGTGGGCCTTGGATTTTTCTAATTCTAAGCTCTAAATCAAAAGTTATGGACGATTTAGTGCGGACATGTCAAGTTGATTGGCCAGTTAAAATGATTATTCCAAAATGATCATTGATGCTCATTGAATAACGGCTTATAAATGAAGCACAATGCAAGGCATGACACAGTTTTGGATAGATTGGACTACTTGGACGTTTTGTCGAATTTATTTTTGTCTCAAATTTTGTAAAAATATAGAAAATTGAGCTAGCTTAACGTGGGCTTTAGATTTGTGTCATTATAAGTTCTAAATTCAAAGTTACGGACGATATAGTGCCCACATGTCAAGTTTATCGGCTAGTTAAAATGATCATTGTAAACTGATCATTGATGCTCATTGAGTAAATACTTATAAATGAAGCACAATTCTTGGCATGATGCAGTTTTTGGTAGATTGGATTACTTGGACGCTTTTTCTAAGCTATTTCTGTCTCAAATTTTGTCGCAATATAAAACATTGAGATAGCTTAACGTGGGTTTTGGATTTGTGTCATTCTGAGCTTTAAATCAAAAGTTATGGATGATTTGGTGCGGACATATCAAATTGATCGGCCAGTTAAAATGATCATTCTAAATTAATTATTGATGCTCATTAAGTAAAGGCTTATAAATGAAACAAAATTCATTGCATGAAGCAATTCTGGATCTATTGGATTATTTGACGGTTTTTCGTATCTATTTCTGTCTCAAATTTTGTCATAATATAGAAAATTGATTAGCTTAACGTGGGCCTTGGATTTGTGTCATTCTAAGCTTTAAATCAAAAGTTACGGACGGTATAGTGTGGACATGTCAAGTTGATCGGCCAGTTAACATGATCTTTCTTAACTGATCATTGATGCTCACTGAGTAACAGCTTATAAATGAAGCACAATGCATGGCATGAAGCAGTTCTGGATTGATGGGATTACTTGGACGCTTTTCCAAATCTAATACTGTCTCAAATTTTCACAATATACATAATTGAGCTAGTTTATCGTGGGCATTGGATTCATGTCATTTGTAGCTATAAATCAAAAGTTATGGACGATGTAATTCAGACATGTCAAGTTGATCGGCCAGTTAAAATGATCATTGATGCTCATTGAGTAACGGCTTACAAATGAAGCAAAATGCATCGCATGCAACAGTTCTGGATCGATTGGATTACTTCGATACTTTTTCGAACCTATTTCTTTCTCAAATTTTGTCACAATATAAAATATTGACCTAGCTTAACGTAGGCTTTGGATTTGTGTCATTCTAAGTTTTAAATCAAAAGTTATGGACGATTTTGGGTGGACATGTCAAGTTTATCGGCCAGTTAAAATGATCATTCTAAACTGATCATTGATGCTCATTGAGTAACGGCTTATAAATGAAGCACAATGCAAGGCATGACGTTTGGATAGATTGGATTACTTGGACGCTTTCTCGACTCTATTTCTGTGTCAAATTTTGTCACAATATAGAAAATTGATCTAGATTAACGTGCGCTTTGGATTTGTGTCATTCTGAGTTCTCAATACAAAGTTACGGACGATTTAGTGCAAACATGTCAAGTTGACTGGCCAGTTAAAATTATCATTCTAAACTGATCACTGATGCTCATTGAGTAAAGGCTTATTAATGAAGCACAATGTATGGCAAGACACAATTTTGGATTTATTAGATTACCTGGACACTTTGTTGAATCGATTTCTACCTCAAATTTTATCACAATATAAAAAATTGAGCTAACTTAGCGTGGACATTGGATTCGTGTCATTATGAGCTATAAATCAAAAGTTATGGACGATATAGTCCAGACATGTCAAGTTGATCGGCCACTTAAAATGATCATTCTAAACTGATTATTGATGCTCATTGATTAAAGGCTTATAAATGAAGCAAAATGCATGGCATGACCCAATTTTGGATAGATTCGATTACTTGGACGCTTTGTCAAATCTATTTCTGTGTGAAAATTTTGTCACAATATAGAAAATCGAGCCAGCTTAATGTGGGCATTGGTTTCGTGTCATTCTGAGCAATAAATCAAAAGTTATGGACGATATAGTGCAGACATGTCAAGATAATCGGCTAGTTAAAATGATTATTCTAAACTCATCATTGATGCTAATTGAATAAAGGCTTATAAAGGAATCACAATGCATGGCATAAAGCAGTTCTGGATAGATTGGATTACTTGACGCTTTTTTGTATCTATATTTGTCTCAAATTTTGACACAATATAGAAAACTCAGCTAGCTTAACGTGGGCCGTGGATTTTTGTTATTCTAAGCTGAAAATAAAAAATTACGGATGAAATAGTGTGGACATGTCATGTTGATCGGCTAGTTAAAATGATCATTCTAAACTGATAATTGATGGCCATTGAGTAACGGCTTATAAGTGAAGCACAATGCAAGGCATGCAGCTGTTCTTCATAGATCGGATTACTTGGATACATTGTCGAATCTATTTTTTCTCAAATTTTGTCACAATATAAAATCATGAGCTAGCTTAATGTAGGCTTTGGATTTGTGTCATTCTATGCTTTAAATCAAAAGTGATGGACGATTTTGGGCGGACATGTCAAGTTTATCGGCCACTAAAAATGATCATTCTAAACTGATCATTGATGCTCATTGAGTAACGGCTAATAAATGAAGCACAATGCAAGGGATGACGTAGTTTTGGATAGATTGGATTACTTGGACGCTTTGTCAACTCTATTTCTGTGTCAAATTTTGTCACAATATAGAAAATTGATTTAGCTTAACGTGGGCTTTCGATTTGTCTCATTCTGCGTTCTCAATACAAAGTTACAGACGATTTAGTGCAGACATGTCAAGTTGACAGGCCAGTTAAAATTATCATTCTAAACTGATCACTGATGCTCATTGAGTAAAGGCTTATTAATGAAGCACAATGCATGGCAAGACGTAGTTTTGGATTGATTAGAATACCTAGACGCTTTGTCGAATGTATTTCTATCTCAAATTTTGTCACAATATTGAAAATAGAGCTAGCTTAACGTGGGCATTGGATTCATGTTATTATGAGCTATGAATCTAAAGTTATGAACGATATAGTGTAGACCTGTCAAGTTGCTCGACCAGTTGAAATGATCGTTATAAACTGATTATTGATGCTCATTAAGTAGAGGCTTATTAATGAAGCACAATGCATGGCATGAAGATGTTTTGGATAGATTGGATTACTTGGATACTTTGTCGAATATATTTCTTTCCCTAATTTTGTAACAGTATAAAAAATTGAGCTAGCATAACGTGGGCTTTGGATTTGTGTCATTCTAACCTTTAAATCGAAAAGTTATGGACGATTTAGTGTGGACATGTCAAGTTTATCGGCCAGTTAAAATGATCATTCTAAACTGATCATTGATTCTCATTGTGTAAGGTCTTATAAATGAAGCACAATGCATGGCATGAAGCAGTTCTGGATAGATTGGATTACTTGGATGCTTTGTCAAATCTATTTCCATCTCAAATTTTGTCACAATATAGAAAATTGAGCTAGCTTAATGTTGGCTTTGGATTTGTGTCATTCTAAGCTCTAAATCAGAAGTTATGGACGATTTAGTGCGGAATTATCAAGTTGATCGGCCAGTTAAAATGATCATTCTAAACTGATCACTGATGCTCAATGAGTAACGGCTTATAAACGAAGCACAATGCTTGGCATGAAGTAGTTATGGATAGATTGGATTACTTGGATGCTTTGTCGAATCTATTTCTGTCTCAAGTTTTGTCACAATATAGAAGATTGAGCTAGCCTAACGTGGGCTTTGGATTTGTTTCATTCTAAACTCTAAATCAAAAGTTATGGATGATTTAGGTCAGAAATGTCAAGTTGATCGGCCAGTTAAAATGATAATTCTTAACTGATCATTGGTGCTCATTGAGTAGAGGCTTATAAATAAAGCACAATGCATGGCATGACAAAGTTTTGGATCGATTGGATAACTTGACGCTTTTTCGTATCTGTTTCTTTCTCAAATGTTATCACAATATAGAAAATTGAGCTAGCTTAATGTGGGCCTTGGATTTTTGTAATTCTAAGCTCTAAATCAAAAGTTATGGACGATTTAGTGCGGACATGTCAAGTTGATTGGCCAGTTAAAATGATCATTCTAAAATGATCATTGATGCTCATTGAATAACGGCTTATTAATGATGCACAATGCAAGGCATGACACAGTTTTGGATAGATTGGACTACTTGGACGTTTTGTCGAATTTATTTTTGTCTCAAATTTTGTCGAAATATAGAAAATTGAGCTAGCTTAACGTGGGCTTTGGATTTGTGTCATTATAAGTTCTAAATTCAAAGTTACGGACGATATAGTGCCCACATGTCAAGTTTATCGGCTAGTTAAAATGATCATTGTAAACTGATCATTGATGCTCATTGAGTAAATACTTATAAATGAAGCACAATTCATGGCATGATGCAGTTTTTGGTAGATTGGATTACTTGGACGCTTTTTCTAAGCTATTTCTGTCTCAACTTTTGTCGCAATATAAAACATTGAGATAGCTTAACGTGGGTTTTGGATTTGTGTCATTCTGAGCTTTAAATCAAAAGTTATGGATGATTTAGTGCGGACATATCAAATTGATCGGCCAGTTAAAATGATCATTCTAAATTGATCATTGATGCTCATTAAGTAAAGGCTTATAAATGAAACAAAATTCATTGCATGAAGCAATTCTGGATCTATTGGATTATTTGACGGTTTTTCGTTTCTATTTCTGTCTCAATTTTTGTCATAATATAGAAAATTGATTAGCTTAACGTGGGCCTTGGATTTGTTTCATTCTAAGCTTTAAATCAAAAGTTACGGACGGTATAGTGTGGACATGTCAAGTTGATCGGCCAGTTAACATGATCTTTCTTAACTGATCATTGATGCTCACTGAGTAACAGCTTATAAATGAAGCACAATGCATGGCATGAAGCAGTTCTGGATAGATGGGATTACTTGGACGCTTTTCCAAATCTATTACTGTCTCAAATTTTCACAATATACATAATTGAGCTAGTTTATCGTGGGCATTGGATTCATGTCATTTGTAACTATAAATCAAAAGTTATGGACGATGTAATGCATACATGTCAAGTTGATCGGCCAGTTAAAATGATCATTGATGCTCATTGAGTAACGGCTTACAAATGAAGCACAATGCATGGCATGCAACAGTTCTGGATCGATTGGATTACTTCGATACTTTGTCGAACCTATTTCTTTCTCAAATTTTGTCACAATATAAATATTGACCTACCTTAACGTAGGCTTTGGATTTGTGTCATTCTAAGTTTTAAATCAAAAGTTATGGACGATTTTGGGTGGACATGTCAAGTTTATCGGCCAGTTAAAATGATCATTCTAAACTGATCATTGATGCTCATTGAGTAACGGCTTCTAAATGAAGCACAATTCAAGGCATGACGTTTGGTTAGATTGGATTACTTGGACGCTTTTCGACTCTATTTCTGTGTCAAATTTTTTCACAATATAGAAAATTGATCTAGATTAACGTGCGCTTTGGATTTGTGTCATTCTGAGTTCTAAATCCAAAGTTACGGACGATTTAGTGCAGACATGTCAAGTTGATCGGCCAGTTAAAATGATCATTCTAAGCTGATCATTGATGCTCATTGAGTAAAGGCTTATTAATGAAGCACAATGTATGGCAAGACGCAATTTTGGATTTATTAGATTACCTGAACTCTTTGTTGAATCTATTTCTACCTCAAATTTTATCACAATATAAAAAATTGAGCTAACTTAGCGTGGACATTGGATTCGTGTCATTATGAGCTATAAATCAAAAGTTATGGACGATATAGTGCAGACATCTCAAGTTGATCGGCCACTTAAAATGATCATTCTAAACTGATTATTGATGCTCATTGATTAAAGGCTTATAAATGAAACAAAATGCATGGCATGACGCAATTTTGGATAGATTTGATTACTTGGACGCTTTGTCAAATCTATTTCTGTGTGAAAATTTTGTCACAATATAGAAAATCGAGCCAGCTTAATGTGGGCATTGGTTTCGTGTCATTCTGAGCAATAAATCAAAAGTTATGGATGATATAGTGCAGACATGTCAAGATAATCGGCTAGTTAAAATGATTATTCTAAACTCATCATTGATGCTCATTGAATAAAGGCTTATAAAGGAATCACAATGCATGGCATGAAGCAGTTCTGGATAGATTGGATTACTTGACGCTTTTTTGTATCTATTTTTGTCTCAAATTTTGACACAATATAGAAAATTCAGCTAGCTTAGAGTGGGCCTTGGATTTTTGTTATTCTAAGCTGTAAATAAAAAATTACGGACGAAATAGTGTGGACATGTCATGTTGATCGGCTAGTTAAAATGATCATTCTAAACTGATAATTGATGCTCATTGAGTAACGGCTTATAAGTGAAGCACAATGCAAGGCATGCAGCTGTTCTACATAGATCGGATTACTTGGATACTTTGTCGAATCTATTTTTTTCTCGAATTTTGTCACAATATAAAATCTCGAGCTAGCTTAATGTAGGCTTTGGATTTGTGTCATTCTATGCTTTAAATCAAAAGTTATGGACGATTTTGGGCGGACATGTCAAGTTTATCGGCCAGTAAAAATGATCATTCTAAACTGATCATTGATGCTCATTGAGTAACGGCTAATAAATGAAGCACAATGCAAGGCATGACGTAGTTTTGGATAGATTGGATTACTTGGACGCTTTGTCAACTCTATTTCTGTGTCCAATTTTGTCACAATATAGAAAATTGATCTAGCTTAACGTGGGCTTTGGATTTGTGTCATTCTGAGTTCTCAATACAAAGTTACAGACGATTTAGTGCAGACATGTCAAGTTGACAGGCCAGTTAAAATTATCATTCTAAACTGATCACTGATGCTCATTGAGTAAAGGCTTATTAATGAAACACAATGCATGGCAAGACGTAGTTTTGGATTGATTAGAATACCTAGACGCTTTGTCGAATGTATTTCTTTCTCAAATTTTGTCACAATATTGAAAATTGAGCTAGCTTAACGTGGGCATTGGATTCATGTTATTATGAGCTATGAATCCAAAGTTATGGACGATATAGTGTAGACCTGTCAAGTTGCTCGACCAGTTGAAATGATCGTTATAAACTGATTATTGATGCTCATTAAGTAGAGGCTTATTAATGAAGCACAATGCATGGCATGAAGATGTTTTGGATAGATTGGATTACTTGGATACTTTGTCGAATATATTTCTTTCCCTAATTTTGTAACAGTATAAAAAATTGAGCTAGCATAACGTGGGCTTTGGATTTGTGTCATTCTAACCTTTAAATCGAAAAGTTATTGACGATTTAGTGTGGACATGTCAAGTTTATCGGCTAGTTAAAATGATCATTCTAAACTGACCATTGATGCTCATTGAGTAACGGTAAAGAAGCACAATGCAAAGCATGACGCTATTTTGGATAAATTGGATTACTTGGATGCTTTATCGAATCTGTTTCAGTCTCTAATTTTGTCACTAGCTTAACGTTGGCTTTAGATTTGTGTCATTCTGAGTTCTAAATCCAAAGTTCGATTTAGTGCAGACATGTCAAGTTGATCGGCCTGATCATTCTAAGCTGATCATTGATGCTCATTGAGTAACGGCTTATTAAAGAAGCACAATGCAAAGCATGACGCTATTTTGGATAAATTGGATTACTTGGATGCTTTATCGAATCTGTTTCAGTCTCTAATTTTGTCACAATATAGGAAATTGGGTTAGCTTAACGTTGGCTTTAGATTTGTGTCATTCTGAGTTCTAAATCCAAAGTTACAGACGATTTAGTGCAGACATGTCAAGTTGATCGGCCAGTTAAAATGATCATTCTAAGCTGATCATTGATGCTCATTGAGTAAAGGCTTATTAATGAAGCACAATGTATGGCAAGACGCAATTTTGGATTTATTAGATTACCTGAACTCTTTGTTGAATCTATTTCTACCTCAAATTTTATCACAATATAAAAAATTGAGCTAACTTAGCGTGGACATTGGATTCGTGTCATTATGAGCTATAAATCAAAAGTTATGGACGATATAGTGCAGACATGTCAAGTTGATCGACCACTTAAAATGATCATTCTAAACTGATTATTGATGCTCATTGATTAAAGGCTTATAAATGAAACAAAATGCATGGCATGACGCAATTTTGGATAGATTTGATTACTTGGACGCTTTGTCAAATCTATTTCTGTGTGAAAATTTTGTCACAATATAGAAAATCGAGCCAGCTTAATGTGGGCATTGGTTTCGTGTCATTCTGAGCAATAAATCAAAAGTTATGGATGATATAGTGCAGACATGTCAAGATAATCGGCTAGTTAAAATGATTATTCTAAACTCATCATTGATGCTCATTGAATAAAGGCTTATAAAGGAATCACAATGCATGGCATGAAGCAGTTCTGGATAGATTGGATTACTTGACGCTTTTTTGTATCTATTTTTGTCTCAAATTTTGACACAATATAGAAAATTCAGCTAGCTTAGAGTGGGCCTTGGATTTTTGTTATTCTAAGCTGTAAATAAAAAATTACAGACGAAATAGTGTGGACATGTCATGTTGATCGGCTAGTTAAAATGATCATTCTAAATTGATAATTGATGCTCATTGAGTAACGGCTTATAAGTGAAGCACAATGCAAGGCATGCAGCTGTTCTACATAGATCGGATTACTTGGATACTTTGTCGAATCTATTTTTTTCTCGAATTTTGTCACAATATAAAATCTCGAGCTAGCTTAATGTAGGCTTTGGATTTGTGTCATTCTATGCTTTAAATCAAAAGTTATGGACGATTTTGGGCGGACATGTCAACTTTATCGGCCAGTATAAATGATCATTCTAAACTGATCATTGATGCTCATTGAGTAACGGCTAATAAATGAAGGACAATGCAAGGCATGACGTAGTTTTGAATAGATTGGATTACTTGGACGCTTTGTAAACTCTATTTCTGTGTCCAATTTTGTCACAATATAGAAAATTGATCTAGCTTAACGTGGGCTTTGGATTTGTGTCATTCTGAAATCTCAATACAAAGTTACAGACGATTTAGTGCAGACATGTCAAGTTGACAGGCCAGTTAAAATTATCATTCTAAACTGATCACTGATGCTCATTGAGTAAAGGCTTATTAATGAAACACAATGCATGGCAAGACGTAGTTTTGGATTGATTAGAATACCTAGACGCTTTGTCGAATGTATTTCTTTCTCAAATTTTGTCACAATATTGAAAATTGAGCTAGCTTAACGTGGGCATTGGATTCATGTTATTATGAGCTATGAATCCAAAGTTATGGACGATATAGTGTAGACCTGTCAAGTTGCTCGACCAGTTGAAATGATCGTTATAAACTGATTATTGATGCTCATTAAGTAGAGGCTTATTAATGAAGCACAATGCATGGCATGAAGATGTTTTGGATAGATTGGATTACTTGGATACTTTGTCGAATATATTTCTTTCCCTAATTTTGTAACAGTATAAAAAATTGAGCTAGCATAACGTGGGCTTTGGATTTGTGTCATTCTAACCTTTAAATCGAAAAGTTATTGACGATTTAGTGTGGACATGTCAAGTTTATCGGCTAGTTAAAATGATCATTCTAAACTGACCATTGATGCTCATTGAGTAACGGCTTATTAAAGAAGCACAATGCAAAGCATGACGCTATTTTGGATAAATTGGATTACTTGGATGCTTTATCGAATCTGTTTCAGTCTCTAATTTTGTCACAATATAGGAAATTGGGTTAGCTTAACGTTGGCTTTAGATTTGTGTCATTCTGAGTTCTAAATCCAAAGTTACAGACGATTTAGTGCAGACATGTCAAGTTGATCGGCCAGTTAAAATGATCATTCTAAGCTGATCATTGATGCTCATTGAGTAAAGGCTTATAAATAAAGCACAATGCATGGGATGACGTAGTTTTAGATAGATTGGATTACTTGGACGCTTTGTCGAATATATTTCTGTCACAAAATTTGTCACAATAAAGAAAATTGAGCTAGCTTAACGTGGCATTGGATTCGTGTCATTCGGAGCTATAAATCAAATGCAATGGACGATATAGTGCAAACATGTCAAGTTGATCGGCCAGTGAAAATGAGCATTCTAAACTGATCATTGATGCTTATTGAGTAAAGGCTTATAAATGAAGCACAATGCATGGCATTACGCAATTTTGGATTGGTTGGATTACTTGGATGCTTTGTCGAATAAATTTTAATCTCAAACTTTGTCGCAATATAGAAAATTCAGATAGCTTAACGTAGGCGCTGGATTCGTGTCATTCTGAGCTATAAATCAAAAGTTATGGAGGATATAGTGAAGACATGTCAAGTTGACCGGCCAGTTAAAATTATCACTCTAAACTGATCATTGATGCTCATTGAGTAAAGGCTTATTAATGAAGCACATTGCATGGCAAGACACAGTTTTGGATTGATTAGATTACCTGGATGCTTTGTCGAATCTATTTCTATCTCAAATTTTGTCACAATATAGAAAATTGATCTAGCTTAACGTGGGCATTGGATTCATGTCATTATTAGCTATAAAGCAAAAGTTATGGACGATATAGGGCAGACATGTCAAGTTCATCGTCCAGTTAAAATGATCATTCTAAACTGATTATTGATGCTCATTAAGTAAAGGCTTGTTAATGAAGCACAATGCATGGCATGAAGAAGTTTTGGACAGATTGGATTATTTGGATACTTTGTCGAATATATTTCTTTCCCAAATTTTGTCACAATATAAAAAATTGGCCTACATTAACGTGCAGTTTGGATTTGTGTCATTCTAAGCTTTAAATCAAAAAGTTATGGACGATTTAGTATGGACATGTCAAGTTTATCAGCAAGTTAAAATGATCATTCTAAAATGATCGTTAATGCTCATTAAGTAACGACTTATAAATGAGTCACAATGCAAGGCATGACACAGTTTTGAATGGATTGGATTACTTGGACGCTTTTTCGAATCTATTTATTTCTCTAATTTTATCACAGTATAGGAAATTGGGCAAGCTTAACTTGGGCTTTGAATTTGTGTCATTCTGAGTTCTAAATCCAAAGTTACAGACAATATAGTGGAAACATGCCAAGTTGATCGGCCAGTGAAAATGATCATTCTAAACTGATTATTGATACTCATTGAGTAAAGGCTTATAAATGAAGCATAATGTATGGCATGGCACAATTTTGGATAGATTGGATTACATGGACGCATTGTCGAATCTATATTTGTGTGAAAATTTTCTCACACTATAGAAAATCGAGACAGCATAATGTAGGCATTGGTTTCGTGTCATTATGAGCTATAAATAAAAAGTTACGGACGATATAGTGCAGACATGTCAAGTTCATCGGACAGTTAAAATGATCGTTGTAAACTGATTATTGATGCTCATTAAGTAAAGGCTTATTAATGAAGCACAATGCATGGCATGAAGATGTTTTGGATAGATTGGATTACTTGGATACTTTGTCGAATAAATTTTTTCCCAAATTTTGTAACAGTATAAAAAATTGAGCTAGCATAACGTGGGCTTTGGATTTGTGTCATTCTAAGCTTTAAATCGAAAAGTTATGGACGATTTAGTGTGGACATGTCAAGTTTATCGGCTAGTTAAAATGATCATTCTAAACTGACCATTGATGCTCATTTAGTAACGGCTTATTAATGAAGCACAATGCAAAGCATGTCGCAGTTTTGGATAGATTGGAATACTTGTACGCTTTGTCGAATCTATTTCAGTTTTAATTTTTTCTCAATATAGGAAATTGGGCTAGCTTAATGTTGGCTTTAGATTTGTGTCATTCTGAGTTCTAAATCCAAAGTTACAGACGATTTAGTGTAGACATGTCAAGTTGATCGGCCAGTTAAAATGATCATTCTAAACAGATCATTGATGCTCAATGAGTAAAGGCTTATAAATGAAGCACAATGCATGGTATGACGTATTTTTAGATAGATTGGATTACTTTGACGCTTTGTCGAATATATTTTTGTCACAAAATTTGTCACAATATAGAAAATTTAGCTAGCTTAACGTGGGCATTGGATTCGTGTCATTGTGAGCTATAAATCAAAAGTTATAGAGGATATAGTGCAGACATGTCAAGTTGACCGGCCAGTTAAAATTGTCACTCTAAACTGATCATTGATGCTCATTGAGTAAAGGCTTATTAATGAAGCACAATGCATGGCAAGACACAGTTTTGGATTCATTTGATTACCTGGATGCTTTGTCGAATCTATTTCTATCCCAAATTTTGTCACAATATAGAAAATTGATCTAGCTTAACGTGGGCATTGGATTCATGTCATTATTAGCTATAAAGCAAAAAGTTATGGACGATATAGGGCAGACATGTCAAGTTCATCGTCCAGTTAAAATGATCATTCCAAACTGATTATTGATGGTCATTAAGTAAAGGCTTATTAATGAAGCACAATGCATGGCATGAAGAAGTTTTGGATAGATTGGATTATTTCGATACTTTGTCGAATATATTTCTTTCCCAAATTTTATCACAATATAAAAAATTGGGCTAGCTTAACGTGCGGTTTGGATTTGTTTCATTCTATGCTTTAAATCAAAAAGTTATGGACGATTTAGTATGGACATGTCATGTTTATCAGCAAGTTAAAATGATCATTCTAAACTAATCATTAATGCTCATTAAGTAACGACATATAAATGAAGCACAATGCAAGGCATGATGCAGTCTTCAATGGATTGGATTACTTGGACGCTTTTTCGAATCTATTTATTTCTCTAATTTTTTAACAGTATAGGAAATTGGGCAAGCTTAACTTGGGCTTTGAATTTGTGTCATTCTGAGTTCTAAATCCAAAGTTACAGACGATATAGTGGAAACATGTCAAGTTGATCGGCCAGTGAAAATGATCATTCCAAACTGATTATTGATATTCATTGAGTAAAGACTTATAAATGAAGCATAATGCATGGCATGACGCAATTTTGGATAGATTAGATTACTTGGACGCTTTGTCGAATCTATTTCTGTGTGAAAATGTTCTCACACTATAGAAAATCGAGACAGCATAATGTAGGCATTGGTTTCGTGTCATTATGAGCTATAAATAAAAAGTTATGGACGATATTGTGCAGACATGTCAAGTTGATCGGCCAGTTAAAATGATCGTTATAAACTGATTATTTATGCTCATTAAGTAAAGGCTTATTAATGAAGCACAATGCATGGCATGAAGATGTTTTGGATAGATTGGATTACTTGGATACTTTGTTAAATAATTTTTTTCCCAAATTTTGTAACTGTATAAAAAATTGAGCTAGCATAACGTGGGCTTTGGATTTGTGTCATTCTAAGCTTTAAATCGAAAAGTTATGGACGATTTAGTGTGGACATGTTAAGTTTATCGGCTAGTTAAAATGATCATTCTAAACTGACCATTGGTGCTCATTGAGTAATGGCTTATTAATGAAGCACAATGCAAAGCATGTCGCAGTTTTGGATAGATTGGAATACTTGTACGCTTTGTCGAATCTATTTCAATCTCTAATTTTTTCACAATATAGGAAATTGGGCTAGCTTAACGTTGGCTTTAGATTTGTGTCATTCTGAGTTCTAAATCCAAAGTTACAGACAATTTAGTGCAGACATGTCAAGTTGATCGGCCAGTTAAAATGATCATTCTAAACAGATCATTGATGCTCAATGAGTAAAGGCTTATTAATGAAGCACAATGCATGGTATGACGTATTTTTAGATAGATTGGATTACTTGGACGCTTTTTCGAATATATTTCTGTCACAAAATTTGTCACAATATAGAAAATTGAGCTAGCTTAACGTGGGAATTGGATTCGTGTCATTCTCAGCTATAAATCAAAAGTTATGGACGATAAAGTGCAAACATGTCAAGTTGATCGGCCAGTGAAAATGATCATTCTAAACTGATCTTTGATGCTCATTGAGTAAGGCTTATAAATGAAGCACAATGCATGGCATGACGCAATTTTGGATTGGTTGGATTACTTGGATGCTTTTTCCAATATATTTCAGTCTCAAATTTTGTCACAATATAGAAAATTGAGCTAGCTAAACGTAGGCGTTGGATTCGTGTCATTCTGAGCTATAAATCAAATGTTATGAACGATATGCTGCAAACTTGTCAAGTTGACCGGCCAGTTAAAAATGTCATTCTAAACTGATCATTGATGCTCATTGAGTAAAGGCTTATTAATGAAGCACAATGCATGGCACGATGCAGTTTTGGATTGATTAGATTACTTGGACGCTTTGTCGAATCTATTTCTATCTCAAATTTTGTCACAATATAGAAAATTGAGATAGATTAACATGGGCATTGGATTCATGTCATTATGAGCTATAAATCAAAAGTTATGGACGATATTGTGCAGAAATGTCAAGTTGATCGGCCAGTTAAAATGATCATTCTAAACTGATTATTGATGCTCATTAAGTAAAGGCTTATTAATGCAGCACAATGCATGGCATGAATAGATCGGATTACTTGGATACTTTGTCGAATCTATTTCTTTTTTAAATTTGGTCACAATATAAAATATTGAGCTAGCTTAACGTAGGCTTTGGATTTGTGACATTCAAAGCTTTAAATCAAACGTTATGGACGATTTTGGGCGGACATGTCAAGTTTATCGGCCAGTTAGAATGATTATTCTAAACTGATCATTGATGCTCATTGAGTAACGGCTTATAAATGAAGCACAATACAAAGCATGACGTAGTTTTGGATAGATTGGATTACTTGGATGCTCTCTCGACTCTATTTCTATCACAAATTTTGTCACAATATAGAAAATTGAGCTAGCTTAACGTGGGCTTTGGATTTGTGTCATTCTGAGTTCTCAATACAAATTTATGGCCGATTTAGTGCAAATATATCAAGTTGATCGACCAGTTAAAATAATCATTCTAAACTGATCATTAATGCTCACCGAGTAAAGGCCTATAAATGAAGCACAATGCATGGCATGACACAGTTTTAGATAGATTAGATTACTTGGACGCTTTGTCGAATATATTTCTGTCACAAATTTTTTCACGATATAGAAAATTTAACTAGATTATTGTGGGCATTGGATTCGTGTCATTCTGAGCTATAAATCAAAAGTTATGGACAATACAATGCAGACATGTCAAGTTAATTGGCCAGTTAAAATGATCATTTTAAACTGATCATTGATGCTCATTGAGTAAATGCTTATTAATGAAGCACAATCCCTGGCTTGAAGTAGTTCTGGATATATTGGATTACTCTGATTCTTTGTCGAGTCTATTTTTTTCTCAAATTCGGTCACAATATAAAATATTAAGCTACATTAACCGTGGGCTTTCGATTTGTTTAATTCTAACCTTTAAATCAAAAGTTATGGACGATTTAGTGCAGACATGTCAAGTTTTATTGGCTAGTTAAAATGATTATTCTAAACTGATCATTGATGCTCATTGAGTAACAGTATGTAAATGAAGCATAATGCAAGGTATGACACAATTTTGGATGGATTGGATTACTTGAAAGCTTTGTCGAATCTATTGCTATCTCAAATTTTGTCACAATATAGAAAATTGAGCTAGCTTATCGTGGGCTTTGGATTTGTGTCATTCTGAGTTCTCAATCCAAATTTACGGACGATTTAGTGCAGACATGTCAAGTTGATCGGCCAGTTAAATAATCATTCTAAACTGATCATTGATGCTCATCGAGTAAAGCCTTATAAATGAAGCACAATGCATGGCATGATGCAGCTTTAGATAGATTGGATTACTATGACGCTTTGTCGAATATATTTCTGTCTCAAATTTTGTCACGATATAGAAAATTTAGCTAGCTTAACGCGGGCATTGGATTCGTGACATTCTGAGGTATAATTCAAAAGTAATGGACGATATTGTGAAGACATGTCAAGGTTATCGACCAGTTAAAATGATCATTCTAAATTGATCATTGATGCTCATTGAGTAAAGGCTTATTAATGAAGCACAATGTATGGCATGACGTAGTTTCTGATAGATTGGATTACTTCGATACTTTGTCAAATCTATTTCCGTCTCAAACTGTGTCACAACATAGAAAATTGAGATAGCTTAACGTGGGCATTGGATTCGTGTCATTCTGAGCTATAAATCAAAAGTTATGGACGATAAACTGCAGACATGTCAAGTTGACCGGCCAGTTAAAATTGTCATTCTAAACTGATCATTGATGCTCATTGAGTAAAGACTTATTAATGAAGCACAATGCATGGGAAGATGCAGTTTTGAATTGATTAGATTACCAGGACGCTTTGTAAAATCTATTTCTATCTCAAATTTTGCCACAATATAGAAAATTGAGATAGATTAACGTGGGCATTGGATTCATGTAATTATGAGCTATAAATCAAAAGTTATGGACGATATTGTGCAGAAATGTCAAGTTGATCGGCCAGTTAAAACGATCATTCTTAACTGATTATTGATGTTCATTAAGTAAAGGCTTATTAATGAAGCACAATGCATGGGATGAAGCAGTTCTGGATAGATCAGATTACTTGAAGCATTTTAGGAATAGGTCCTTTTTCGATTATACACTTTTGTATCTTTTTCTTTTGTGCACTTTTGTAAGTTTTCCTTTTCTTATTTGGGTCGACCCTAGAAGGTCAAGCTGTCGAGCATATTAATAAGGCTCCATCCAGCATTGTAGTTCGACAACCTTTTTGATATTAATAAAGATCAAACTTTTTCCCCAACAAGTTTTCTCTCAAGAATCTTGTGCGCTTAGAATCTAGTTGAGACCAGCCCTCCTAGCTCTAAGTTTGTAATTTATCATGAGGTTCATCACCCCTCGTGTGGTTCACTTCACCTTTCCATCGAATACCAACCCAAAAACCCCTATCCAAGAAGTCTAAGGTCGAGTTTCTCACCTAAACTTCTCCAAACAGCCCACGCCCATACATCCTTCAATCAAGGCTTGTATCACTAACTTTTGATTTAGAGCTCCGAATGACACGAAACCAATGCCCACGTTAATATAGCTCAAGTTTCTATATTGTGACAAAGCATCCAAGTTATCCAATCTATCCCAAAATACGTGATGCCATGCATTATGCTTCATTGATAAGCCTCAACTCAATAAGCACCAATGATCAGTTAAGAATGATCATCTTAACTGGCCGATCAACTTGACATATCTGCACTTAATGGTCCGTGACTTTTGATTTATAGCTCAGAATGACACGAATCCAATGCCCACGTTAAGCGTCCTTAATTTAATATATTGTGACAAATTTTGACACAAAAATAGATACGACAAAGCGTCGAAGTAATCCAATCTATCCAAAACTACGTGATGCAATGCATTGTGCTTCATTTATAAGCCTTTACTTAATGAGCATCAATGATCTGTTTAGAATGGTCATTTGAACTGGTCGATCAACTTGACATATCTGCACTAAATCATCTGTAACTTTTCATTTATAGCTCAGAATGACACGAATGCTGTGCCCACGTTAAGCTAGATCAAGTTTGAATATTGTGAAAATTTTTGAGACAGAAATAGATACGACAAAGCATCCAAGTTATCCAATCTGTCCCAAACTGCATGATCCCATGCATTATTCTTTATTTATAAGCCTCAACTCACTAAGCACCAATGATCAGTTAAGAATTCATTTTAACTGCTCGATCAATTTGACATGTCCACATTAAATCATTAACTTTTGATTTATAGTTCAGAGTGACACGAATCCAATGCCCACGTTAAACTAGCTCAATTTTCTATATTGTGACGAAATTAGAGATAGAAATAGATACGACAAAGCATCCAAGTTATCCAATCTATCCCAAACTGCGTGATGCCATACATTATGCTTCATTTATATGCCTTTACTCAGTATGCACCAATGATCAGTTTAGAATGATCAAAATAACTCGCTGATAACCTTGACATGTTTGCACTAAATCGTCCCTAACTTTTGATTTAGAGCCCAGAATGACAAGAAACCAATGCCCACGTTAAGCTAGCACAAGTTTCTATATTGTGACAAATTTTGAGACATAAATAGATACAACAAACCTCCAAGTTATCCAATCTATCCCGAACTACATGATGCCATGCATAATGATTCACTTATAAGCTTTAACTCAATAAGCACCAATGATATGTTAAGAATGATCATCTTAACTGGACGATCAACTTGACATGTTTGCACCAAATCGTCCGTAACTTTTTATTTAGAGATCAGAATGACACGAATCCAATTTCCAAGTTAAGCTAGCTCAATTTATTACATTGTGACAAATTTTGAGGCAGAAAAAGATATGACAAAGCGTCTAAGTAATCCAATCTATCCAAAACTACGTGATGCCATACATTGTTCTTCATTTATAAGCCTTTACTCAATGAGCGTCAATGATCAGTTTAGAATGATCATTTGAACTGGTCGATCAACTTGACTTTTCTGCACTAAATCGTCCGTAACTCTTGATTTATAGCTTAGAATGTCATGAATCCAATGCCCACGTTAAGCTAGCTCAATTTTCTATATTGTGACAAATTTTGATACAGAAACAGATACAACAAAGCATCGAAGTAATCAAATCTACCCCAAAATGTGTGATGCTATGCATTATGCTTCATTCATAGGCCTTTACTCAATGAGCACCAATGATCAGTTTTGAATGATCAAATTAACTGGTCGATAACCTTGACATGTTTGCACTAATCGGCCTTCAATTTTGATTTAGAGCTCAGAATGACACGAATCCAATGCCCACATTAAGCTAGCTCAAGTTTCAATATTGTGAAAATTTTAAGACAGAAATAGATACGACAAAGCAACCAAGTTATCCAATCTATCCCGAACTGAGTGATCCCATGCATTATACTTCATTTATAAGCCTTAACTGAATAGGCACCACTGAACAGTTAAGAATGATCATTTTAACTAGCCAATAGTCTTGACATGTCCTCACTAAATCGTCCATAACTTTTGATTTAGAGCTCAGAAAAAACACAAATTCAAAGCCTACATTAAGCTCACTCAATTTTCTATATTATGACAAAATTTGAGACAAAAACAGATACAACAAAGCGTCCAAGTAATCCAATCTATCCGGAACTACAAGATTTCATGCATTGTGTTTCATTTATAAGCCCTTACTCAATGATTATCAATGATCAGTTTAGAACGATCATTTTAACTGGTCAATCAACTTGACATTTCTACACTAAATTGTCCAAAACTTTTGACTTATAGTTTAGAATGACCTGAATCCAATTCTCGCGTTATGCTAGCTCAATTTTCTATATTGTGACAAAATTTGAGACAGAAATAGATACGACAAAGTCTCCAAGTTATCCAATCTATCTCGAACTGCCTTATGCCATGCATTATGCTTCATTTATAAGCCTCTAATCAATGAGCACCAATGATCAGTTAAGAATGATCATTTTAAGTGTCGATCAACTTGACATGTCCGCACTAAATCGTCCATAACTTTTAATTTATTGTTCAGACTGACAAAAATCCAATGCCCATGTTACACTATCTCAATTTTCTATATTGTGACAAAATGAGAGATAAAAATAGATACGAAAAGCGTCCAAGTAATCAAATCTATACAAAACTGTGTGATGCAATGCATTATGCTTCATTTATAATCTTTTACTCACTGTGCACCAATGATCATTTTAGAATGATCAAATGAACTGCCCGATAACCTTGACATGTTTGCACTAAATCGTCCCAAATTTTTGATTTAGAGCTCATAATGACACGAAACCAATGCCCACGTTAAGCTTGCTCCAGTTTCTATATTATGACATATTTTGAGCCATAAATAGATATAAACAAGCATCTAAGTTATCCAATCTATCCCAAACTACGTGATGTCATACATTATATTTCATTTATAAGCCTCAACTCAATAAGCACTAATGATCATCTTAACTGGTCGATCAATGTGACTTGTCTGCACTAAATCGTCTCTAACTTTTTATTTAGAGCTCAAAATGACACAAAACCAATTCCCACGTTAAGCTAGCTCAATTTTCTATATTGTGATAAAATTAGAGACAGAAATCGATACGACAAAGTATCCAAGTTATACAATCTATCCCAAACTGCGTGATGCCATACATTATGCTTCATTTATAAGCCTTAACTCAATAAGCAACAATTATCAGTTAAGAATAATCATTTTAACTAGCCAATAAACTTGACATGTCCGCACTAAATCGTGCGTAACTTTTGATTTATAGTTCAAAATGACACAAAACCCAATGCCGATGTTAAGATAGCTCAATTTTCTATATTGTGACAAAATGAGAGATAGAAATAGATACGATAAACTGTCCAAGTAATCAAATCTATCAAAAACTGCGTGATGCCATGCATTTTCTTAATTTATAAGCCTTTACTCAGTGTGCACCAATGATCAGTTTAGAATGATCAAAATAACTCGCCGATAACCTTGACATGTTTGCACTAAATCTTCCCTAACTTTTGATTTAGATCTCAGAATGACAGAAAACCAATACCCACGTTAAGCTAGTTCAATTTTCTATATTGTAACAAAATTTGACATAGAAATAGATACGACAAAGCGTTCAAGTAATCCAATCTATCAAAAACTACGTGATGCCATGCATTGCGTTTCATTTATAAGCCTTTACTCAAGCATTAATGACATGTTTGCACTAGATTGTCCGTAACTTTTGATTGATAGCTCAGAATGACACAAATCCAATGCCCATGTTAACCAAGTTCAATTTTCTATATTGTGACAAGTTTTGAGATAGAAAAAGATACGACAAAGCCTCCAAGTAATCCAATCTATCCCAAAATGCATGATGCCATGCATTATGCTTCATTTATAAGCCTCCAATGAACACCAATTATCAGTTTAGAATGATCATATTAACTGGCCGATAACCTTGACATGTTTGCACTAAATCGTCCGTAACTTTTTATTTAGCCGTCAGAATGACACGAATCCAATGCCCATGTTAAGCTAGCTCAAGTTTCTATATTGTGACAAATTTTGAGACACAAATAGATACGACAAGGCAACCAAGTTATCCAATATATCCCAAACTGCGTGATACCATGCATTATGCTTCATTTATAAGCCCTTACTCAATGAGCATCAATGATACGTTTAGAATGATCATTTTAATTGGTCGATCAAATTGACATGTCTGAACTAACTCGTTGGAAATGATTGATTTAAAGTTCAGAATGACACAAATCCAATTCTCACGTTAAGCTAGCTCAATTTTCTATATTATGACAAAGTTAGAGACAGAAATAGAAACGACAAAGCATCCAAGTTATCCAATCTATCCCGAACTCCATGATGCCATGAATTATGCTTCATTTATAAGCCTCAACTCAAGAAGCACCAATGATTAGTTAAGAATGATCATTTTAACTAGCTGAACAACTTGACATGTCCGCACTTAATCGTCCGCAACTTTTGATTTGTAGTTCAAAATGACAAAAAACCAATGCCCACGTTCAGCTAGCTCAATTTTCTATATTGTGTCAAATTGAGAGATAGAAATAGATACGACAAAGCTTCCAAGTAATCAAATCAATCCAAAACTGTGTGATTCCATGCATTATGATTCATTTACAAGCCTTTACTCAGTGTGCACCAATGATCAGTTTAGAATGATCAAATTAACTTGCCGATAACCTTGACATGTTTGCCCTAAATCATCCCGAACTTTTGATTTAGAGCTCAGGATGGCACGAAACCAATGCCCACATTAAGATTGCTCTAGTTTCTATATTGAGACATATTTTGAGGCAGAAATAGATACAACAATGCATCCAAGTTATCCAATCTATTCCGAACTACATGATGCGATGCATTATGCTTCATTTATAAGCCTCAACTAAATAAAAACCAATGATCATTTAAGAATGATCATTTTAACTGGCCGATCAACTTGCATGTTTGCACTAAATCGTCACTAATGTTTGATTTAGAGCTCAGAATGATACGAAACCAATGCCCACGTTAAGCTAGCTCAATTTTCTATATTGTGACAAAATTTGAGACAATAATAGATACGAGAAATAGTCCAAGTAATCCAATTTAACCTTGACATGTATTCACTAGATTGTCCGTAACTTTTAATTTATAGCTCAGAATGACACAAATCCAATACCCACGTTATATGCAAGCTCAATTTTCTATATTGTGACAAGTTTTGAGACAGAAATCGATACGATAAAGCCTCCAAGTAATCCAATATATCCCAAAATGCATGATGCCATGAATTACGCTTCATTTATAAGCCTTTACTCATTGAACTCCAATTATCAGTTTAAAATGATCATATTAACTGGCCAATAACCTTGACATGTCCGCAATAAATCATCCATAACTTATTATTTAGAGCTCAAAATGAAATGAATACAATGCCCAAGTTAAGCAAGCTCAAGTTTCTATATTGTGACAAATTTTGAGACAAAAATAGATACGACAAAGTAACCATGTTATTCACTCTATGCCAAACTACGTGATGTCATGCATTATTCTTCATTTGTAACCCTCAAGTCATTAAGCACCAAAGACAAAATTTTCTATACTATGACAAAATTTCAGATAGAAATAGATACGACAAAGCATCCAAGTAATCCAATCTATCCAAAATTGTGTGATGTCATGCATTATGCTTCATTTATAAGCCTTTACTCAATGATCATCAATGATCAGTTTAGAATGATCAGTTTAAGTGGCCGATCAACTTGACATGTCTGCACTAAATCGCCCGTAACTTTTGATTTGTAGGTGAGAATGACACGAATCCAATGTCCATGTTAAACTTGCTCAATTTTATATATTGTGACAAATTTTGATACAGAAATAGATACAAAAAAGCCTCCAAGTAATCTAATCAATACCAAAATGTGCGATATAATGGATTATGTTTCACTTATAAGCCTTTACTCAATGAGCACCATTAATCAGCTTAGAATGATCAAATTAACTGGCCGATAACCTTGACATGTCTGCACTAAATCGTCCATAACTTTTTATTTAGAGCTCTGATTGACACGAATCCAATGCCCACGTTAAGCTTGCTCAAGTTTCTATATTTTGAAAAAATCTGAGGCAGAAATTGATATGACAAAGCGTCCAAGTTATCCAATTTATCCAATTTATCCAAAACTACGTGATGACATGAATTGTGTTTCATTTATAAGCCTTTACTCAATGAGCATCAATGATCAGTTTAGAATGATCATTTGAACTGGCCAATCAACTTGACATAGATGCACTAGATTGTCCGTAACTTTTGATTTATAGCTCAGAATGACAGAAATCCAATGCCCATGTTAAGCAAGCTCAATTTTCTATATTGTGACAAGTTTCGAGAATTAAATAGATACGACAAAGCCTCCAACTAATCCAATATATTCTAAAATGTATGATGTCATGCATTATGCTTCATTTATTAGCCTTTACGCAATGAGCACCAGTGATTAGTTTAGAATGATCATTTGAACTCGCCAATCAAATTGACATTTATGCACTAGATTGTCCGTAACTTTTGATTTATAGATCCGAATAACACGAATCCAACGCCCATGTTAAGCAAGCTCAAGTTTCTTTATTGTGACAAATTTTGAGACAGAAATCGATACGTTAAAGCCTCCAAGTAATAAAATCTATCCCTAAATGAATGATGCCATGCATTATGCACCAATAATCAGTTTAGAATGATCAAATCAACTGGCCGATAACCTTGCCATGACTGCATTAAATCGTCTATAACTTTTTATTTAGAGCTCACAATGACACGAATCCAATGCACATGTTAAGCTAGCTCAGGTTTCTATATTGTGACAAAATTTGAGACAAAAATAGATACGACAAAGCGACCAAATAATTCCATCTATCCCAAAATACAATACCTTGTATATGCTTCATTTATATGCCTTTAATCAATGAGCACCAATGAACAATTAAGAATGATCATTTTAAATGGCCGATCAACTTGAAATGTCCGCACTACTTAGTCCATAACTGTTGATTTAGAGGTCAAAATGACACAAATTCAAAGCCCACGTTAAGCTAGCTCAATTTTCTATCTTGTGAAAAATTTGAAACAAAAATAGACACATCAAAGCATCCAAGTAATCCAATCAATCCAAAACTGCATGATGTAATGCAGTATGTTTAATTTATAAGCCCTTACTCAATAAAGCATCAATGATCAATTTGGAATGATCATTTTAACTGGTCGATCCACTTGACATGCCAAGTTATCCAGGTTGTCCAAGTTAAATAGTGACAAAATTAGAGACAGAAATAGATACAACAAAGTGACCAAGTTATCTAATCTATCCAAAACTTCGTCATGCCATGCATTGTGCTTTATTTATAAGCCTTTACTCAATGAGCAACAATGATCAGTTTAGAGTGATCATTTTAACTGACCGATCAACTTTACATGTCCGCACATAATCGTCCGTAACTTTTGATTCAGAGCTCATAATAACACAAATCCAAAGGCCACATTAAGCTAGCTCAATTTTCTATATTGTGACAAAATTTGAGACAGAAATAGATTGGACAAACCATCCAAAAAATCCAATCTATACAAAACTGCGTCATGCCATGCATTTTGCTTCATTTATAGGCCTTTACTCAATGAGCATCAATGATCAGTTTAGAATGATCATTTTAATTAGCCGATCAAATTTATATGCCTCTACTAAATCGTCCGTAACTTTGGATTTAAAGCTCAGAATGAAACAAATCCATAGCCCACGTTAAGCTAGCTCAAGTTTCTATATTGTGATCATTTCGACATGTCAGCACTCTATTTTATGTAACTTTTAATTTTAGCTCAGAATGACACGATCCAATGCTCACGTTAAGCTAGCTCAATTTTCTATATTGTGACAAAATTTGAGATAGAAATAGATTCGACAAAGCGTCCAAGTAATCCAATCTATCCAAAACTGCATCTTGCCATACACTGTGCTTCATTAATAAGCCTTTATCCAATGAGAATCAATGATCAGTTTAAAATGATTATTCTAACTCGTCGATCACCTTGACATGTCTGCACTAAATCGTCTGTCACTTTAGATTTAGAACTCAAAATGATACAAATCCAAAGACCACGTTAAGCTAGTCCAATTTTCTATATTGTGACACAATCTGAGACAGAAATAGATTCGAAAAAGCCTCCAAGTAATCCAATCAATCCAAACTGTGTCATGCCATGCATTGTGATTGATTTATAAGCCTTTACTCAATGAGCATCAATTACCAGTTTAGAATGATCATTTTAACTGCCCGATCCACTTGACATGTCTACACTATATCGTCCGTAACTTTTGATTTATAACTCAGAACGACACGAATCCAAAGCCCACGTTAAGCTAACTCAATTTTCTTTATTTTGGCAAAATTAGAGACAAAAATAGATTTGACAATGCGTCCACGTAATCCAATCTATCCAAAACTGCGTCATGCCTTGCATTGTGCTTCATTTATAAGCCGTTACTCAATGAGCATCAATGATCAGTTTAGAATGATCATTTAACTGGCCGATAAACTTGACATACCTGCACTACATCGTCAGTAACTTTTGATTTAGAATTCAGAATGATCCAAATCCAAAGCCCACGTTAACCTAGCTCAATTTTCTATATTGTAACCAAATTTAATACAGAAATACATTCGACAAAGCGTCCAAGTAGTCCAATCTATCCAAAGCTGTGTCATGCCATGCAATGTGTTTCTTTATATGTCTTTACTCAATGAGCATCAATGATCAGTTTAGAATGATCATTTCAAGTGCATGATCGACTTGACATGTCAGCACTATATCATCCGTAACTTTTGATTTAAAGCTCAGAATGACACGAATCCAATGCCCACGTTAAGCCAGGTCAATTTTCTATATTGTGACAAAATTTGAGACAGTAATAGATTAGACAAAGCGTCCAAGTAATCCAATCTATCCCAAACTGCATCATGATATGCATTAAGCTTTTACTCAATGAACATCAATGATTAGTTTAGAATGATCATTTTAACTGGCCTATCAACTTGACATGTCTTCACAATATCGTCTTTAACTTTGATTTATAGCTCAGAAAGACCCAAATCCAAAGCCCACGTTAAGCTAGTTCAATTTTCTATAATGTGACAAAATTTGATACAGAAATAAATTGAACAAAGCGTCCAAGTAATCCAATCTATGCATAACTGTGTCATGCCATGCATTGTGCTTTATTTATAAGCCTTTACTCAATGAGCATCGATGATCAGTTTATAATGATCATTTTAACTGGCTGATCAACTTGACATATCCGCACTAACTCGTCAGTAACTTTTGATTTAGAACTCAGAATGACCCAAATCCAAAGCCCACGTTAACTTAGCTCACTTTTCTATATTGTGACAAACTTTAAGACCGAAATACATTCGACAAAGAGTCCAAATAATCCAATATATCAAAAACTGCGTCATGCCATGCATTATGCTTCATTTATATGCCTTTACTCACAGAGCATCAATTATCAGTTTAGAATGATCATTTTAACTGGCCGATCAACTTGACATGTTTGCACTATATCGTCCGTAACTTTTGATTTATAACTCAGAATGACACAAATCTAAATCTCATGTTAAGCTAGCTCAATTTTCCATATTATGAAAAAACTTGAGACAGAAATAGATACGACCAACAATCCAAGTAATCAATTCTATACCAAACTGCGTGATGCCATGCATTATGCTTCATTTATAAACATTTACTCAATGAGCATCAATGATCACTTTAGAATGATCATTTTAACTGGCCGATCAACTTGACATGTCTGCACTAAATCGTCCGTAACTTTTGATTTAGAGCTCAGAATGACACAACTGCCAAGCCCACGTTAAGCCAGCTCAATTCTCTATACTGGGAAAAAATTTGAGATAGAAATAGATTTGACAAAGCATCCAAGTAATCCAATCTATCGAAAACTGCGTCATGCCATGTATTGTGCTTCATTTATAAGCCTTTACTCAATGAGCATCAATGATCAGTTTAGAATGATCAAGTGAACTGGCCGATCAACTTGACATGTCGATTCTAAATCATCCGTAAAATTGGATTTAAAGCTCATAATGACACAAATCCATAGCCCACGTTAAGTTAGCTCAATTTTCTATATTGTGACAAAATTTCAGACAAAAATAGATTCGACAAAGTGTCAAAGTAATACAATATATCGAAAACTGTGTCATGTTGTGCATTGTGCTTCATTTATAAGCCTTTTCTCAATGAGCATCAATGATTAGTTTAGAATAATCATTTTAACTGGCCGTAACATTTTATCGTCCGTAACTTTTGATTTATAGCTCAGAATGACACGAATCCAATGCCCATGTTAAGCTAGATCAATTTTCGATATTGTGACAAAATTTGAGACACTAATAGATTCGAAAAAGCGTCCAAGTAATCCAATCTATCCAAAAGTGCATCATGACATGCATTGTGCTTCATTTATAAGCCTTTACTCAATGAGCATCAATGATCAGTTTTGAATGATCATTTTAACTGTCCTATCAACTTGACATGTCTTCACTATATCGTCCATAACTTTTGATTTATAGCTCAGAAAGACCCAAATCCAAAGCCCACGTTAAGCTAGTTCAATTTTCTGTACTGTGAAAAAATTTGATACAGAAATAGATTCGATAAAGCGCCCAAGTAATCCAATCTATCCAAAACTGTTTTATGCCATGCATTGTGCTTTATTTGTAAGCCTTTACTCAATGACCACCGATGATCAGTTTAGAATGATCATTTTAACTGGCCGATCAACTTGACATATCCGCACTAACTCGTCATTAACGTTTTATTTAGAACTCGGAATAACCCAAATCCAAAGCCGATGTTAACCTAGCCCAATTTTCTATATTGTGACAAAGTTTGAGACAAAAATACATTTGACAAAGCGTCCAAGTAATCCAATGTATCCAAAACTGCGTCATGCCTTGCATTGTGCTTCATTTATATGCCTTTAGTCAATGAGCATCAATGATCAGTTTAGAATGATATTTTTAACTGCCCGATCAACTTGACATGTCTACACTATATCGTCTGTAACTTTTGATTTATAACTTAGAATGACCGAAATCCAAAGCCCAAGGTAAGCTACCTCAATTTTCTATTTTATGACAAAATTTGAGACTTAAATAGATTGGACAAAGTATCCAGGTAAACCAATCAATCCAAAACTTCTTCATGCCATGCATTGTGATTCATTTATAAGCCTTTACTCAACGAGCATTAATGATCAGTTTAGAATGATCAGTTTAGAATGATCACTTTATAACTGGCCAATAGACTTGACATGTCAGCACTAAATCGTCCGTAACTTTGGATTTAAAGATCAGAATGACATAAATACAAAGCCCATGTTACGCTAGCTCAATTTATATATTGTGACAAAATTTGAGACCAAAATAGATTCGAAAAAGCATCCAAGTAATCCAATCAATCCAGAGCTGTGTCATGCTATGCATTGTGCTTCATTTATAAGCCTTTACTCAATGAGCATCAATGATCAGTTTAGAATGATCATTTTAATTAGCCGATGAACTTGACATGCCTGCACTAAATCATCCGTAACTTTGGATTTCAAGCTCGGAATGACACAAATCCATAGCCCACGTTAAGCTAGCTCAATTTTCTATATTATGGCAAAATTTGATACAAAAATAGATTCGACAAAGCGTCCAAGTAATCCAATCTATCCAAAACTGTGTCATGCCATGCATTGTGCTTAATTTATAAACCTTTATTCAATGAGCATCAATGATTAGTTTAGAATGATCATTTTAACTAGCCGATCAACTCGACATGTCAGCACTATATTGTACGTAACTTTTGATTTTAGCTCATAATAACACGAATCCAATGCTCACGTTAAGCTAGCTCAATTTTCTATATTGTGACAAAATTTGAGACAGAAATAGATTCGAAAAGCGTCCAAGTAATCCAATCTATCCAAAAATGCATCTTGCCATATATTGTGCTTCATTAATAAGCCTTTACTCAATGAGAATCAATGATCAGTTTAAAATGATTATTCTAACTCGTCGATCACCTTGACATGTCTGCACTAAATCGTCTGTCACTTTAGATTTAGAACTCAAAATGATACAAATCCAAAGACCACATTAAGCTAGTCCAATTTTCTATATTGTGACACAATCTGAGACAGAAATAGATTCGAAAAAGCCTCCAAGTAATCCAATCAATCCAAACTGTGTCATGCCATGCATTGTGATTGATTTATAAGCCTTTACTCAATGAGCATCAATTACAAGTTTAGAATGATCATTTGAACTGCCGGATCCACTTGACTTGTCTACACTATATCGTCCATAACTCAGAACGACATGAATCCAATGCCAACGTTAACCTAACTCAATTTCTATATTATGACAAAATTTGAGACAAAAATAGATTTGACAATGCGTCCAAGTAATCCAATCTATCAAAAACTGCGTCATGCCTTGCATTGTGCTTCATTTATAAGCCGTTACTCAATGAGCATCAATGATCAGTTTAGAATGATCATTTTAACTGGCCGATTAACTTGACATATCTGCACTGAATCGTCAGCAACTTTGATTTAGAACTCAGAATGATCCAAATCCCAAGCCCACGTTAACCTAGCTCAATTTTCTATATTTTGACAAAATTTAAGACAGAAATACATTCGACAAAGCGTCCAAGTAATCCAATCTATATAAAACTGTGTCATGCCTTGCATTGTGCTTCATTTATATGTCTTTAGTCAATGAGCATCAATGATCAGTTTAGAATGATACTTTTAACTGCCCGATCAACTTGACATGTCTACACTATATCGTCTGTAACTTTTGATTTATAACTTAGAATGACCGAAATCCAAAGCCCATGGTAAGCTACCTCAATTTTCTATTTTATGACAAAATTTGAGACTTAAATAGATTGGACAAAGTATCCAGGTAAACCAATCAATCCAAAACTTCTTCATGCCATGCATTGTGATTCATTTATAAGCCTTTACTCAACGAGCATTAATGATCAGTTTAGAATGATCAGTTTAGAATGATCACTTTATAACTGGCCAATAGACTTGACATGTCAGCACTAAATCATCCGTAACTTTGGATTTAAAGATCAGAATGACATAAATACAAAGCCCATGTTACGCTAGCTCAATTTATATATTGTGACAAAATTTGAGACCAAAATAGATTCGAAAAAGCATCCAAGTAATCCAATCAATCCAGAGCTGTGTCATGCCATGCATTGTGCTTCATTTATAAGCCTTTACTCAATGAGCATCAATGATCAGTTTAGAATGATCATTTTAATTAGCCGATGAACTTGACATGCCTGCACTAAATCATCCGTAACTTTGGATTTCAAGCTCGGAATGACACAAATCCATAGCCCACGTTAAGCTAGCTCAATTTTCTATATTATGGCAAAATTTGATACAAAAATAGATTCGACAAAGCGTCCAAGTAATCCAATCTATCCAAAACTGTGTCATGCCATGCATTGTGCTTAATTTATAAACCTTTATTCAATGAGCATCAATGATTAGTTTAGAATGATCATTTTAACTAGCCGATCAACTCGACATGTCAGCACTATATTGTACGTAACTTTTGATTTTAGCTCATAATAACACGAATCCAATGCTCACGTTAAGCTAGCTCAATTTTCAATATTGTGACAAAATTTGAGACAGAAATAGATTCGAAAAGCGTCCAAGTAATCCAATCTATCCAAAAATGCATCTTGCCATATATTGTGCTTCATTAATAAGCCTTTACTCAATGAGAATCAATGATCAGTTTAAAATGATTATTCTAACTCGTCGATCACCTTGACATGTCTGCACTAAATCGTCTGTCACTTTAGATTTAGAACTCAAAATGATACAAATCCAAAGACCACGTTAAGCTAGTCCAATTTTCTATATTGTGACACAATCTGAGACAGAAATAGATTCGAAAAAGCCTCCAAGTAATCCAATCAATCCAAACTATGTCATGCCATGCATTGTGATTGATTTATAAGCCTTTACTCAATGAGCATCAATTACAAGTTTAGAATGATCATTTGAACTGCCGGATCCACTTGACTTGTCTACACTATATCGTCCATAACTCAGAACGACACGAATCCAATGCCAACGTTAACCTAACTCAATTTCTATATTATGACAAAATTTGAGACAAAAATAGATTTGACAATGCGTCCAAGTAATCCAATCTATCAAAAATTGCGTCATGCCTTGCATTGTGCTTCATTTATAAGCCGTTACTCAATGAGCATCAATGATCAGTTTAGAATGATCATTTTAACTGGCCGATTAACTTGACATATCTGCACTGAATCGTCAGCAACTTTGATTTAGAACTCAGAATGATCCAAATCCCAAGCCCACGTTAACCTAGCTCAATTTTCTATATTTTGACAAAATTTAAGACAGAAATACATTCGACAAAGCGTCCAAGTAATCCAATCTATATAAAACTATGTCATGCCTTGCATTGTGCTTCATTTATATGTCTTTACTCAATGAGCATCAATGATCAGTTTAGAATGATAATTTTAACTGCCCGATCAACTTGACATGTAAGCACTATATCATCCGTAACTTTTGATTTATTGCTCAGAATGACAAGAATCCAATGCCTATGTTAAGCTAGGTCAATTTTCTATATTGTGACAAAATTTGAGGCAATAATAGATTCCACAAAGCATCCAAGTTATTCAAATGTATCAAAAACTGCATCATGACATGCATTGTGCTTCATGTATAAGCATTTACTCATTGAGCATCAATGATCAGTTTAGAATGATCATTTTAACAGTCCTATCAACTTGACATGCCTTCACTATATGATCTGTAACTTTTGATTTATAGCTCAGAATGACCCAGATCCAAATCCCACGTTAAGCTAGTTCAATTTTCTATCATATGACAAAATTTGATACAGAAATAGATTCGACAAAGCGTACAAGTAATCCAATCTATCCAAAACTGTGTCATGCCATCCATTGTGCTTTATTTATTAGGCTTTAGTCAATGAGCATCGATGATCAGTTTATAATGATCATTTTAACTGGCCGATCAACTTGATATATTTACACTAACTCGTCAGTAACTTTTGATTTAGAACTCAGAATGACCCAAATCCAGAGCCCACGTTAACCTAGCTCAATTTTCTATATTGTGACAAAATTTAAGACCGAAATACATTTGACAAAGCGTTCTTGTAATCCAATCTATCCAAAACTGCGTCATGCCATGCATTGTGCTTCATTTTTATGCCTTTACTAAATGAGCATCAATGATCAGTTTAGAATGATCATTTTAACTGCCCGATCAACTTGATATGTTTGCACTATATCGTCCATAACTTTTGATTTATAACTCAGAAAGTCACAAATCCAAATCCCATGTTAAGCTAGCTCAATTTTCCATATTATGAAACAATTTGAGACAGAAATCGATACGACAAACAATCCAAGTAATCCATTCTACCCCAAACTGCGTGATGCCATGCATTATACTTCATTTATAAATATTTACTCAATGAGCATCAGTGATCAGTTTAGAATGATCATTTTAACTGGCCGATCAACTTGGCATGTCTGCACTAAATCATCCGTCACTTTGAATTTAGAGCTCAGAATGACACAACTGCCAAGCCCACATTAAGCTAGCACAATTCTCTATACTGGGAAAAAATTTGAGATAGAAATAGATTCAACAAAGTTTCCAAGTAATCCAATCTATCCAAAAATGTGTCATGCCATGCATTGTACTTCATTTATAAGCATTTACTCAATGAGCATCAATGATCAATTTAGAATGATCATTTTAACTGGCCGATCAACTTGACATATCCACATTAACTCGTCAGTAACTTTTGATTTAGAACTCGGAATGACCATAATCCAAAGCCCATGTTAACCTAGCTCAATTTTCTATATTGTGACAAAATTTGAGAAAGAAATACATTCGACAAAGCGACCAAGTAATCCAATGTATCCAAAACTGCGTCATGCCATGCATTGTGCTTCATTTATAAGCCTTTAGTCAATGAGCATCAATGATCAGTTTAGAATGATGTTTTTAACTGTCCGATCAACTTGACTTGTTTGCACTATATCGTCCGTAACTTTTGATTTATAACTTAGAATGACCCAAATCCAAAGCTAGCTCAATTTTCTATATTATGACAAAATTTGAGACTTAAATAGATTCGACAAAGCATCCAGGTAAACCAATCAATCCAAAACTTCTTCATGCCATGCATTGTGATTCATTTATAAGCCTTTACTCAATGGGTATTAATGATCAGTTTAGAATGATCATTTTAACTGGCCAATAAACTTGACATGTCTGCACTAAATCGTCCGTAACTTTGGATTTAAAGATCAGAATGACACAAATACAAAGCACACATTATGCTAGCTCAATTTTATATATTGTGACAAAATTTGAGACAGAAATAGATTCGAAAAAGCGTCCAAGTGATCCAATCAATCCAGAACTGCGTCATGCCATGCATTGTGCTTCATTTATAAGCCTTTACTCAATGAGCATCAATGATCAGTTTAGAATGATCATTTTAATTGGCTGATCAACTTGACATATCTTTACTAAAACATCCGTACCTTTGGATTTAAATCTCATAATGACAAAAATCCATAGCCCATGTTAAGATAGCTTAGTTTTCTATATTGTGACAAATTTTGATACAAAAATAGATTCGACAAAACGTCCAAGTAATCCAATCTATCCAAAACTGTGTGATGTCATGCATTGTGCTTCATTTATAAGCCTTTACTCAATGAGCATCAATGATCTGTTCAAAATGATCATTTTAATTGGCAGATCAATTTGACATGTCTTTACTAAATCATTCGTAACTTTGGATTTAAAGCTCAGAATGAAAAAAATCCATAGCCCACGTTAAGCTAGCTCAATTTTCTATATTGTGACAAAATTTGAGACAAAAATAGTTTCGACAAAGTGTCCAAGTAATCCAATCTATCGAAAACTGTATCATGCCATGCATTGTGCTTCATTTATATGCTTTTACTCAATAAGCATCAATGATTAGTTTAGAATGATCATTTTAACTAGCAGTTCAATCGACATGTCAGCACTATATCGTCTGTAACATTTGATTTATAGCTCAGAATGACACGAATCTAATTCCCATGTTAAGCTAGATCAATTTTCTATATTGTGACAAAATTTGAGATAGAAATAGATTCGACAAAGCGTTCACGTAATCTAATCTATCCAAAACTGCGTCTTGCCATGCACTGTGCTTCATTAATAAGCCTTTACTCAATGAGCATCAATGATCAGTTTAGAATGATTATTTTAACTGGTCGATCGACTTCACATGTCTACACTAAATCATCCGTAACTTTAGATTTAGAACTCAAAATGACACAAATCCATAGCCCACGTTAAGCTAGTTCAATTTTCTATATTTTGACAAAACTTGAGACAGAAATAGATTCGGCAAAGTGTTCATGCAATAAAATATATACAAAACTATGTCAAGTCATGCATTGTGCTTCATTTATAAGGTTTTACTCAATGAGCATCAATGATCAGTTTAGAATGATCATTTTAACTGGCTGATCAACTTGAGATGTCCGCACTAAATCATCCGTAACTTTTGATTTAGAGCTCAGAAATTACACAAATCCAAAGCCAATGTTAACCTAGCTCAATTTTCTATATTGTGATAGAAAAAGATCCGACAAAGCGTCCAAGTAATCTAATCTATCCAAATTTGCATCATGCCATACATTATGCTTGATTTATAAGGCTTTACTCAAAAATATCAATGATTAGTTTAGAATGATCATTTTAACTTTTCAATCAACTTGACATGTATACACTAAATCGTCTGTAATTTTTGATTTAGAGCTTAGATGACACAAATCCAAAGACCACGCTAAGCTAGCTCAATTTTCTATATTATGACAAAATTTGATATTTAAATAGATTCGACAAAACATTCTTGTAATCCAATCTATCCAAAACTTCTTCATGCCATGCATTGTGCTTCGTTTATAAGCCTTTTCTCAATGAGCATCAATGATCACTTTAGAATTACCATATTTACTGGCCGATCAACTTGACATGTCTGCACAAAATCGTTCGTAAATTTGGATTAGGAGCTGAGAATGACATAAATCCAAAGTCCACGTTAACCTAGCTCAATTTTCTATATTGTGACAAAATTTGAGACATAAGTAGATTTGACAAAGCGTCCAAGTATTCCAATCTATCCAGAGCTGCGTTTTGTCATGCATTGTGCTTTATTAATATGTTTTTACTCAATGAACATCAATGATCAGTTTAGAATGATTATTTTAACTGGCCGATCAACTTGACAAGTCCGCACTCAATTGTCCGTAACTTTGGATTTAGAACTTAGAATGACCCAAATCCAAAGCCCACGTTAAGCTAGCTCAATTTTCTATATTGTGACATAATTTGGGACAAATGATTTGACAAAGCATCCAAGTAATCCAATCTATCCAAAACTGCGTCATTCCTTGCATTGTGATTCATTTATAAGCCGTTACTCAAGGAGCATCAATGATCAGTTTAGAATGATCATTCTAACTGCCCGATCAACTTGACATGTCTTCACTATATCGTCCGTAACTTTTGATTTATAACTCAGAATGACACAAATCCAAAGCCCATGTTTAACTAGCTCAATTTTCTGTATTATGACAAAATTTGAGACTTAATATTCGACAAAGCATTCAGGTAAACCAATCTATCGAAAACTTCTTCATGCCATGCATTGTGCTTCATTTATAAGACTTTACTCAATGAGCATTCATGATCAGGTTAAAATGATCATTTTAACTGGCCAATCAACTTGACATGTCTGCACTAAATCGTCCGTAACTTTGGCTTTAGAGCTCAGAATGACACAAATCCAAAGCCCACATTACGCTAGCTCAATTTTCTATATTGTGACAATATTTGAGACTGAAATAGATTCAACAAAGCAGCCAAGTAATCCAATATATCCAAATTTGCATCATGCCATGCATTATGCTTGATTTATAAGCCTTTACTCAATGAGTATTAATGATCATTTTAGAATGATCATTTTAACTGGTTGATCAACTTGACATGTATGCACTTAATCGTCTGTAACATTTGATTTAGAGGTCAGAATGACACAAATCCAAAGCCCACGTTAACCTAGCTCAATTTTCTATCTTGTGACAAAATTTGAGATAGAAATAAATTCGTCAAAGCATCCAAGTAATCCAATCTATCTAAAACAGCGTGATGCCATGCATTGTGCTTCATTTATAAGCCTTTACTCAATGAGCATCAATGATCACTTAAAAATGATCATTTTAATTGGCCGATCAACTTGACATGTCTGCACTAAATCGTCCATAACTTTGGATTTAGAGCTCAAAATGACACAAATCCAAAGCCCACGTTAAGCTAGCTCAATTTTCTATATTGTGACAAAATTTGAGACCAAAATAGATTCGACAAAGCGTCCAAGTAGTCCAATCTATCCAGAACTGCGTCTTGTCATGCATTGTGCTTTATTAATAAGCCTTTAATTTACTCAATGAGCATCAATGATCAGTTTAGAATGATTATTTTAACTGGCCGATCAACTTGACAAGTCCGCATTAAATCGTCCGTAACTTTGGATTTAGAACTCAGAATGACCTAAATCCAAAGCCCACGTTAAGCTAGCTCAATTTTCTACATTGTGACAAAATTTGGGACAAAAATGATTTGACAAAGCATCCAAGTAATCCAATCTATCCAAAACTGAAGCTGTTACTCAAGGAGGATCAATGATCAGTTTAGAATGATCATATTAACTGCCAGATCAACTTGACATGTCTCCAACTATATCGTCCATTACTTTTTATTTATAACTCAGAATGACACAAATCCAAATCCCATGATAACCTAGCTCAATTTTCTATATTATGACAAAATTTGAGACTTAATATTCGACAAAGCATTCAGGTAAACTAATCTATCCAAAACTTCTTCATGCCATGTATTGTGCTTCATTTATAAGCCTTTACTAAATGAGCATTAATGATAAGTTTAGAATAATCATTTTAACTGGCCAATCAACTCGACAAGTCTGCACTAAATTGTTAGTAACTTTGGATTTAGAGCTCAGAATGACACAAATCCAATGCCCATGTTAAGCTAGTTCAATTTTCTATATTGTGACAAAATTTAAGACTGAAATAGATTGGACAAAGCGTCCAAGTAATCCAATCTATCCAAAATTGTGTCATGCCATGCATTGTGCTTTATTAATAAGCCTTTACTCAATGAGCATCAACGATCAGTTTAGAATGATCACTTTAACAGGCCGATCAACTTGAGATTTCCGCTCTAAATCGTCCGTAACTTTTGATTTAGAGCTTAGAATTACACAAATCCAAAGCCCACGATAACCTAGCTCAATTTTCTATATTGTGACAATATTTGAGACATAAATAGATTTGACAAAGCATCCATGTTATCCAGTCTATCCAAAACTGCATCATGCCATGTATTGTGCTTTATTTATAACACATTACTCAAGGAGCATCAATTATCACTTTAGAATAATCATTTTAACTGGCCGATCAACTTGACATGTCTGCACTAAATCGTCCCTAACTTTTGATTTAGATCTCAGAATTATACAAATCCAAAGCCCACGTTAAGGTAGCTCAATTTTCTATATTATGACAAAATTTGAGACTCAAATAGTTTCTATAAAGCATCCTGGTAATCCAATCGATCCAAAACTTCTTCATGCGATGCATTGTGCTTCATTTATAAGCCTTTACTCAACGAGCATCAATTATCAGTTTCGAGTGATCATTTTAACTCACCAATCAACTTGACATGTCTACCCTAAATCGTCCATCACTTTGGATTTAGAGCTCAGAATGACGCAAATCCAAAGCACACGTTAAGCTAGCTCAATTTTCTATATTATGACAAACTTTGAGACCGAGATTGATTCGATAAAACATCAAAGTAATCCAATCTATACAAAACTGCGTCATGCCACACATTGTGCTTGATTTATAAGCGTTTACTCAATGAGCATCAATGATCAGTTTAGAATGATTATTTTAACTGGCTGATCAACTTGACATGTTTTCATTATATTGTCCGTAACTTTTTATTTATAGCTTAGAATGACACGAATCCAATCCCCACATTAAGCTAGCGCATTGTTCTATATTGTAATAAATTTTAAGACAAAAATAGATTTGACAAAGCGTCCAAGTAATCCAATATATCTAAAGCTGGGTCATGGCATGCATTGTGTTTCAGTTATAAGCCTTTACACAATTAGCATCAATTATCAGTTTAGAATGATCATTTTAGATAGCCGATCAACTTGACAAGTTTGCACTAAATCGTCCGTAACTTTGGACTTAAAGCTCAGAATGACACAAATCCAAAGCCCACGTTAACCTAGCTCAATTTTCTATACTGTGACAAAAGTTGAAACAGAAATAGATTCGACAAATCGTCCAAGTAATCCAATCTATCCAAAACCGCGGCTTGCCATGCACTGTACTTCATTTATAAGCCTTTAATCAATGAGCATCAATGATTGGTTTAGAATGACTATTTTAACAGGTCGATCAACTTGACATGTCAGCACTAAATCGTCCGTAACTTTAGATTTAGAACTCAAAATGACACAAATCCAACACCCACGTTAAGCTAGTTCAATTTCCTATATTGTAACAAAATTTGAGATAGAAATAGATTCGACAGAGCATACAAGTAATCCAATCTATCCAAAACTGCCTCTTGCCATGCATTGTGCTTCATTAATAAGCCTATACTCAATGAGCATCAATGATCAGTCTAGAATGATTATTTTAACTGGTCGATCAACTTGACATGTCTGCACTAAATCGTCCATAACTTTAGAATTAGATGTCAAAATGACACAAATCCAAACCCCACATTAACCTAGTTCAATTTTCTATCTTGTGACAAATTTTGAGACAGAAATAGATTCGAAAAAGTGTCCAAGTAATCCAATCTATCCAAAACTGCGTCATGCCATGCATTGTGCTTTATTTATAAGCCTTTACTCAATGAGCATCAATGATTCGTTTAAAATAATCATTTTTTTTGGCCGATCAACTTGACATGTCTGCATTAAATCGTCCGTAACTTTTGATTTAGAGCTCAGAATGACACAAACACAAAGCCCACGTTAACCTAGCTATATTTTCTATATTGTGACAAAATTTGAGATAGAAATAGATTCGACAAAGCCTCCAAGCAATCCAATCTATCCAAAACAGCGTGATGCCATGCATTGTGCTTCATTTATAAGACTTTACTCAATGAGCATAAATGATCAGTTTAGAATGATCATTTTAACTGTCCGATAAACTTGACATGTCTGAACTATATCGTCCGTGTCTTTTGATTTATAACTCCGAATGATACGAATCCAATGCCCACGTTAAGCTACCTAAACTTTCTTTATTGTGAAAAAATTTGAGACAAAAATAAATTCCACAAGGTGTCCAAGTAATCCAATCTATCCAAAACTGCATCTTGCCATGCATTGTGCTTTATTTATAAGCCTCTACTACATGAGCATCAGTGATCAGTTTAGAATGATCATTTTAACTGGCCAATCAACTTGACATATCCGCATTGAATTGTCCATAACTTTTTACTCAGAGCTCAGAATGACACAAATCCAAAGCCCACATTAACCTAGATCAATTTTCTATATTGTGACAAAGTTTAAGACATAAATATATTTGACAAAGCATCCAAGTAATCCAATCTATCCTGAGCTGCGTCTTTCCATGTATTGTGCTTTATTTATACGCCTTTACTCAATGAGCATCAATGATCAGTTTAGAATGATCATTTTAACTGGCCAATAACTTGACATGTCTGCACTAAATCGTCCATAAGTTTTGATTTAAGATTTAGAATGACACAAATCCAAAACCCACGTTAACCTAGCTCAATTTTCAATATGGTGAAAAAATTTGAGACAGAAATAGATACAACAAAGCATCCAAGTTATCCAATCTATCCAATACTCCGTCATGCCATACATTGTGCTTTATTTATAAGCCTTTACTCAATGAGCACCAATGGTCAGTTTAGAATGATCATTTTAACTAACCGATCAACTTGACATGTCCGCATGGAATCGTTCATAACTTTTGATTTAGAGCTCATAATGACACAAATCAAAATCACACTTTAACCTATCTATATTTTCTATATTGTGAGAAAATTTGAGACAGAAATAGATTCGAGAAATCGCCCAAGCAATCCAATGTATCTAAAACTGCGTCATGCCATGCATTGTGTTTCATTTATAAGCCTTTACACAATGAGCATCAATCATCAGTTTAGAATGATCATTTTAGCTAGACGATCAACTTGACATGTCTGCACTAAATTGTCCGTAACTTTGGACTTAGAGCTCAGAATGACACAAATCCAAAGCCCGCGTTAACCTAGCTCAACTTTCTGTACTGTGACAAAATTTGAAACAGAAATAGATTTGACAAAGCATCCAAGTAAGCCAATCTATCCAAAACTGCGACTTGTCATGCATTGTGCTTCGTTAATAAGCCATTAATCAATGAACAACAATGATCGATTTAGAATGATTATTATAACTGATCGATCAACTTGAGATGTCAGCACTAAATCGTACGTAACTTTATATTCAGAACTTAAAATGACACAAATCCAACGCCCACGTTAAGCTAGTACAATTTCCTATATTGTAACAAAATTTGAGATAGAAATAGATTCGACAAAGCGTACAAGTAATCCAATCTATCCAAAACTGCCTCTTGCCATGCATTGTGGTTCATTAATAAGCCTATACTCAATGAGCATCAATGATCAGTCTAGAATGATTATTTTAACTGGTCGATCAACTTGACATGTCTGCACTAAATTGTCCATAACATTAGATTTAGATGTCAAAATGACACAAATCCAAAGCCCACGTTAACCTAGTTCAGTTTTCTATCTTGTGACAAATTTTGAGACAGAAATAGATTCGACAAAGAGTCCAAGTAATCCAATCTATCCAAAACTGCGTCATGCCATGATTGTGCTTTATATATAAGCCTTTACTCAATGAGCATCAATGATTCGTTTAAAATGATCATTTTTACTGGCCGATCAACTTGACATGTCTGCGTCAAATCGTCTGTAACTTTTGATTTAGAGCTCAGAATGACACAAACACAAAGCCCACGTTAACCGAGCTATATTTTCTATATTGTGACAAACTTTGAGATAGAAATTGATTCGACAAAGCCTCCAAGCAAACCAATCTATCCAGAACAGCGTGATTCCATGCATTGTGCTTCATTTATAAGCCTTTACTCAATGAGCATAAATGATCAGTTTAGAATGATCATTTCAACTGTCCGTTATACTTGACATGTCTGAACTATATCGTCCGTAACTTTAGATTTAAAACTCAAAATGACACAAATCCAACACCCACGTTAAGCTAGATCAATTTCCTATATTGTAACAAAGCTTGAGATAGAAATAGATTCGACAAAGCATACAAGTAATCCAATCTATCAAAAAACTGCATCTTGCCATGCACTGTGCTTCAATAATAAGCCTATACTCAATGAGCATCAAGGATCAGTCTAGAATGATTATTTTAACTGGTCGATCAACTTGACATGTCTGCACTAAATCGCCATAACTTTAGATTTAGATGTCAAAATGACACAAATCCAAAGCCCACATTAACCTAGTTCAATTTTCTATCTTGTGACAAATTTTGAGACAGAAGTAGATTCGACCAAGTATCCAAGTAATCCAATCTATCCAAAACTAAGTCATGCCATGCATTGTGCTTTATTTATAAGCCTTTACTCAATGAGCATCAATGATTCGTTTAAAATGATCATTTTTCTTGGCCGATCAACTTGACATGTCTGCATTAAATCGTCCGTAACTTCTGATTTAGAGCTCAGAATGACACAAACACAAAGCCCACGTTAACCTAGCTATATTTTCTATATTTTGACAAAATTTGAGATAGAAATAGATTCGACAAAGCCTCCAAGCAATCCAATCTATCCAAAACAGCGTGATGCCTTGCATTGTGCTTCATTTATAAGCCTTTACTCAATGAGCATAAATGACCAGTTTAGAATGATCATTTTAACTGTCCGATAAACTTGACATGTCTGAACTATATCGTCAGTATCTTTTGAATTATAACTCCGAATGATACGAATCCAATGCCCACGTTAAGCTAGCTCAACTTTCTTTATTGTGACAAAATTTGAGACAAAAATAGATTCCACAAGGTGTCCAAGTAATCCAATCTATCCAAAACTGCATCTTGCCATGCATTGTGCTTTATTTATAAGCCTCTACTCCATGATCATCAATGATCAGTTTAGAATGATCATTTTAACTGGCCAATCAACTTGACATATCCGCATTGAATCGTCCATAACTTTTGACTCAGAGCTCAGAATGACACAAATCCAAAGCCCATGTTAACCTAGCTCAATTTTCTATATTGTGACAAAGTTTAAGACATAAATATATTCGACAAAGCGTCCAAGTAATCCAATCTATCCAGAGCTGTGTCTTTCCATGTATTGTGCTTTATTTATACGCCTTTACTCAATGAGCATCAACGATCAGTTTAGAATGATCAGTTTAGAATGATCAGTTTAGAATGATCATTTTAACTGGCCAATAACTTGACAGGTCCGCACTAAATCGTCCATAAGTTCTGATTTTGAATTTAGAATGACACAAATCCAAAACCCACGTTAACCTAGCTCAATTTTCAATATGGTGAAAAAATTTGAGACAGAAATAGATACAACAAAGCATCCAAGTTATCTAATCTATCCAATACTCCGTCATGCCATGCATTGTGCTTTATTTATAAGCCTTTACTCAATGAGCACAAATGGTCAGTTTAGAATGATCATTTTAACTGACCGATCAACTTGACATGTCCGCACGGAATCGTCCATAACTTTTGATTTAGAGCTCATAATGACACAAATCAAAATCACACTTTAACCTATCTCAATTTCTATATTGTGACAAAATTTGAGACAGAAATAGATTCGAGAAATCGCCCAAGTAATCCAATGTATCTAAAACTGCGTCATGCCATGCATTGTGTTTCATTTATAAGCCTTTACACAATGAGCATCAATAATCAGTTAAGAATGATCATTTTAGCTAGACGATCAACTTGAAATGTCTGCACTAAATCGTCCGTAACTTTGGACTTAGAGCTTAGAATGACACAAATCCAAAGCCCGCGTTAACCTAGCTCAACTTTCTGTACTGTGACAAAACTTGAAACAGAAATATATTTGACAAAGCGTCCAAGTAAGCCAATCTATCCAAAACTGCGACTTGCCATGCATTGTGCTTCATTAATAAGCCATTAATCAATGAGCATCAATGATCGATTTAGAATGATTATTATAACTGATCGATCAACTTGAGATGTCAGCACTAAATCGTACGTAACTTTCTATTTAGAACTTAAAATGACACAAATCTAACGCCCACGTTAAGCTAGTTCAATTTCCTATATTGTAACAAAATTTGAGATAGAAATAGATTCGACAAAGCGTACAAGTAATCCAATCTATCCAAAACTGCCTCTTGCCATGCATTGTGCTTCATTAATAAGCCTATACTCAATGAGCATCAATGATCAGTCTAGAATGATTATTTTAACTGGTCGATCAACTTGACATGTCTGCACTAAATTGTCCATAACATTAGATTTAGATGTCAAAATGACACAAATCCAAAGCCCACGTTAACCTAGTTCAGTTTTCTATCTTGTGACAAATTTTGAGACAGAAATAGATTTGACAAAGCGTCCAAGTAATCCAATCTATCCAAAACTGCGTCATGCAATGATTGTGCTTTATTTATAAGCCTTTACTCAATGAGCATCAATGATTCGTTTAAAATGATCATTTTTACTGGCCGATCAACTTGACATGTCTACATTAAATCATCTGTAACTTTTGATTTAGAGCTCAGAATAACACAACACACAAAGCCCACGTTAACCTAGCTATATATTCTATACTGTGACAAACTTTGAGATAGAAATAGATTCGACAAAGCCTCCACGCAATCCAATCTATCCAAAACAGCGTGATGCCATGCATTGTGCTTCATTTATAAGCCTTTACTCAATGAGCATAAATGATCAGTTTAGAATGATCATTTTAACTGTCCATTAAACTTGACATGTCTGAACTATATCGTCCGTATCTTTTGATTTATAACTCCGAATGATACGAATCCAATGCCCACGTTAAGCTAGCTCAATTTTCTTTATTGTGACAAAATTTGAGACAAAAATAGATTCCACAAAGTGTCCAAGGAATCCAATCTATCCAAAACTGCATTTTGCCATGCATTGTGCTTTATTTGTAAGCCTTCACTCCATGAGCATCAATGATCAGTTTAGAATGATCATTTTAACTGGCCAATCAACTTGACATATCCACACTGAATCGTCCATAACATTTGACTTAGAGGTCAGAATTACACAAATCCAAAGCCCACGTTAACCTAGCTCAATTTTCTATATTGTGACAAAGTTTAAGACATAAATATATTCGACAAAGCGTCCAAGTAATCCAATCTATCAAGAGCTGCGTCTTTCCATGTATTGTGCTTTATTTATACGCCTTTACTCAATGAGCATCAATGATCAGTTTAGAATGATCATTTTAACTGGCCAATAACTTGACAGGTCCGCACTAAATTGTCCATAAGTTTTTATTTAGAATTTAGAATGACACAAATCCAAAACCCACGTTAACCTAGCTCAATTTTCAATATGGTGAAAATATTTGAGACAGAAATAGATACAACAAAGCGTCCAAGTTATCCAATCTATCCAAAACTCCGTCATGCCATGCATTGTGCTCTATTTATAAGCCTTTACTCAATTAGCACAAATTGTCAGTTTAGAATGGTCATCTTAACTGACCGATCAACTATACATGTCCGCACTGAATCGTCCATAACTTTTTATTTAGAGCTCATAATGACACAAATCAAAATCACACTTTAACCTATATCAATTTTCTATATTGTGACAAAATTTGAGACAGAAATAGATTCGAGAAATCGCCCAAGTAATCCAATGTATCTAAAACTGTGTCATGCCATGCATTGTGTTTCATTTATAAGCCTTTGCACAATGAGCATCAATTATCAGTTTAGAATGATCATTTTAGCTAGATGATCAACTTGACATGTCTGCACTAAATAGTCTGTAACTTTGGACTTCGAGCTCAGAATGACACAAATCCAAAGCCCTCGTTAACCTAGCTCAATTTTCTATACTGTGACAAAATTTGAAACAGAAATAGATTTGAAAAAGCGTCCAAGTAAGCCAATGTATCCAAAACTGCGTCATGCCATGATTGTGCTTTATTTATAAGCCTTTACTCAATGAACATCAATGATTCGTTTAAAATGATCATTTTTACTGGCCGATCAACTTGACAAGTCTACATAAAATCGTCTGTAACTTTTGATTTAGAGCTCAGAATGACACAAACCCAAAGCCCACGTTAACCTAGCTATATATTCTATATTGTGACAAACTTTGAGATAGAAATAGATTCGACAAAGCCTCCAAGCAATCCAATCTATCCAAAACAGCGTGATGCCATGCATTGTGCTTCATTTATAAGCCTTTACTCAATGAGCATAAATGATCAGTTTAGAAGGATCATTTTAACTGTCCGTTAAACTTGACATGTCTGAACTATATCGTCCGTATCTTTTGATTTATAACTCCGAATTATACGAATCCAATGCCCACGTTAAGCTAGCTCAATTTTCTTTATTGTGACAAATTTGAGACAAAAATAGATTCCAAAAAAAGGAATCCAATCTATCCAAAACTGCATTTTGCCATGCATTGTGCTTTATTTATAAGCCTTCACTCCATGAGCATCAATGATCAGTTTAGAATGATCATTTTAACTGGCCAATCAACTTGACATATCCGCACTGAATCGTTCATAACTTTTGACTTAGAGCTCAGAATTACAAAAATTCAAAGCCCACGTTAACCTAGCTCAATTTTCTATATTGTGACAAAGTTTAAGACATAAATATATTCGACAAAGCGTCCAAGTAATCCAATCTATCCAGAGCTGCGTCTTTCCATGTATTGTGCTTTATTTATACGCCTTTACTCAATGAGCATCAATGATCAGTTTAGAATGATCATTTTAACTGGCCAATAACTTGACAGGTCCGCGCTAAATCGTCGATAAGTTTTGATTTAGAATTTAGAATGACACAAATCCAAAACCCACGTTAACCTAGCTCAATTTTTAATATGGTGAAAAAATTTGAGACAGAAATAGATACAACAAAGCGTCCAAGTTATCCAATCTATCCAAAACTTCGTCATGCCATGCATTGTGCTCTATTTATAAGCCTTTACTCAATTAGCACGAATGGTCAGTTTAGAATGGTCATCTTAACTGACCGATCAACTTGACATGTCCGCACTGAATCGTCCATAACTTTTGATTTAGAGCTCATAATGACACAAATCAAAATCACACTTTAACCTATATCAATTTTCTATATTGTGACAAAATTTGAGACAGAAATAGATTCGAGAAATCGCCCAAGTAATCCAATGTATCTAAAACTGTGTCATGCCATGCATTGTGTTTCATTTATAAGCCTTTACACAATGAGCATCAATTATCAGTTTAGAATGATCATTTTAGCTAGATGATCAACTTGACATCTCTGCACTAAATCGTCCGTAACTTTGGACTTAGAGCTTAGAATGACACAAATCCAAAGCCCTCGTTAACTTAGCTCAATTTTCTATACTGTGAAAAAATTTGAAACAGAAATAGATTTGACAAAGCGTCCAAGTAAGCCAATGTATCCAAAACTGCCACTTGTCATGCATTGTGCTTCATTAATAAGCCTTTAATCAATGAGCATTAATGATCGATTTAGAATGATTATTATAACTGATCGATCAACTTGAGATGTCAGCACTAAATCCTACGTAGCTTTATATTTAGAACTTAAAATGACACAAATCCAACGCCCACGTTAAGCTAGTTCAATTTCCTATGTTATAACAAAATTTGAGATAGAAATAGATTCGACAAAGTGTACAAGTAATCCAATCTATCCAAAACTGCGTCTTTCCATGTATTGTGCTTCATTAATAAGCCTATACTCATTGAGCATTAATGATCAGTATAGAATGATTATATTAACTGGTCGATCAACTTGACATGTCTGCACTAAATCGTCCATAACTTTAGATTTAGATGTTCAAATGACACAAATCCAAAGCCCACGTTAACCTAGTTCAATTTTCTATCTTGTGACAAATTTTGACACAGAAATAGATTCGAAAAAGCGTCCAAGTAATCCAATCTATCCAAAACTACGTCATGCCATGCATTGTGCTTGATTTATAAGCCTTTACTCAATGAGTATCAATGATTCGTTTAAAATGATCATTTTTAGTGGCCTATCAACTTGACATGTCTGCATTAAATCGTCCGTAACTTTTGATTTAGAGCTCAGAATGATACAAACACAAAGCCCACGTTAACCTGGCTATATTTTCTATATTGTGACAAAATTTGATATAGAAATAGATTCGACAAAGCGTCCTAGTAATCCAATCTATCCAAAACAGCGTCATGCCATGCATTAAGCTTCGTTTATAAGCCTTTACTGAATGAGCATCAATGATCAGTTTAGAATGATCATTTTAATTGGCCGACCAACTTGACATGTCTGCACTATATCGTCCGTAACTTTTGATTTATAACTCATAATGACACAAATCCAGTGACCTCATTAAACTAGTTCAATTTTCTAAATTTTGACAAAATTTGAGACAAAAATAGATTCGACAAAGCATCCAACTAATCCAATCTATCCAAAATTTCGTGTTGCCATGCATTGTGCTTTATTTATAAGCTGTTACTGAAGGAGCATCAATGATCAGTTTAGAATGATCATTTAACTGGCCGATCAACTTGACATGTCCGCACTAAATCGTCCATAAGTTTTGATTTAGAATTTAGAATGACACAAATCTTACATCCACGTTAACCTAGCTCAATTTTCAATATGGTGACAAAATTTGAGACAGAAATATATACGACAATGCGTCCAAGTTATCTAATCTATCCAAAACTCCGTCATGCCATGCATTGTGCATTATTTATAAGCCTTTACTCAATGAGCACCAATGATCAGTTTAGAATGATCATTTTAACTGACCGATCAACCTTTGATTTAGAGCTCATAATGGCACAAATCAAAATCACACGTTGACCTAGCTCAATTTTCTATATTGTGACAAAATTTGAGACAGAAATAGATTCGACAATGAGTACAAGTATTCCAATCTATGCAAAACTTCGCCATGCCATGCATTGTGCTTCATTTATACGCCTTTACTCAATGAGCGTCAACGATCAGCTTAGAATGATCATTTTAACAACCCGATCAACTTGACATATCTGCACTATATCTTCCTTAACTTCTGATTTAGAACTCATAATGACATGAATGCAATGCCCACGTTAAGCTAGCTCAATTTTCTATATTGTGACAAAATTTGAGACAAAAATAGATTCGACAATGCGGTCACGTAATCCAATCTATCAAAAACCTCACCATGCCGTGCATTGTGCTTCATTTATAAGCCTTTACTCAATGAGCATCAATGATCAGTTTAGAATGATCATTTTAACAACCCGATCAACTTGACATGTCTGCACTATATCGTCCTTAACTTCTGGTTTGAACTCATAATGACATGAATCCAATGCCCACGTTAAGCTAGCTCAATTTTCTATATTGTGATAAAATTTGAGACCAAAATAGATTGGACAAATCGTCCAAGTAATTCAATCTATCCAAAACTGCCTCTTGCCATGCATTGTGCTTTATTAATAAGTTTTTACTCAATGAACATCAATGATCAGTTTAGAATGATTATTTTAACTGGCCGATCAACTTGACAAGTCCGTACTAAATCGTCCGTAACTTTTGATTTAGAACTTAGAATGACCCAAATCCAAAGCCCACGTTAAGCTAGTTCAATTTTCTATATTGTGACAAAATTTGAGACAAATGATTTGACAAAGCATCCAAGTAATCCAATCTATCCAAAATTGCGTCATTCCTTGCATTGTGATTCATTTGTAAGACGTTACTCAAGGAGCATCAATGATCAGTTTAGAATGATCATTTTAACTGCCCGATCAACTTGACATGTCTTCACTATATCGTATGTAACTTTTGATTTATAACTAAGAATGACACAAATCCAAAGCCCAGGTTTAGCTAGCTCAATTTTATTTATTGTGACAAAATTTGAGACTTAATATTTGACAAAGCATTCAGGTAAACCAATCTATCGAAAACTTCTTCATGCCATGCATTGTGCTTCATTTATAAGCCTCTACTCAATGAGCATTAATGATCAGTTTAAAATGATCATTTTAACTGGCCAATCAACTTGACATGTCTGCACTAAATCGTCCGTAACTTTGGATTTAGAGCTCAGAATGACACAAATCTAAAGCCCACAATACACTAGCTCAATTTTCTATATTGTGACAAAATTTTAGACTAAATTAGATTCTACAAAGCGTCCAAGTAATCCAATATATCCAAATTTGCATCATGCCATGCATTATGCTTGATTTATAAACCTTTACTCAATGAGTATTAATGATCAGTTTAGAATGATCATTTTAACTGGTCGATCAACTTGACATGTATGCACTAAATCGTCCGTATCTTTTGATTTAGAGCTCAGAATGACACAAATCCAAAGCCCACGGTAAGCTAGGTCAAATTTCTAAATTCTGACAAAATTTGATATTTAAATAGATTCGAGAAAGCATTCTGGTTATCCAATCTATCCAAAACTTCTTCATACCATGCATTGTGCTTCATTTATAAGCCTTTACTCAATGAGCATTAATGATCACTTTAAAATGATCATTTTAACTGGCCGATCAACTTGACATGTCTGCACTAAATCGTCCGTAACTTTGTATTTAGAGCTCAAAATGATACAAATCCAAAACCCACGGTAAGCTAGCTCAATTTTCTATTTTGTGAAAAAATTTGAGACTAAAATAGATTCGATAAAGCGTCCAAGTAGTCCAATCTATCCAAAACTGCATCTTTCCATGCATTGTGCTTTATTTATAAGTCTTTACACCATGAGCATCAATAATCAGTTTAGAATGATCATTTTAACTGGCCGATCAACTAGACATGTCCGCACTGAATCATCCATAACTTTTGACTTAGAGCTCAGAATGACACAAACCCAAAGCCCACGTTATTGTAGCTCAATTTGCTATGTTGTAAGAAAATTTGAGACAAAAAAAGATTTGTCAAATTGTCCAAGTAATCCAATCTATCCAGAACTGCGTCTTTCCATGTATTGTGCTTTATTTATAAGCCTTTACTCAATGAGCATCAATGATCAGTTTAAGATAATCATTATAAACTGATCATTGTTGCTCATTAAGTAAAGGCTTATAAATAAAGCACAATGCATGGCATGACGCAATTTTGGATAGATTGTATTACATGGACGGTTTTTCGAATCTATTTTTATCACAAATTTTGTCACAATATACAAAATTAAACTAACTTAACGTGGGCTTTGGATTTGTGTGATTTTGAGTTATAAATCTAAAGTTACGGACGATTTAATGAAGAAATGTCAAGTTGATCGACCATTTAAAATAATCATTCTAAACTGATCATTGATGCTTATTGAGTAAAGGCTTATTAATGAAGCACAATGCATGCCAAGACGCAGTTTTGGATAGATTGATTACTTGGCTGCTTTTTCAAATCTATTTCTATCTCAAATTTTGTCACAATATAGAAAAATGAGCTATGTTAACATGGGGTTTGGTTCTCGGTCATTCTGAGCTCTAAATCAAAAGTTACGGAAGATTTATAAATCAAGCATAATATGTGGCATGACGCAGTTTTGGATAGATTGGATTACTTGGATGATTTGTCGAATGTATTTCTGTCTCAAATTTTGTTACAATATAAAAAATTGAGCTACGTTAACGTGGGCGTTGGATTTGTGTCATACTAAGCTCTAAATAAAGCATGGCATGACGCAAATTTGGATAGATTGGAATACTTGGACGTTTTGTCGAATCTATTTCTATATCAAATTTTGTCACAATATAGAAAATTGAACTAGGTTAACGTGGGGTTTGGATTTGTGTCATTCTGATCTCTAAATCAAAAGTTACAGACGAATTAGTGTAGACTTGTCAAGTTGATCGGCCAGTTAAAATGATCATTCTAAACTGATCATTGATGCTCATTGAGTAAAGACTTATTAATGAAGCACAATGCATGGCCTGACGCAATTTTGGATAGATTGTATTACTTGGACGGTTTGTCGAATCTATTTTTGTCTCAAATTTTGTCACAATATAAAACATTTAACTAACTTAACGTGGGCTTTGGATTTGTGTCATTCTAAGCTCTTAATCAAAAGTTACAGAAAATTGTAACTCATTAAGTAAGCTCTTAATTAAAATGATAATTGTAAACTGATCATTGATGCTCATTAAGTAAAGGCTTATAAACAAAGCACAATGCATGGCATGACGCAATTTTGGATATATTATATTTACTTGGACGGTTTGTCAAATCTATTTCTGTCTCAAATTTTGTCGCAATATAGAAAATTGAGCTAGGTTAACGTGGGGTTTGGTTCTGGGTCATTCTGAGTTATAAATCTAAAGTTATGGAGGATTTAATGAAGACATGTCAATTTAATTGACCAGTTAAAATGATCATTCTAAACTGATCATTGATGCTCATTGAGTAAAGACCTATTAATGAGGCACAATGCATGGCAAGATGCAGTTTTGGATAGATTGGATTACTTGGACGCTTTGTCGAACATATTTCTGTCTCGAAATTCGTCACAATATATACAATTGAGCTAGGTTAACGTGGGCTTTGGTTTTGGGTCATTCTGATCTCTAAATCAGAAGTTACGGACAATTTAGTGCGGACATGCCAAGTTGATTGGCCAGTTAAATAACCATTCTAAGCTGATCATTGATGCTCATTGAGTAAAGGCTTATGAATGACAGAAATACAAAACCCACGTTAACGTAGCTCAATTTTCTATGTTGTGACAAAATTTGAGACAGAAATTGATTCGACAAAAGGTCCAAGTAATCCAATCTATCCAAAACTGCGTCATACCATACATTGTGCCTTATTTATAACCCTTCACTCAATGAGCATCAATGATCGATTTAGAATGATCATTTTAACTGGCCAATCAACTTGACATGTCCGCACTAAATCGTCCAAATCTTTTTATTTAGAGCTTAGAATGACCCAAAACCGAAGTCCACGTTAACCTAGCTCAATTTTCTATATTGTGACAAAATTTGAGACAGAAATAGATTCGACAAAGCGTCCAAGTAATCCAATCTATCCAAAACAATGTCATGCCATGCATTGTGCTTCGTTTATAAGCCTTTACTCAATGAGCATCAATGATCAGTTTAAAATGATCATTTTAAGTGTCCGATCAACTTGACATGTCTGCACTATATCATGTGTAACTTTTGATTTATAACTCACAATGACACGAATCCAATGCCCACGTTAAGCTAGCTCAATTTTCTATATTGTGACAAAATTTAATACAAAAATAGATTCGACAAAGCGTTCAAGTAATCCAATATATCCAGAACTGCGTCTTTCCATGTATTGTGCTTTGTTTATAAGCCTCTACTCAATGAGCATCAATGATCAGTTTAGAATGATCATTTTAACTGGCTGATCAGCTTGACATTTCCGCACTAAATCATATGTAACTTTTGATTTGGAGCTAAGAATGACACAAATCCAAAGCCCACGTTAACCTCTCTCTATTTTCTATATTATGATAAAATTTGAGACAGAATTACATTCGACAAGCGTCCAAGTAATCCAATCTATCCAAAACTGCATCATGCCATGCATTGTGCTTTATTTATAAACCTTTACTCAATGAGCATCAATGATCAGTTTAGAATGGTAATTTAACTGGTCGATCAACTTGACATGTCCGCACTAAATCGTCGGTAACTTTTGATTTAGGGCACAAAATGACCCAAAAGCAAAGCCCACGTTAACCTAGCTCAATTTTCTATATTGTGACAAATTTTGAAACAGAAATTCATTCGACAAAAGTTCCAAGTAATCCAATATATCCAAAACTGTGTCATGCCATGCATTGTGCTTTATTTATAAGCCTTTACAAATTAGCAACAATGATCAGTTTAGAATGATCATTTTAACTAGCCGATCAATTTGACATGTCCGCACTAAATCGTCCAATACTTTTTTTAGAGCTCAGAATGACCCAAAACCAAAGCCCACATTAACCTCGCTCAATTTTCTATTTTGTGACAAAATTTGAGACCGAAATTGATTCTACAATGCTTCCAAGTAATCCAATCTATCCAAAACTGCATCATGCCCTGTATTTTGCTTTATTTATAAACCTTTACTGAATGAGTATCAATGATCAGTTTAGAATGTTCATTTTAAATGGCCGATCAACTTGACATGTCCTCACTAAATCATTTGTAAGTTTTCATTTAGAACTCAGAATGACACAAATCCAAAGCCCACGTTAACCTAGCTTAATTTTCTATATTGTGAAAAAATTTGAGACAAAATTGGAGACAAAATTTGAGACAAAATTTGAGACAAAATTTGAAAAAGCATCCAAGTAATCCAATCTATCCAAATTTGCTTCATGCCATGCATTGTGCTTTATTTATAAGCCTTTACTCAATGAGCATTAATGATTAGTTTAGAATGATCATTTTAACTGGCCGATCAACTTGACATGTCTGCACTAAATCGTCTATAACTTTTGATTTAGACCTCAAAAAGACACGACCCCAATACCCAAGTTAATATATCACAATTTTCTATATTGTGACAAAATTTAAGAAAGAAATTGATTCGACAAAGCGACCAAGTAATCCAATCTATCCAAAACTGCATAATGCCATGCATTGTTATTCATTTATAAGCCTTTAATCAATGAGCATCAATGATTAGTTTAGAATGATCATTTTAAATAGCCGATCAACTTGACATGTACACACTAAATTGTCCGTAACTTTTTATTTAGAGCTCAATGACCCAAAACCAAAGCCCACGTTAGCCTAGCTCAATTTTCTATAGTGTGATAAAATTTGAGACATAAATAGATTCTGCAAAGCATCCAAGTAATCCAATCTATCAAAAACTACGTCATGCCATGTATTTTGCTTTATTTATAAGCTTGTACTCAATGAGCATCAATGATCAGTTTGGAATGATAATTTTAACTGGGGATCAACATACCATTTCCGCACTAAATCATCAGTGACTTTTGATTTAGAGTTCAGAATGACCCAGAACCAAAGCCCATGTTAACGTAGCTCAATTTTCTATGTTGTGACAAAATTTGAGATAGAAATAGATTTGACTAAGCGTCCAAGTAATCCAATATATCCAGAACTGTGTCTGGCCATGCGTGTTTCTTCATGAATAAGCCTTTACTCAATGAGCATCAATGATCAGTTTCGAATGATTATTTTAACTGGTCGATCAACTTGACATGTTTGCATTAAATCGTCCATAACTTTAGATTTATAACTCAAAATGACACAAATCCAAAGTCCACGTTAAGTTAGTTCAATTTTCTATATTCTGGCAAAATTTGTGACAGAAATAGATTCGACAAAGCGTCCATGTAATCCAATCTATCCAAAACTGTGTCATGCCAGGCATTGTCCTTTATCTATAAGCCTTTACTATATGACTATCAATGATCAGTTTAGAATGATCATTTTAACTCGCCGATCAACTTGACATGTCACTAAATCGTCCGTAAGTTTTGATTAAGAGCTCAGAATGACACAAATCCAAAGCCCACGTTAACCTAGCTCAATTTTCTATATTATGACAAAGTTTGACACATAAATAGATTCGACAAAGCGTCAAAGTAATCCAATCTATCCAAATTTGCGTCATGCCATGCATTGTGTTTTAATTATAAGCCTTTACTCAATGAGCATCAATGATCAGTTTAGAATGATCATTTTAACTGGCCGATCAACTTGACATGTCCGCACTAAATCGTTTGTAACTTTTAATTTAGAACTCAAAATGACACAAATCCAAATCACACGTTAACCTAGCTCAATTTTCTATATTGTGATAAAATTTGGGGCTGAAATAGATTCGACACTGCATCCAAGTAATCCAAACAATCCCAAACTTCTTCATGCCATGCATTGTGCTTCATTTATAACTCTTCTACTCAATGAGCATCAACGATCAATTTAGAATGATCATTTTAACTGCCCAATCAACTTAACATGTCTCCCCTAATTTGTCTGTAACTTTTGATTTATAGCTCATAATGACATGAATCCAATGCCCACGTTACGCTTGCTCGATTTCTGTATTGGTATGAAATTTGAGACAAAAATAGATTCGACAAAGCATCCAATTAATCCAATCTATCCAAAACTGTGTCATGCCTTGCATTGTGCTTCATTTATAAGACATTACTCAATGAGCATCAATGATCAATTTAGAATGATAATTTTAATTCGCCGATCAACTTGACATGTCTGCACTAAATTGTCCATAACTTTTGATTTAGAGCTCAGAACACAAAATGACACAAATCCAAAGCCCACGTTAAGCTAGTCAATTTTCTTTATTGTTACAAAATTTGTGATAGAAATAGATTGGACAAAGCGTCCAAGTAATCCAATATAGCCAAATTTGCATCATGCCATGCATTGTGCTTTATTTATAAGCCTTTACTTAATGAGCATCTATGATGAGTTTAGAATGATCATTTTAACTGGCCGATCAACTTGACATGTATGCACTTTATAGTACGTAACTATTGATTTATAACTCAGAATGACTTGAATCCAATGCCCACGTGAAGCTAGCTCAATTTTCTATATTGTGATAAAGTTTAAGACAACAATAGATTCGAAAAATCATCCAATTAATCCAATATTTCCATAACTCCGTCATGCCTTGCATTGTGCTTCATTTATAAGCCATTACTCAATGAGCATTAATGATCAATTTAGAATGATAATTTTAATTGGCCAATCAACTTGACATGTCTGCACTAAAACGTCCATAAATTTTGATTTAGAGCTCAAAATAACACAAATCCAAAGCCCGCGTTAAGCTAGTTCAATTTTCTATATTATGACAAAATTTGATACTGAAATATATTCGACAAAGCATCCAGATAATCCTATCTAACCAAAAATTCTTCATGCCATGCATTGTGCTTAATTTATAAGCCTTTGCTCAATGAGCATCGATGATCAGTTTAGAATGATCATTTAAACTAGATGATCAACTTGACATATCTGCATTAAATCGTCTGTAACTTTAGATTTAGAGCTCAGAATGACACAAATCCAAAGCCCACGTTAAGCTATCTCAATTTTCTATATTGTGACAAACTTTGAGACAGAAATAGCATTAACAAAACGTCCAAGTAATCCAATATATCCAAAACTGCATCATGACATGCATTGTGTTTAATTTATAAGCCTTTACTCAATGAGCATCAATGATAAGTTTAGAATGATCATTTTAACCGGCCAATCAACTTGACATGTCCGCACTAAATCGTCCATAACTTTTGATCTAGAGCTCAGAATGACAAAAATCCAAAGCCCACGTTAACCTAGCGACATTTTCTATATTGTGACAAAATTTGAGACAGAAATAGATTCAGCAAAGCATCTAAGTAATCCAATTTATCCAGAACTGCGTCTTGCCATGCATTGTGCTTCATTAAAAAGCCTTTACTCAATGAGCATCAATGATCATTCTAGAATGATTATTTTAACTCGTCCATCAAATTGACATGTCTGCACAGAATCGTCCATAACTTTAGATTTATAACTCAAAATGACACAAATCCAAAGCCCACGTTAAGCTAGTTCAAATTTCTATATTGGGATAAAATTTGAGATAGAAATAGATTCGACAAAGCGTCCAAGTAATCGAATCTATCCAAAAATGTGTCATGCCATGCATTGTACTTCATTTATATGCCTTTACTGAATGAGCATCAATAATCAGTTTAGAATGATCATTGTAACTACCGGACCAACTTGACATGTCTGCACTATATCATCAGTAAGTTTTGATTTATAACTCAGAATGACACAAATCCAATGCCCACGTTAAGCCAGCTCAATTTTCTATATTGTGACAAAAGTTGAGACAAAAATAGATTCGACAAAGCCTCCAAGTAATCCAATATATCCAAAACTGCGTCTTTCCATGCATTGTTCTTTATTTATAAGGCATTACTCAATGAGCATCAATGATCAGTTTAGAATGATCCTTTTAACTGGCCGATCAACTTGACGTGTCTGCACTAAATCATTCATAACTTTAGGTTTATAAATCAAAATGACACAAATCCAAAGCCCACGTTAAGCTAGTTCAATCTTCTATATTGTGACAAAATTTTAGACAGAAATAGATTCGACATAGCATACAAGTATTCCAATCTATCCAAATTTGCGTCATGCCATGCATTGTGCTTTATTTATGAGCCTTTACTGAATGAGCATCAATGATCAGTTTAGAATGATCATTTTAACTGCCCGATAAACTTGACATGTCCGCACTATATCGTCCTTAACTTTTGATTTAACTACAAATGACACGAATCCAATACCAACGTTAAGCTAGCTCAATTTTTTACATTGTGACAAAATTTGAGAAAAAAATAGATTCGACAAAGCGTTCAAGTAATCCAATCTATCCAAACTGCGTCTTGCCATGCATTGTGCTTTATTTATAAGCCTTTACTCAATGAGGATTAGTGATCAGTTTAGAATGATCATTTTCACTGGCCGATCAACATGACATGTCCGCACTAAATCATCCATAACTTTTGATTTAAATCTCAGAATGACAAAAATCCAAAGCCCACGTTAACCTAGGTCAATTTTCAATATTGTGACAAACTTTGAGATAGAAATAGATACGAAAAAGCGTCCAAGTAATCCAATATATCCTAAACTACTTCTTGCCATGCATTGTGTGTCATTAATAAGCCTTTATTAATGAGCTTCAATGATCAGTTTAGAATGATCCTTTTAACTGGTCAAATCAACTTGACATGTCTGCACTAAATCGTCCATAACTTTAAATTTAGAACACAAAATGACACAAATCCAAAGCCCACGTTAAGCTAGTCAATTTTCTTTATTGTTACAAAATTTGAGATAGAAATAGATTGGACAAAGCGTCCAAGTAATCCAATATAGCCAAATTTGCATCATGCCATGCATTGTGCTTTATTTATAAGCCTTTACTTAATGAGCATCAATGATGAGTTTAGAATGATCATTTTAACTGGCCGATCAACTTGACATGTATGCACTTTATAGTACGTAACTATTTATTTATAACTCAGAATGACTTGAATCCAATGCCCACGTGCCAAAGCGTCCAAGTAATCCAATATAGCCAAATTTGCATCATGCCATGCATTGTGTTTCATTGATAAGCATTTACTCAATGAGCACTAATTATCAGTTTAGAATGATCATTTTAACTGGCCAATAACTTGACATGTGAGCAGTAAATCGTTCATAACTTTGCATTTAGAGCTCAGAATAACAAAAATCCAAAGCCTACGTTAAGCTAGTTCAATTTTCTATATTGTGACACAATATGAGACAGAAATAGATTCGACAAATCATCCAATTAATCCAATATTTCCATAACTCCGTCATGCCTTGCATTGTGCTTCATTTATAAGCCATTACTCAATGAGCATTAATGATCAATTTAGAATGATCATTTTAATTGGCCGATCAACTTGACATGTCTGCACTAAAACGTCCATAAATTTTTGATTTAGAGCTCAAAATAACACAAATCCAAAGCCCGCGTTAAGCTAGCTCAATTTTCTGTAATGTGAGAAAATTTGAGACAGAAATAGATTTGACAAAGCATCCAAGTAATCCAATCTATCCAAAATTGAGTCAGGCCATACATTGTGCTTCATTTAAATGTCTTTACTGAATGAGCATCAATGATCAGTTTAGAATGATCAGTTTAACTGAAGGATTAACTTGACATATCCGCACTATATCGTCCGTAACTCTTGAGTTAGATCTCAAAATGACACAAATCCAAAACTGACGCTAAGCTAGTTAAATTTTCTATATTGTGAAAAAATTTGACGCAGAAATAGATTCAACAAAGTGTCCAAGTAATCCAATCTATCCAAAACCACGTCATGCCATGCATTGTGCTTCATTAATAAGCCTCTACCCAATGAGCATCAATGATCAGCTTAGAATGACTATTTTAACTGGTCGATCAACTTGACATGTCTGCACTAAATCGTCCGTAACTTTTGATTTAGAGCTTGGAATGACACAAATCCAAAGCCCACGTTACCCTTGCTCAAGTTTCTATATTATGACAAAATTTAAGACGAAAATAGATTCGACAAAGCATCCAATTAATCCAATCTATCCAAAACTGCGTGAAGACATGCATTTTGTTTCATTTATAAGCCTTTACTCAATAAGCATCAATGATCAGTTCAGAATGATCATTTTAGCTGCCCGATCAACTTGACATAACTGCACTATTTCGCTGTAACTTTCGATTTGTAACTCAGAATTATACGAATCCAATGCTCACGTTAAGCCAGCTCAATTTTCTACATTGTGACAAAATTTGAGACAAAAATAGATTCGACAGAGCATCCAAGTAATCCAATCTATCCAAAACTGTGTCATGCCTTGCATTGTGCTTCATTAATAAGCCATTACTCAATGGGCATCAATGATCAGTTTGAAATGAGCATTTTAACATGCCGATCAACTTGACATATGTACACTAAATCGTCCGTAACTTTTGATTTAGAGCTTCGAATGACATGAATCCAATGCCTACGTTAAGCTAGATCAATTTTCTATATTGTGATAAAATTTAAAACTAAAATTGCTTCGAAAAATCCCCCAAGTAATCAAATGTATCAAAATCTGCGTAATGTTGATCATTATGTTTCATTTATAAGCCTTTACTCAATGAGCACCAATGATCAAAATGCCCGATGTCATGCATTATACTTTATTTATAAGCCTTTACTCAATGAGCACCAATGATCAGTTTAGAATGATAAATTAACTACCCGATAGCCTTGACGTATCTTCACTAAATCGTGAATTACTTTGTATTTAGAGATTAGAATGACAAGAATCCAATACTCACATTAAGTTAGCTAAAGTTTCAATATTGTGACAAAATTTGAGACAGATATAGAGACAAATAAGCGTCGAATTATCCAATCTATCCCGGACTACGTGATGCCATGCATTATGCTTAATTTAAAAGCCTCAACTCAATGAGCACCAATGATCAGTTAAAAATGATCATTTTAACTGGTCGATACCCTTGACATGTCAGCACCAAATCGTTTGTAAATTTTGATTTAGAGCTCAGAATTACACAAATCCAAAGTCCACGTTAAGCTAGCTCAATTTTCTATATTGTGACAAAATTTGATATAGAAATAGATACGATAAATTATACATGTTATCCAATCTATCCCAAATTGCGTGATGTCATGTCTTGTGCTTCATTTATATGCCTTAACTCAATGAGCACCAATGATTAGTTTGGAATGAGCATATTAACTGGCCGATCAACTTGACATGTCTGCACTAAGTCGTCTATAACTATTGATTTAGAGCTCAGAATGACATGAATCTGATGCTCACGTTAAGCCAGCTCAGCTCAATTTTCTATATTGTGATAAAATTTAAGATTAAAATTGCTTCAACAAGTCCTCCAAGTAATCAAATCTATCAAAAACTTTGTGATGTCGGGCATTATGCTTCATTTATAAGCCTTTACATCAAGAGCACCAGTGATCAGTATAGAATGATGAATTTAACTGACCGATAACCTTGACATGTCTGCACTAAATCGTCCATAACTTTGTATTTTGATCTCAGAATGATACGAATCCAATGCCCACGTTAAGCTAGCTCAAGTTTTTATATTATGGCAAACTTTGAGACAGAAATAGTAACGACAAAACATCCAATTATTTAATCTACCCCGAACTACCTGATGGCATACCTTATGGTTAATTTATAAGCCTCAACTCAATGAACACCAATGATCAGTTAAGAATGATCATTTTAACTGGCTGATGCCCTTTATATATCCGCACTATATCGTATGTAACTTTTGATTTAGAGCTCCGAATTACACAAATCAATAGCCCACGTTAAGCTAGCTCAATTTTCTATATTGCAACAAAAGTTGAGACATAAAGAGATACGACAAAGCATCCATTTAATCTAATCTATCCCAAAGTACGTGATATCATGTATTATGCTTCATTTATAAGCCTTTACTCAATGAGCACCAATGATTACATTGGAATGTTCATATTAACTGGCCGATCAACTTGACATGTCCACACTAAATCATCTATAACTTTTGATTTAGAGCTCAGAATGACACGAATCCGATGCTCACGTTAAACTAGCTCAATTTTCTATATTGTGATACAATTTAAGACTAAAATTGCTTCGATAAATCCTCCAAGTAATCAAATCTATCAAAAACTGTGTAATGTCGTGCAATAAGCTTCATTTATAAGCCTTTACTTAATGAGCACCAATGATCAGTATAGAATGATCAAATAACCTGGCCAGTAATCTCGACATGTCTGCACTAAATCGTTCATAACTTTTTATTTTGAGCTCATAACGACACGAATCCAATGCACACATTAAGCTAGCTCAAGTTTCTATATTGTGGCAAAATTTGAGACAAAAATAGACATGAAATTGTGGCCAAGTTATCCAATCTATCCAAAACTACGTGATGTCATGCATTGTGCTTCATTTATAAGCCTTTACTCAATGGGTATAAAAGCTCAGTCTAGAATGATTATTTTAACTGGCTGATCAACTTGACATGTCTGAACTAAATCGTCCGTAAGTTTTGATTTATAGCTCAGAATGACACGAATCCAATGCCCACGGTAATCTTGCTCAATTTTTTTATTGTGACAAATTTGGAAAAATAAATAGATACGACAAAGCCTGCCAATAATCCAATCTATCCCAGAATGCGTGATGTCATGCAATATGCTTTATTTATAAGCCTTTAATCAATGAGCACCAATGATCAGTTTAGAATGATCAAATTAACTGCCGGATACCTGGACATGTCTGCACTAAATCGTCAATTACTTTTTATTAAGAGATTAGAATGAAACGAATCTAATACTCACATTAAGTTAGCTCAAGTTTCTATATTGTGACAAAATTTTAGACATATATCGAAACGAATAAGCGTCGAATTATCCAATCTATCCAGAACTGCGTGATGCCATGCATTATGCTTAATTTATTAGACTCAACTCAATGAGCACCAATGATCAGTTAAGAATGATAATTTTTATGCATTATGCTTCATTTATAAGCCTTTACATAAAGAGCACACGTGATTAGTATAGAATGATCAAATTAACTGGCTGATAACCTTGACATGTCTACACTAAATCGTCCATAACTTGTTATTTTGATCTCAGAATGATACAAATATAGTGCCCATGTTAAGATAGCTCAAGTTTCTATACTGTGACAAAATTTGAGACAAAAATAGAAACGACAAAACGTCCAATTACTCAATCTATCCCAGAAAACCTGATGCCATGCCTTATGCTTAATTTATAAGCCTCCACTCAATGAGCATCAATGATCAGTTAAGAATTATCATTTTAACTGGCCGATACCCTTGACATGTCCGCACTAAATTGTCTGTATTTTTGATTTAGAGCTCATAATTACACAAATCCATAGCCCACGTTAATCTAGCTCAGTTTTCTATATTGCGACAAAATTTGAGGCATAAACTGATACGACAAAGCATCCATTTAAGCTAATCTATCCCGAATTGCATGATGTCATGTATTATGCTTCATTTATAAGCCGTTACTCAATGAGCACCAATGATTAGTTTGGAATGATCATATTAACTGGCCGATCAACTTGACATGTCCGCACTAAATCGTCTATAACTTTTGAGTTAAAGCTCCGAACGACACGAAACTGATGCCCACGTTAAGCTAGCTCAAATTTCTATATTGTGATAAAATTTAGACTAAAATTTGTTCGAAAAATCCTGCAAGTAGCCAAATCTATCAAAAACAGCATAATGTCGTGCATTATGCTTCATTTATAAGCCTTTACTCAATGAACACCAATGATCAATATAGAATGATCAAATTAACTGGCCGATAACCTCGACATGTCTGCACTAAATCGTCAATTACTTTTTATTTAGAGATTAGAGTGACACCAATCCAATACTCACATTAAGTTAGCTCAAGTTTCTATATTGTGACAAAATTTAAGACCGTTATAGAAACGAAAAAGCGTCGAATTATCCAATCTATGCCAGACTACGTGATGCCATGCATTATGCTTAATTTATAATCCTCAACTCAATGAGCACCAATGATAAAATAAGAATGACCATTTGAACTGGTCGATACCCTTGACATATCAGCACTAAATCGTTCGTAAATTTTGATTTAAAGCTCAGAATTACACAAATCCAAAGTCCACGAAAAGCTAGCTCAATTTTATATATTCTTACAAATTTGACATAGAAATAGATACGATAAACAACACATATTTTCGAATCTATCCCAAACTCCGTGATGTCATGTGTTATGCTTTATTTGAGACCGAGATAGATACGACAAAGCATCCAAGTAATCCAATATATCCAGAACTGCGTGATGCCATGCATTATGTTTCACTTATATGCCTTTACTCAATGAACACCAATGATCAATTTAGAATGATCATATTAACTTGCCGATCAACTTGACAATTCTGCACTAAGTAGTCCATAACTTTTGATTTATAGCTCAGAATTACACGAATCCAATGCCTACGTTAAGCTAGCTCAAGTCTCTATATTGTGACAAAATTTGAGAAAGAAATAAATACGATAAAGCATCAAAGTTATCCAATCTATCCCGAATGGCGTGATGCTATGCATTATGCTTTATTCATAGGCCTCGTCTCAATGAGCACCAATGATCAATTGAGAATGATCATTTTAAGTGCCGATCAACTTGACATGTCTGCACTAAATCGTCCTTAACTTTTTATTTAGAGCTTAGAATGACACAAATCGAAAGCCCACATTATAGTAGCTCAATTTCCTATATTTTGACTAACTTTGAAACAAATAGATACGAAAAAGCGTCCAAAGAATACTATATATCCAAAACTGCGTAATGCCATTCATTATGCTTCATTTATTAACATTTACTCAACGAACATCAATGATCAGATTAGAATGATCATTTTAGCTAACTGATCACCTTCACATGTCTGCACTAATCTTCCATAAGTTTTGATTTATACCTTAAAATGAAACAACTATAATGTCCATGTTAAGATAGCTCAAGTTTCTATATTGTGACAAAATTTGAGACCGAAATAGATACGACAAAGTGTCCAAGTAATCCAATCTATCAAAAACTGTGTGATGTCATTGACTCAATGAGCACCAATGATCAGTTTATAATGATCATTTTAATTGGTCAATTAACTTGACATGTCTCCACTAAATCATCTGCAACTTTTGATTTATAGCTCAGAATGACACGATTCCAATGCCCACGTTTAGCTAGCTCAAGTCTCTATATTGTGATAAAATTTGATACCAAAATAGATACGACAAAGTGTCCAAGTAATCTAATCTATCCAAATAAATTGATGCCATGCATTATTCTTGATTTATATGCCTTTGCTCAATGAGCACCAATTATCAATTTATAATGATCATATTAACTTGCCGATCAACTTGACATGTGCGCACTAAATCGCCAGTAACTTTTGATGTACACCTCAGAATGACACGAATCCAATGCTTAGGTTAAGCAAGCTCAGGTTTCTATCTTTTGACAAAATTTGAGACAGAAATAGATATGAGAAAGGGTCCAAGTTATCCAATCTATCCTGAACTTCGTGATACCATGCATTATTCTTCATTTATAAGCATTTACTCAATGAGCATCAACGATCAGTTTCGAATGATCATTTTAATTGGCCGATTAACTTGACATGTCTCCATTAAATCGTCCATAACATTTGATTTATAACTCAGAATGACACGAATGCAATGCCAACATTAAGCTTGCTCAATTTTCTATATTATGACAAAATTTGAGACGGAAATAGATACGAAAAAGATTCCAAGTAATCCAATATATCCAAAACTGCGTGATGCCATGCATTATGCTTCATTTATATGCCTTTACTCCATGATCACCAATGATCAATTTAGAATGATCATATTAACTTCCCTATCAACTTGACATGTCTGCACTATATTGTCCGTAACTTTTGATTTAGAGCTTAGAATGACACAAATCCAAATCCCACGTTAAGCTAGCTATATTTTCTATATTGTGATAAAATTTGAGACATAAATAGATACGATAAACCGTCAAGTAATCCAATACATACAAAACTGCTTCATGCCATGCATTGTGCTTCATTTATAAGCCTTTACTCAATGAGCATCAATGATCAGTTAGAACGATCATTTTAACAGGCCGATACTCTTGATATGTCTGGAGTATATTGTCCATCACTTTTGATTTATAGCTCGTAATGACACGAATCCAATGCCCACGTTAAGTTAGCTCAATTTCCTATATTGTGACAAAATTTGAGATAGAAGTAGATTCGACAAGGCGTCAATGAGCATCAATGATCAGTTTAGAATGATCATTTTAACTGGCCGATCATCTTGACATGTCTGCACTATATCGTGCGTAACTTTTGATTTATAGCTCAGAATGACACATTCCAATGCCCACGTTGAGCTAGCTCAATCCTCTGTATTGTGACAAAATAATAGATAGAAATAGATTCGACAAGGTGTCAAAGTAATCCAATCTATCCAAAACTACGTCTTACCATGCATTGTGATTCATTATGAAGCAATTACTCAATGAGCATCAATGATCAGTTTAGAATGATCTTTTTAACTGGCCGATAAAATTGACAAGTCTGCCCAAAAATCATCCATAACTTTTGAGTTAGAGCTTCGAAGGACTCAAATCCAAAGCCCATGTTAAGCTAGCTCAATTTTCTATATTGTAACCAAATTTTTGTCATAATTATATATGAAAAAGCGTCAAGTTATCCAATCTATCTAAAACTTCGTCATGCCATGCATTGTGCTTGATTTATAAGCCTCTACTCAATGGGCACCGATGATCAGTTAAGAATTTTCATTTTACCTGGCGGATCAACTTGACATGTGTGCACTAAATCGTCTGTAACTATTGATTTAAAGTATAGAATGACACAAATCCAAAGCCCACGTTAATCTAGCTCAATTTTCTCTATTGTGACTAAATTTCAGACAGAAATAGATTCGACAAAGCATCCAAGTAATCCAATCTATCCAGAACTTGTTCATGCCATGCATTGTGCTTCATTTGTAAGCCTTTACTCAATGAGCATCAATGATCAGTTAAGAATGATCATTTTAACTGGCCGATCAACTTGACATGTCTGCACTATATCATCCATAACTTTTGATTTATAGCTCAGAATGACACGAACCCAATGCCCACGTTAAGGCAGCTCAAATTTCTATATTGTGACAAAATTTGAGATAGAAATTCGACAAGGCGTCTAAGTAATCCAATCTATCCGAACCTGGGTCTTGCCATGCATTGTGCGTCAATATTAAGCCTTTACTCAATGAGCATTAATGATCAGTTTAGAATGATCATTTTAACTGGCCGATCAACTTGACATGTCTGCACTAAATCTTCTGTAACTTTGGATTTAGAACTCAAAATGACACAAATCCAAAGTCGATGTTAAGCTAGCTCAATTTTCTAATTGTGAAAAAATTTGAAACAGAAATAGATTCGACAAAGCATCCAAGGAATCCATTCTATCCAAAATTGTGTCATGCATTGCATTTTGCTGCATTTATTAGCTGTTACTCAATGAGCACCTATGATAAGTTTAGAATGATCATATTAACTGGCTAATCAACTTGATATGTCCGCACTAAATAGTCCACAATTTTTGATTTTGACCAGAATGACACAAATCCAAGGCCCACGTTAAGGTAGCTCAAGTTTCTATATTGTGAAAAAATTTGAGACAGAAATAAATACGAAAAAACGTCAAGTTATCCAGTTTATCCAAAAATTCGTCATGCTATGCATTCTGCATCATTTATAAGCATCTACTCAATGAGCACTAATGATCAGTTAAGAATGATCATTTTAACTGGCTGATCAACTTGACATGTCCGCACTAAATCTTCCAAAACTTTTGATTCAAAGCATAGAATGACACAAATCCAAAGCCTACGTTAAGCTAGTTCAATTTTCTATATATTGTGACAAAATTTGAGGCATAAATAGATTCGAAAAAGTATCCAAGTAATCCAATATATCCAGAACTGCTTTATGCCAAGCATTTTGCTTCATTTATAAGCTTTTACTCAATGAGCATCAATGATCAGTTTAGAATGATCATTTTAACGGGTCGATCAACTTTACATGTCTTCACTATATCGTCCATAATTTTTGATTTGTCATAACATTTAGTGTTGGGTTTATTGGTGGCCCAATTAGTCTAGCCTTTAGAAACAAACTATTAGAAATTCCAACTATTTTAGTTCTTGGTTAATATTTTAACATTGTCACTATTTAATCGTGACCAAATATTAGTTTTGTCAGCATTTGTTTTTATACTTGTGAGCATGAACATCATAGTTTAAGCTTGAAAATACCAATCTGTTTGTTTTTTCTTCTTCTAAAGAATACATACATACATGTTAACAAGTCTACATGCATCTGGTCCCTCATGAAACTGAGTAAAATGACCAAAGTGCCCTTTAATTGCAAACTAAAAGATTTAAGACCGAGGACGAAGAGCGTCAAAGGTCAAGCCATGAGAATTGTAGCACTAGTAGGAGCCCACGCATTGACCGGCAATGACCTGTGATGGTGTGCTGACGTGGCAGACTGAGATAGTGCTGGGACTGACACGTGTTCACATGATGGGCCCATGGTTAAAGTGGTGGCTGGATTCATGTGCATGTAGAACAGAGGAGAAAGCTTAAGTGATCTTAACTCCGTTACTTCTTTCTGTAGCCGACGGTTCACTTCCGTTAGATTCTCACAGCATCGCCGTAAGAACTTGCAGTCAACCTCCGTCTGCTTCAGCTTTGTCCTGTTATAATCACCAGAACACTCTTATTGAGTAACAAAAGGATACATACACAGGGGTAAATCGGAGAATTTAGAGAGAGATATCTTTACCTTGCTCATTTGTTTTGAAACAAAACTTCCACTTGTCTTGCTCTTAATCCTAATTGCTTAGCCAACGCTTGCTTCTGCTTCATAAAAATCCAATGCCCATGTTAAACTAGCTCAATTTTCTATATTGTGAAAAAAAAATTGAGAGATAAATAGATTCAAAAAAGCATTCAAGTAATCCAATCTATCTAAAACTGCGTCATGACATGCATTGTTCTTCATTTATGAGCTTTTTCTCAATGAGCATTAATGATCAGTTTAGAATGATCATTTTAACTGTCTGATCAATTTGACCTGTATGCTTTATATTGTCTGTAACTTTTGATTGATAGCTTAGAATGACACAAATCCAATGCCCACGTTAAGCTAGCTCAATTTTGTACAATGTGACAAAATTTGTGATAGAAATAAATTCGACAAAGCGTCCAAGTAATCCAATCTATTCAAAACTGCGTCATGCCATGCATTGTGCTTCATTTATAAACCTCTACTCAATGAGCACCAATGATCAGTTAAGAGTGATCATTTTAACTGGCCGATCAACTTGACATGTTTGCACTATATCGTTTGTAACTTTTGATTTAGAGCTTAGAATGACACAAATCCAAAGCCCACGTTAAGCTAACTCAACTTTCTATATTGTGACAAAATTTGAGACCGAAATATATATGAAAATCTGTCAAGTAATCCAATCTATCCATAACTGCTTCATGCCATGCATTATGCTTCATTTATAAGCCTTTACTCAATGAGCATCAACGATCCGTTTAGAATGATCATTTTAACAGGCCGATCAAGTTGCCATCTCTACACCATATCATCCATAACTTTTGATTTATAGCCCATAATGACACGAATCCAATACCCACGTTAAGCTTGCTCAATTTTCTATATTGTAACAAAATTTGAGAAAGAAATAGATTCGACAAGGCGTCCAAGTAATCCAATCTGTCCAAAACTCTGTCTTGCTATGCATTGTGCTTCATTAGTAAGCCTTTACTCAATGAGCATCAATGATCAGTTTAGAATGATCATTTTTAGTGGCCGATCAACTTGAAAAGTCTGCACTAAATCTTCCGCAACTTTGAATTTAGAACTTAGAATGACACAAATCCAAATCCCACGTTGAGCTAGCTCAATTTTCTATATTGTGACAAAATTTGAGAAAGAAATAGATTCGACAAAGTGTCCAAGTAATCCAATCTATACAAAACTGTGTCATGCCTTGAATTGTGCTTCATTTATAAGGCTTTACTCAATGAGCATCAATGATCAGTTTAGAATGATCATTTTAACTGGCCAATCAACTTGACATGTCGCACTATATCGTTCGTAAGTTTTGATTTATAGCTCATAATGACACGAATCCAATGCCCACGTTCAACTAGCTCAATTTTCTATATTGTGACAAAATTTGATATAGAAATAGATTCGACAAGGCATCTAAGTAATCCAATCTATCCAAAACAACGTCTTGCCATGCATTGTGATTCATTATAAAGCCTTTACTCAATGAGCATCAATTATCAGTTTAGAATGATCATTTCAACTGGCCGATCAACTTGACATATCTGCACTAAATCGTCAATCACTTTGGGTTAAGAATTTAGGATGACTCAAATCCAAAGCCCACGTTAAGCTAGGTCAATTTTCTATATTGTCAAAAAAATTTCAAATGAAATAGATACGATAAAGCGTCTTAGTTATCCAATCTATCCAAAACTTCGGCATGCCATGCATTGTGCTTCATTAATAAACCTTTACTCAATGAGCATCAATGATCAGTTTAGAATGATCATTTTTAGTGGCCGATCAACTTGACAAATCTCCACTTAATCATCCGTAACTTTGGATTTAGAACTTAGAATGACACAAATCCAAAGCCCACGTTAAGCAACCACAATTTTCTATATTGTAATAAAATTTGAGACGAAAATAAATTCGACAAAGTGTCCAAGTAATCCAATCTATACAAAAATGTGTCATGCCTTGCACTGCGTTTCATTTATAAGCCTTTACTCCATGAGCATCAATGATCAGTTTAGAATGATCATTTTAATTGGCCGATCAACTTCACATGTTTGCACTATAACGTCTGTCACTTTTGATATATAGCTCAGAATGACACGAATCTAATGCCGACGTTAAGCTAACTCAATCTTCTATATTGTGACAAAATTTGAGATAGAAATAGATTCGACAAGGCATCCAAGTAATCCAATCTATCCAAAACTGCGTCTTGCGATACATTGTGATTCATTATAAAGCCTTTACTAAATGAGCATCAACGATCAATTTAGAATCATTTTAAGTGGCCGATAAACTTGACCTGTCCGTACTAAATCGTCCATAACTTTTGAGTTAGAACTTCGAATGACTCAAATCCAAAGCCCACATTAAGCTAGCTCAATTTTCTATATTGAGAGAACATTTGAGACAGAAATAGATACGAAAAAGTGTCAAGTTATCCAATCTGTCCAAAACTTAGTCATGCCATGCATTGTGCTTCATTTATAAGCCTCTACTTGATGAGCACCAATTATTAGTTAATAATGATCATTTTAACTGGCCGATCAACTTTACATGTGTGTACTAAATCGTCTGTAACTTTTGATTTAAAGCATAGAATGACACAAATCCAAATCCCACGTTAACCTAGCCCAATTTTCTATATTGTGACCAAATTTCAAACAGAAATAGATTCGACAAAGCATCCAAGTAATCCAATCTATCCAGAACTGCTTCATGCCATGCATTGGGCTTCATTTATAAGCCTTTACTAAATGAGCATCAATGATCAGTTAAGAATGATCATTTTAACTGGCCAATCAACTTGACATGTCTGCACTATGACAGGAATCCAATGCCCACGTTAAGCTATCTCAATTTTCTATATTGTAACAAAAATTTAAGATAAAAATAGATTCGACAAGGCGTCCAAGTAATCCAATCTATCCAAAACTGTGTCTTGCCATGCATTGTGCTTCATTTATAAGCCTTTACTCAATGAGCATCAATGATCAGTTTAGGATGATCATTTTTAGTGGCCGATCAACTTGACAAGTCTGCACTAAATCTTCCGTAACTTTTGATTTAGAACTTAGAATGACACAAATCCAAAGCCCACGTTAAGCTAGCTCAATTTTCTATATAGTGAAAAAATTTGAGACTCAAATAGATTTGACAAAGATTCCAAGTAATCCAATCTATACAAAACTGTGTCATGCTGTGCATTATGATTCATTTATAAGCCTTTACTCAATGAGCATCAATGATCAGTTTAGAATGATCATTTTAACTCCCCAATCAACTTGACATGTATGCACTATATCGTCAGTCAGTTTTGATTACACGAATCCAATGCCCACGTTAAGCTATCTAAATTTTCTATATTGTGAAAAAATTTGAGACAAAAATAGATTCGACAAATCGTCCAAATAATCCAATCTATTAAAAAATGCTTCATGCCATGCATTGTGCTTCATTTGTAAGCTTCTACTCAATGAACAGCAATGATCACTTAAAAATGATCATTTTAACTGCGCCATAACCTTGACATATCCGCACTATATCATCTGTAACTTTTGATTTAGAGCTTATAATGACACAAATCCAATGCCCACGTAAACCTAGCTCAATTTTCTACATTGTAAAAAACTTTGAGCCAGAAATACATACGAAAATTCATCAAGTAATCCAATCTATCCAGAACTGCTTCATGCCATGAATTATGCTTTATTTATAAGCCTTTACTCACTGAGCATCAATGATCAGTTTAGAATTATCGTTTTAACTGGCCAATCAAATTGACATGTCTGCACGATATCGTGCATCACATATGACTCATAGCTCATAATGACACGAATCCAATGCCCACGTTAAGCTAGCTCAATTTTCTATATTGTAACAAAATTTGATATTGAAATAGATTCGACAAGGCGTCCAAGTAATCCAATCTATCCAAAACTATGTCTTGCCATGCATTGTGCTTCATTAATAAGCCTTTACTCAATGAGCATCAATGATCAGTTTAGAATGATCATTTTAACTGGCCGATCAACTTGACCTGTCAGCATTATATCGTCTGTAAATTTTGATTTATAGCTCGGAATGACACAAATTCATTGCCCACGTTAAGCTAGCTCAATTTTCTATATTGTGACAAAATTTGAGACAAAAATAGATTTGACAAATCGTCCAAGTAATCCAATCAATTCAAAAATGCGTCATGCCATGCATTGTGGTTCATTTATAAGCTTCTACTGAATGAGCACCAATGATAAGTTAAAAGTTATCATTTTAACTGGCCGATAACATTGACATGTTCGCACTATATCGTCCCTAACTTCTGATTTAAAGCTTTGAATGACACAAATCCAAAGGCCATGTTAACCTATCTCAATTTTCTATATAGTGACAAAATTTGAGACAGAAATAGCTACGAAAAACCGTCAAGTAATCCAATCTATCCAGAGCTGCCTCATGCCATGCATTGTTCTTCATTTATAAGCCTCTACTCAATGAGTATCAATGATCAGTTGAGAATGATCATTTTAACTGGCCGATCAACTTGAAATGTCAGCACTATTCATCCGTAATTTTTATTTATAGCTCATAATGACACGAATCCAATGCCAACGTTAAGCTAGCTCCATATTCTATATTGTGACAAAATTTGAAACTGAAATAGATTCGACAAAGTGTCCAAGTAATCCAATCTATCCAGAACTGCGTCTGCCCCATGCATTGTGATTCATTAATAAGACTTTACTCAATAAGCATCATTTATCAGTTTAGAATGATCATTTTAACTAGCCGATCAACTTGACATGTACGCACTAAATCGTCTCTAACTTTGGATTTAGAAATTAAAATGACACAAATCCAAAGCCCATGTTATGCTAGCTCAATTTTCTATATTGTGACAAAATTTGAGACAGAAATAGATTCGAGAAAGCATCCAAGCAATCCAATCTATCCAGAACTGCTTCCTGCCATGCATTGTACTTCATTTATAAGACTTTACTCAATTAGCATCAATGATCAGTTAAGAATGATCATTTTAACTGGCCGATAACCTTGACATGTTTTCACTATATCGTCCTTAACTTTTGATTTATAGCTAATAATGATACGAATCGAATACCCACAATAAGCTAGCTCAATATTCTATATTGTGACAAAATTTGAGATATAAATAGATTCGACAAAGCACCCAAGTAATCCAATATATCCAAAATGGCGTCTTGCCATGTATTCTTCTTCATTAATAAGCCTTCACTCAATAAGCATCAACGATCAGTTTAGAATGATCATTTTTAGTGGCCGATCAACTTGACAAGTCGGCACTAAATCATCCTTAACTTTGGATTTAGAACTTAGAATGACACAAATCCAAAGCCCACGTTATGCTAGCTCAATTTTCTATATTGTGACAAAATTTGAGACCGAAATAGATTCGACAATGTGTCCAAGTAATCCAATCTATACAAAAATGTTTCATGCCTTGCATTGTTCTTCATTTATAAGCCTTTACTCAATGAGCATCAATGATCAGTTTAGAATGATCATTTTAACTGGCCGATCAACTTGACATGTCTTCGATATATCATCCGTAACTTTTGATTTATATCTCATAATGATACGAATCCAATACCCTCATTAAGCTAGATCAACATTCTATATTGTGACAAAATTTGATATAGAAATAGAAGCGACAAAGCGTCCAAGTAATCCAATCTATCCAAAACTCCGTCTTGCCATGCATTCATCTTCATGAATAAGCCTTCACTCAATAAGCATCAATGAACAGTTTTGAATGATCATTTCTGTCCGATCAACTTGACATGTTGAAACTATATTGTCTGTAACTTTGGATTTAAAACTTAGAATGACACAAATCCAAATCCCACGTTAAGCTAGCTCAATTTTCTATATTGTCACAAAATTTGAGACAAAAATCGATTTGACAAAGCATCCAAGTAATCCAATCTATCCAGAACTGCTTCATGCCATGCATTGTGATTCATTTATAAGACTTTACTTAATTAGCATCAATGATCAGTTTAAAACGATCATTTTAACTTGCCAATAAACTTGACATGTCTGCACTAAATCGTCCATCACTTTTGATTTAGAGTTCAGAATGACACAAATCCAAACTCCACGTTAATCTAGCTCAATTTTCTATATTATGACAAAGTTTTAGACAGAAATAGATTCGAAAAATCATCCAAGCAATGCAATCTATCCACAACTTCTTCTTGCCATGCATTTATAAGCCTTTAATAATTCCGAATCAATGATCAGCTTAGAATGATCATTTTAAGTAGTCTATCAACTTGACATATCTGTACTATATCGTCCGTAACTTTTGATTTATAGCTAAGAATGACTAGAATCCAATATGCACGTTAAGCTAGCTCAATATTTTATATTGTGACAAAATTTGAAACTGAAATAGATGTTATCCAATCTATCAAAAAATTTGCCATGCCATGCATTGTGATTCATTTAGAAGCCTCTACTGAATGAGCACCAATGATCAATAGGAATGATCATTTTAACTGGCCGATTAACTTGACACGTTCGTACTATATTGTCCGTAACTTTTGGTTTAGTGCTTATAATGACACAAATCCAAAGCCCATGCTAAGCTAGCTCAATTTTATATATTGTGACAAAATTTGAGATAGAAATAGATACAAAACCATCAAGTAATCCAATCTATCCAGAACTGCTTCATGCCATGCGTTATGCTTCATTTATAAGCCTTTACTCAATGAGCATCAATGATCAGTTTAGAATGATCATTTTAACTGGCCGATCAACTTGACGTGTCTGCACTATATCGTCCATCACTTTTGATTTATAGGTCATAATGACACGAATCCAATGCATACTTTAAGCTAGCTCAATTTTCGATATTGTAACAAAATTTGAGATAGAAATACATTCGACATGGCGTCCATGTAATCCAGTCTATCAAAAACTGCGTCTTGCCATGCATTGTGATTCATTATAAATATTTTACACAACAAGCATCAATGATGAATTTAGAATGATCATTTTAACTTGCCGATAAACTTGGCATGTCCACACGAAATCGTCCATAACGTGTGAGTTAGAGCTTCGAATGACTCAAATCCAAAGCCCACGTTAAGCTAGGTCAATTTTCTATATTGTGACAAAATTTGAGTCATAAATATATATGAAAAAGCGTCAAGTTATCCAATCTGTCCAAAACTTTGTCATACCATGCATTGTGCTTCATTTATAAGCCTCTAATGATTGAGCACCAATGATCAGTTAACAATGATCATTTTAACTGCCGATCAACTTGACATGTGTGCACTAAATCGTCCGTAACTTTTGATTTAGATTATAGAATTACACAAATTCAAAGCTCACGTTAATCTAGCTCAATTTTCGATATTGTGACTAAATTTTAGACAGAAATAGATTCAACAAAGCATCCAAGTAATCCAATCTATCCAGAACTGGTTAATGCCATGCATTGTGCTTCATTTATAAAGTTTTACTCAATGAGCATCAATGATCGGTTAAGAATGATGATTTTAACAGACCGATCAACTTGACATGTCTGCACTATATCGTATCTTACTTTTGATTAATTGCTTAGAATGACACGAATCAAATTCACACATTAATCTTGCTCAATTTTCTATATTGTGACAAAATTTGAGATAGATATAGATTCAAAAAAGCATCCAAGTAATGCAATCTATGTAAAATTGCTTCATGACATCAATTGTTCTTCATTTATAAGCCTTTTCGCAATGAGCGTCAATGATCAGTTTAGAATGATCATTTTAACTGGCCGATCAACTTGACCTGTCTGCACGATATCGTCAGTAACTTTTGATTTATAGCTCAGAATGAAAGAATCCAATGCCCACGTTAAGCCAGCTCAATTTTCTATACTGTGACAAATTTGAGATTGAAATAGATTCGACAAGGTGTTTAAGTAATCCAATCTATCCAAAACTGCGTCTTGCCATGCATTGTGATTCATTATAAAGCCTTTACTCAATGAGCATCAATGATCATTTTAACGGGCCGATCAACTTGACATATCTACACAAAATCGTCCATCGCTTTGGATTTAGAACTTAGAATGACTCAAATCCAAAGCACACATTAAGCTAGCTAAATTCTCTGTATTGTCACAAAATTTTAAACAGAAATAGATACGATAAAGCGTCCAAGTTATCCAATCTATCCAGAACTTCGTCATGCCTTGTGTTGTGCTTCATTAATAAACCTTTACTCAATGAGCATCACTGATCAGTTTAAAATGATCATTTTTAGTGGCTGATCAACTTGACAAGGCTCCACTAAATCATCCAAAACATTGGATTTAGAACTTGGAATGACACAAATCCAAAGCCCACATTAAGCAAGCACAATTTTCTATATTGTAACAAGATTTGAGACCAAAATAAAATCGACAAAGCGTCCACGTAATCCAATCTATACAAAAATCTGTCATGCCTTGCACTGTGTTTACTTTATAAGCCTTTACTCAATGAGCATCAATGATCAGGTTAGAATGATCATTTTAACTGGCCGATCAACTTGACAAGTTTGCACTATATCGTCTGTCACTTTTGATTTATAGCTCAGAATGACACGAATCCAATGTCCACGTTAAGCTAACTCAATCTTCTATATTGTGACAAAATTTGAGATAGAAATAGATTCGACAAGGCGTCCAAGTTATCCAATCTATCCGAAACTGCGTCTTGCGATGCATTGTGATTCATTATAAAGCCTTTACTAAATGAGCATCAATGATCAATTTAGAATGATCATTTAACTGGCCGATAAACTTGACCTGTCCATACTATCGTCCATAACCTTTGAGTTAGAACTTCGAATGACTCAAATCCAAAGCCCACGTTAAGCTATTTGAGACATAAATAGATACAAAAAGTGTCAAGCTATCCAATCTGTCCAAAACTTCGTCATTCCATGCATTGTGCTTCATTTATAAGCATGTACTCGATGAGCACCAATTATGAGTTAATAATGATCATTTTAACTGGCCGATCAACTTTACATGTGTACACTAAATCGTTCGTAACTTTTGATTTAAAGCATAGAATGACACAAATCTAAAGCCCAAGTTAAGATAGCCCAATTTTCTATATTGTGACAAAATTTCAAACAGAAATAGATTCGAGAAAGCATCCAAGTAATCCAATCTATCCAGAACTGCTTCATGCCATGCATTGGGCTTCATTTATAAGCCTTTACTCAATGAGCATCAATGATCTGTGAAGAATGATCATTTTAACTGGCCGATCAACTTGACATGTCTACACTAAATCTTCCGTAACTTTTGATTTAGAACTTAGAATGACACAAATCCAAGGCCCATGTTAATCTACCTCAGTTTTCTATATTTTGACAAAATTTGTGATCCAAATATATTTGACAAAGTGTCCAAGTAATCCAATCTATACAAAACTGTGTCATGCCGTGCATTGTGATTAATTTATAAGCATTTACTCAATGAGCATCAATGATCAGTTTAGAATGATCATTTTAACTCGCCGAGCAACTTGACATGTATGCACTATATCGTCCATCACTTTTGATTTATAGCTCATAATTACATGAATCCAATGCTCACATTAAGCTAGCTCAATTTTCTATATTGTGACAAAATTTGAGACAAAAACAGATTCAACAAATCGTCCAAATAATCCAATCTATTAAAAAATGCTTCATTCCATGCATTGTGCTTCATTTATAAGATTCTACTCAATGAGCACCAATGATCAGTTAAAAATGATCATTTTAACTGGGCGATAACCTTTATATATCCACACTATATCGTCCGTAACTTTTGATTTAGAGCTTAGAATGACACAAATCCAAAGCCCCCGTAAAGCTAGCTCAATTTTCTACAATGTGGGAAAATTCGAGGCAGAAATAGATATAAAATACCATCAAGTAATCCAATCTATCCAGAACTGCTTCATGCCTTGCATTATGCTTCATGCCTTGCATTATGCTTCATTTATAATCCTTTACTCAATAAGCATTAATGATCAGTTTAGAATGATCATTTTAACTGGCCAATCATCTTGACATGTATGCACTATATCGTCCATCACTTATGATTCATAGCTCATAATGACACGAATCCAATGCCCACATTAAGCTAGCTCAATTTTCTATATTCTAACAAAATTTGAGATAGAAATAGATTTAAAATTCGAGACAGAAATAGATACAAAAAACCATCAAGTAATCCAATCTATCAAGAACTGCTTCATGCCTTGCATTATGCTTCATGCCATGCATTATGCTTCATTTATAATCCTTTACTCAATAAGCATTAATGATCAGTTTAGAATGATCATTTAACTGGCCAATCAACTTGACATGTCTGCACTATATCGTCCATCACTTATGATTCATAGCTCATAATGACACGAATCCAATGCCCAAGTTAAGCTAGCTCAATTTTCTATATTCTAACAAAATTTGATATAGAAATAGATTCGACAAGGGGTCCAAGTAATCCAACCTATCCAAAACTGTGTCTTGCCATGCACTGTGCTTCAATAATAAGCCTTTACTCAATGAGCATCAGTTTAGAATGATCATTTTAACTGTCCGATCAACTTGACCTGCCATCATTATATTGTCAGTAACTTTTGATTTATAGCTCAGAATGACACAAATTCATTGCCCACGTTAAGCTAGCTCAATTTTCTATATTGTGACAAAATTTGAGACAAAAATAGATTTGACAAATTGTCCAAGTAATCCAATCTATTAAAAAATACGTCATGCCAAGCATTGTGCTTCATTTATAAGCTTCTACTCAATGAGCACCAATGATTAGTTAAAAATGATCATTTTAACTAGCCAATAACCTTGACATGTTTGCACTATATCGTCCGTAACTTTTGATTTACAGCTTAGAATGACACAAATCCAAAGGCCACGTTAACCTATCTCAATTTTCTATATTGTGATAAAATTTGAGACAGAAATAGCTACGAAAAACCGTCAAGTAATCCAAACTATCTAGAACTGCCTCATGCCATGCATTGTTCTTCATTTATAAGCCTCTACTCAATGAGCATCAATGATCAGTTGAGAATGATCATTTTAACTGGCCGATCAACTTGAAATGTCAGCGCTATTCGTCCGTAATTTTTATTTATAGCTCATAATGACACGAATCCAACGCCAACGTTAAGCTAGCTCAATATTCTATATTGTGACAAAATTTGAAACTGAAATAGATTTGACAAAGTGTCCTAGTAATCCAATCTATCCAGAACTGCGTCTGCCCCATCCATTGTGATTCATTAATAAGACTTTACTCAATAAGCATCATTTATCAGTTTAGAATGATCATTTTAACTAGCCGATCAACTTGACATGTACGCACTAAATCGTCTCTAACTTTGGATTTAGAACTCAAAATGACACAAATCCAAAGCCCATGTTATGCTAGCTCAATTTTCTATATTGTGACAAATTTTGAGACAGAAATAGATTTGAGAAAGCATCCAAGTAATCCAATCTATCCAAAACGGCATCTTGCCATGCATTCTTCTTCATTAATAAGCCTTCACTCAATAAGCATCAATGATCAGTTTAGAATGATCATTTTTAGTGGCCGATATACTTGACAAGTCTGCACTAAATCGTCCGTAACTTTGTATTTAGAGCTTGGAATAACACAAATCCAAATCACACGTTAAGCTAGCTCAATTTTCTATATTGTGACAAAATTTGAGACAGAAATAGATACGAAGAAACATCAAGTAATCCAATCTATCCAGAACTATTTGATGCCATGCATTATGGTTCATTTATAAGCCTTTACTCAATGAGCATCAATAATTAGTTTAGAATGATCATTTTAACTGGCCAATCAACTTGACATGTCTGCACTATATCATCCATCACTTTTTATTTATAGCTCATAATTACACGAATCTAGTGCCCATGTTAAGCTAGCTCAATTTTCTATATTGTAACAAAATTTGACATAGAAATAGATTCGACAAGGCGTCCATGTAATCCAATCTATCCAAAACTGCGGCTTGTCATGCATTGTGTTTCATTAATAAGCCTTTACTCAATGAGCATCAGTAATCAGTTTAGAATGATCATTTTTTGTGGCCGATCAACTTGACAAGTATGCACTAAATCGTCCGTAACTTTGAATTTCGAACTTAGAATGACACAAATCCAAACCCCACGCTAAGCTAGCTCAATTTTCTATATTGTGACAAAATTTGAGAACGAAATAGATTCGACAAAGTGTCCAAGTAATCCAATCTATAGAAAACTGTGTCATGCCTTGCATTGTGCTTCATTTGTAAGCCTTTACTCAATGAGCATCAATGATCAGTTTAGAATGATCATTTTAACTGGGCGATCAACTTGACATGTCTACACTATATCATCTGTAACTTTTGATTTGTCGCTCATAATGACACAAATTTAAATCCCACATTAAACTAGCTCAATTTTCTATACTGTGACAAAATTTGAGATAGAAATAGATTCGATAAAGCTTCCAAGTAATCCAATATATCCAGAACTGTTTCATGCCATGCATTGTGCTTCATGTATAAGCCTTTACTCAATGAGTATAAATGATCAGTTTAGAATGATGATTTTAACTGGCCAATCAACTTGACACGTCTGCACTATATTGTCCGTAACTTTGGATTTAGAACTCATAATGACACAAATCCAAAGCCCACGTTAAGCTAGCTAAATTTTCTATATGGGGACAAAATTGGACCCAAAATAGATTCGACAAAGCGACTAAGTAATCCAATCTATACAAAACTGCATCATGCATTGTGCTTCATTTATAAGCCGTTACTCAATGAGCATCAGTGATTAGTTTAGAATGATCATTTCCACTGGCCGATCAACTTGGCATGTCCGCATAAAATCGTCAAGAACTTTTGATTTAGAGCTTAGAATGACACAAATCCAAAGCCCACGTTCAACTGGATCAATTTTCTAGATTTTGACAAAATTTGTGACACAAATAGATTCGACAAAGCATCCAAGTAATCCAATCTATCCAGAACTGCTTCATGCCATGCATTGTGCTTCATTTATAAGCCTTCTCACTGAGCACCAATGATCAATTTAGAATGATTATTTTAACTGGCCAATTAACTTGACATGTTTGCACTATATCGTCCGTAACATTCGATTTAGAACTCGGAATGATACAAATCCAAAGCCCACATTAAGGTAGCACAGTTTTCATATGGTGAAAAAAATATGAGACCAAAATAGATTCGAAAAAAGTGTCCAAGTAATCCAATCTATCCAAAACTTCGTCATGCCTTGCATTGTGCTTCATTTATAAGCCGTTACTCAATGAGCATCAATGATCAGTTTAGAATGATCATTTTAACTAGCCGATCAACTTAGCATTTTCGCACTTAATCGTCCATAACTTCTAATTTAGAGCTTAGAATGACACAAAGCCAAAGCCCACGTTAAGCTAGCTAACTTTTCTATATTGTGACAAATTTTGATACTGAAATAGATTCGACAAAGCATCCAAGTAATCCAATCTATCCAGAACTGCTTCATGCCATGCATTGTTCTTCATTTATAAGCCTTTACTAAATGAGCATCAATGATCAGTTTAGAATGATCATTTTAACTGACCAATCAACTTGATATATCTGCACTATATCGTCCGTAACTTTTGATTACATCTCATAATGATACGAATCCAATACCCAAGTTACGCTAGCTAAACATTCTATATTGTGACAAAATTTGACATAGAAATAGATTCGACAAAGCGTCCAAGTAATCCACTCTATCCAAAACTCCGTCTTGCCATGCATTCTTCTTCATTAATCAGCCTTCACTAAATAACCATCAATGATCAGTTTAGAATGATCATTTTAACTGTCCGATCAACTTGACATGTTGACACTATATCGTCTGTAACTTTGGATTTAAAACTTAGAATGACACAAATCCAAATCCCACGTTAAGCTAGCTCAATTTTCTATATTGTGAAAAAATTTGAGACAAAAATCGATTAGACAAAGCATCCAAGTAATCCAATCTATCCAGAACTGCTTCATGCCATGCATTGTGATTCATTTATAAGACTTTACTTATTAGCATCAATGATCAGTTTAAAATGATCATTTTAACTGGCCGATAAACTTGACATGTCTGCACTAAATCATCCATCACATTTGATATAGAGTTCAGAATGACACAAATCAAAACACCACGTTAATCTAGCTCAATTTTCTATATTATGACAAAGTTTCAAACAGAAATAGATTCAACAAATCATCCAAGTAATCCAATCTATCCAGAACTTCTTCTTGCCATGCATTTATAAGCCTTTACTCAATCAGAATCAATGATCACTTTAGAATGCTTATTTTAACTAGCCGATCAACTTGACATATTTGTACTATATCATCCGTAACTTTTGATTTATAGCTAAGAATGACAGGAATCCAATGTGCACGTTAAGCTAGCTCAATATTCTATATTGTGACAAAATTTGAAACAGAAATAGATACAAAAGCATCCAAGTTATCCAATCTATACAAAACTTTGCGTGCCATGCATTGTGATTCATTTATAAGCCTCTACTCAATGAGCACCAATGATCAGATAGGAATGATCATTTTGATTGACCGATCAACTTGACACGTCCGCACTATATCGTCCGTAACTTTTGATTTACTGCTTATAATGACACAAATCCGAAGCCCACGTTAAGCTAGCTCAATTTTCTATATTGTGACAAAATTTGAGACATAAATAGATACGAAAAACCATCAAGTAATCCAATCTATCCAGAACTGCTTCATGCCATGCGTTATGATTCATTTATAAGCCTTTACTCAATGAGAATCAATGATCAGTTTAGAATGATCATTTTAACTGGCCGATCAACTTGACTTTTCAGCACTATATCGTCCATCACTTTTGATTTATAGCTCATAATGACACGAATCCAATGCCTACGTTAACCTAGCTCAATTTTCTATATTGTAACAAAATTTGAGATAAAAATAGATTGGACAAGGCGTCCAAGTAATCCAATCTATCAAAAACTGCGTCTCGCCATGTATTATGATTCATTATAATGCTTTCACTCAACGAGCATCAATGATCAATTTAGAATGATCATTTTAACTGGCCGATAAACTTGACATGTCTGCACGAAATCGTCCATAACTTTTGAGTTAGAGCTTCGAATGACTCAAATCCAAAGCCCACGTTAAGCTAGCTCAATTTCCTATATTGTGACAAAATTTGAGTCATAAATATACACGCAAAAGCGTCAAGTTATCCAATCTGTCCAAAACTTTATCATGCCATGCATTGCGCTTCATTTATAAGCCGTTACTCAATGAGCATCCAATGATCAGTTAAGAATGATCATTTTAACTGGCCGATCAACTTGACATGTGTACACTAAATCGTCCGTAACTTTTGATTTAAATTATAGAATTACACAAATTCAAAGCCCATGTTAATCTAGCTCAATTTTCTATATTGTGACTAAATTTTACACAGAAATAGATTCGAAAAACCATCCAAATAATCCAATCTATCCAGAAATGGTTAATGCCATGCATTGTGCTTTATTTATAAGCCTTTACTCAATGAGCATCAATGATCAGTTAAGAATGATCATTTTAAATGGCCGATCAACTTGACATGTTTGCACTATATCGTTCCTAACTTTTGATTTATTGCTCAGAATTACACGTATCAAATTCCCACATTAATCTAGTTCAATTTCTATATTGTGACAAAATTTGATACAGAAATAGATTCGAAAAAGCATCCAAGTAATGCAATCTATCTAAAACTGCCTCATGACATCAACTGCTCTTCATTTATAAGCCTTTTCTCAATGAGCATCAATGATCAGTTTAGAATGATCATTTTAACTGGCCGATCAACTTGACATGTCTGCACTATATCGTCAGTAACTTCTGATTTATAGCTCCGAATGACACGAATCGAATGCCCACGTTAAGCAAGCTCAATTTTCTATACTGTGACAAAGTTTGAGATAGAAATAGATTTGACAAGGCGTCTAAGTAATCCAATCTATACGAAACTGCGTCTTGCCATGCATTGTGCTTAATTATTAAGCCTTTACTCAATGAGCATCAATGATCAGTTTAGAATGATCATTTTAACTAGCCGATCAACTTGACATGTCTGCACTAAATCGTCCGTAACTTTTGATTTAGAACTCAAAATGATACAAATCCCAAACCCACGTTATGCTAGCTCAATTTTCTATATTGTGATAAAATTTGAGACAGAAGAAAATTCGACAAAGCATCCAAGTAATCCAATATATCTAAAACTATGTTATGTGTTGCATTTTGCTCCATTTATAAGGCGTTACTCAATGAGCATCTATGATAAGTTTAGAATGATCATTTTAACTGGCCAATCAATTTGATATGTCCGCACTAAAACATCCACAATTTTTGATTTAGAGCTAATAATGACAGAAATCCCAGGCCCACGTTAAACTAGCTCAAATTTCTATATTGTGAAAAAAGTTTGAAACAGAAATAGATACGAAAAAGCGTCAAGTTATCCAATCTATCTAAAACTTCATCATGCCATGCATTGTGCATCATTTATAAGCCTCTACCCAATGAGCACCAATAATCAGTTAAGAGTGATCATTTTAACTGGCCGATCAACTTAACATGTGTGCACTAAGTCATCCGTAACTTTTGATTTAAAGCATAGAATGAAACAAATCCAAAGCCCACGTTAAGCTAGCTCAATTTTCTATATTGTGACAAATTTCAAACAGAAATAGATTCGCAAAGAATCCAAGTATTACAATCTATCCAGAACTTCTTCATGCCATGCATTGTGCTTCATTTTTAAGCCTTTACTCATTGAGCATCAATGATCAGTTAAGAATGATCATTTTAACAGTTCGATCAACTTGACATTTCTGCACTATATAATCCATAACTTTTGATTTATAGCTCAGAATTACACGAAATCCAATGCCCATGTTAAGCCAGCTTAATTTTCTATATTGTGACAAAGCTTGAGAAAGAAATAGATTCAACAAGGCGTCTAAGTAATCCAATCTATTCAAAACTGCATCTTGCCATGCATTGTGCTTCTCAATGAGTATCAATGATCATTTTAGAATGATCATTTTAACTGGCCGATCAACTTGACATATCTGCACTAAATCGTCCGTAACTTTGGATTTAGAACTCAAAATGACACAAATCCAAAGCCCACGTTAAGCTTGCTCAATTATTTGTATTGTGACAAAATTTGAGATAGAAATAGATTCGACAAAGCGTCTAAGTAATCCAATCTATCCAAAATTGTGTCATGCGTTGCATTTTGCTTCATTTATAAGCCGTTACTCAATGAGTATCTATGATAAGTTTAGAATGATCATTTTAACTGGTCGATCAACTTGATATGTCCGCACTAAATCGTCCCCAATTTTTGATGTAGAGCAAAGAATGACACAAATCCAAGGCCCACGTTAAGCTAGCTAAAGTTTCTATATTGTGACAAAATTTGAGACATAAATAGATACGAAAAAGCGTCAAGTTATCCAATCTATTCAAAACTTCGTTATGACATGCATTGAACATCATTTATAAGCCTCTACTAAATGAGCACCAATGATCAGTTAAGAATGATCATTTTAACTGGCCGATCAACTTGACATGTACGCATTAAATCGTCTGGATCTTTTGATTCAAAGAATATAATGACACAAATCCAAAGCCCATGTTAAACTAGTTCAATTTTCTAAATTGTGACAAAATTTGAGAAATAAATAGATTCGAAAAAGCATCCAAGTAATCCAATCTATCTAAAAATGCGTCATGACATACATTGTTCTTCATTTATAAGCCTTTTCTCAATGAACATCAATGGTAAGTTTAAAATGATCATTTTTACTGGCCGATAAACTTGACCAGTCTGCATTATATCATCTGTAACTTTTAATTTATAGCTCAAAATAACACAAATCCAATGCACACGTTAAGCTAGCTCAATTTTCTATATTGTGACAAAAATTTAGACATAAATAGATTCGACAAAGCATCCAAGTAATACAATCTATTCAAAACTGCATCATGCCATGAATGAGCACCAATGAGCATCAATGATCAGTTAAAAATGATCTTTTTAACAGGCCGATCAACTTGACATTTCCGCACAATATCGTCCGTAACTTTTGATTTAGAGCTTAGAATGGCACAAATTCAAAGCCCACGTTAAGCTAGCATAATTTTCTATATTGTGATAAAATTTGAGACAGAAATAGATACGAAAAACCATCAAGTAATCCAATCTATCCAAAACTGCTTCACGCCATGAATTGTGCTTCATTTATATGCCTTTACTCGATCGCATCAATGATCAGTAGAGAATGATCACTTTAACAAGCCGATCAACTTGACATGTCTGCACTATATCGTCCATAACTTTTGATTTATAGCTCAGAATAACACGAAACCAATGTCCACGTTAAGCTCGCTCAATTGCCTATATTGTGAAAAATTTGAGACATAAATAGATCCGAAAAAGTGTCCAAGTATTCCAATCTATCCAAAACTACTTCATACCTTGGATTGTACTTTATTTATAAGCCGTTAATCAATGAACATCAATGATCAGTTTAGAATGATCAATTAACTGGCCGATCAACTTGACATTTCTGGATAATAATGTCCTTAACTTTTCATTTATGGCTCAGAATGACAGGAATCCAATGCCCACGTCATGCTATCTCAATTTTCTATAGTGACAAAATTTGAGACAGTGATAGATTCGACAAAGCGTCCAAGTAATCCAATCTGTCTAAAACCGCGTCATACCTTCCATTGTGCTTCATTTATAAGCCGTGACTCAACAAGCACAGTGATCAGTTTAGAATGATCATTTTAACTGGCCGATCAACTTTACATGTATGCACTATATCGTCCGTAACTTTTAATTTATAGCTCATAATGACACGAATCAAATATCCACATTAATCGAGCTCCATTTCTTATATTGTGATAAAATTTGAGATAGAAGTAGATTCGAAAAAGCATCCGAGTAATCTAATCTATCCAAAACTGCGTCATGCCTTGCATTGTGCTTCATATATAAGCGGTTACTCAATAAGCATCAATGATCAGTTTAGAATGAACATTTTAACTGGCTGATCAACTTCACATGTCTGCACTATATCGTCCATAACTTTTGATTTATAGCTCATAATGACACGAATCTAATGCCCACGTTAAGCAAGCTCAATTTTCTAAATTGTGGCAAAATTTGAGATAGAAGTAGATACAACAAAGCGTTCAAGTAATACAATCTATCCAAAACTGCGTACTGCCATGCATTGTGCTTCATTAATAAGCCTTTACTCAATGAGCATCAATGATCAGTTTAGAATGATCATTTTAAATGGCCGATCAACTAGACATGCACGCACTAAATCTTCAGTAACTTTTTATTTAAGGCTCCAATTCACACAAATCCAATTCCCACGTTAAGCTAGCTGAATTTTCTATATTGTGACAAAATATGAGACAGAAACAGATTCAATAAACCGTCTAAGAAATCCAATCTATCCAGAACTGCGTCATGCCTTCCATTGGGCCTCATTTATAAGCCATTACTCGATTAGCATCATTGATCAGTTTAGAATGATCATTTTAACTTGCATATCAACATAATCGTCTGTAACTTTTAATTTATATCTCATAATGACACGAATCCAATGCCCATGTTAAGCTAGCTCAATTTTCTATATTGTGAGAAAATTTTCGATAGAAATATATAAGAAAAAGTATCATGTAATCAAATCCATCCAAAACTTCATCTTGCCATGCATTGTGTTTCATTTACATGACTCTACTCAATGAGCACCAATGATCAGTTTAGAGAGATAATTTTAAATGGCCGATCAACTTGACATTTCTCCACTAAATCGTCCGTAACTTTTGATTTAGAGCTCAGAATGACACAAATCTAGAGCTTACGTTAAGCTAGCTCAATTTTCAATATTGTGACAAAATTTGAGAAAGAACTAGATTCGAAAAGCATCCAAGTAATCCAATCTATCCAGAACTACTTCATGCCATGCATTGTGCTGCATTTATAAGCCGTTACTCAATGAGCATCAATGATCAGTTTAGATGATCATTTTAACAGGCCGATCAACTTGACATATCCGCACTAATTTGTGCATAACTTTTGATTTATAGCTAAGAATGACACGAATCCAATGCCCACGTTAAGCTAGCTCAATTTTCTATATTGTGAAAAAATTTGAGACAAAAACAGATTTTACACAGCGTCCAAGTAATCCAATCTATCCAAAACTCCATCATGCTTTGCATTGTGCTTCATTTATAAGCCGTTACTCAATGAGCATCAATGATCAGTTTAGAATGAACATTTTAACTGGCCAATCAACTTGACATGTCTGCATAATATCGTCCGTAAATTTTGATTTATAGCTCATAATTACGCAAATCCAATGCTCACATTAAGCCAGTTCAATTTTCAATATTGTGACAAAATTTGAGATAGAAGTAGATTCGACAAAGCGTCCAATCTATCCGAAACTGCGTCTTGCCTTGCATTGTGCTTCATTTATAAGCCTTTATTCAATGAGCCCCAATGATCAGTTTAGAATGATCATTTTAAATGGCCAATCAACTGTCATTCCGCACTAAATTGTCCCCAATTTTTTATTTAGAGCTAAGAATGATACAAATCCAAGGCCCACGTTAAGTTAGCTAAAATTTCTATATTGTGACAAAATTTGAGATAGAAATAGATACGAAAAAGCGTCAAGTTATCCAATCTATCCAAAACTTCGTCATGCCATGCATTGTGCTTCATTTATAAGTCTCTACTCAATGAGCAGCATTGATCAGTTAAGAATGATCATTTTAATTGGCCGATCCACTTGACATGTACGCACTAAATGGTCCGTAACTTTTGATTCAAAGCATAGAATGACACAAATCCAAAGCCCACGTTAAGCTAGTTCAATTTTCTATATTGTGACAAAATTTGAGAAAGAAATAGATTCAAAAAAGTATCCAAATAATCCAATCTATCCAGAACTGCTTAATGCCATGCATTGTGCTTCATTTATAAGCCTTTACTCAATGAGCATCAATGATCAGTTTGGAATGATCATTTTAACTGGCTAATCAACTTGACATTTCTGCACTATATCGTCCATAACTTTTGATTTATTGCACACAATGACACGAATCCAATCTCCACGTTAAGATACCTCAATATTGTGACAAAATATGAGACCGAAATAGATTCGAAAAAGCATCCAATTAATCCAATCTTTCTAAAACTGCGTCATGACATGTATTGTTCTTCATTTATAAGCCTTTTCTCAATGAAAATCAATGATAAGTTTAGAATGATCATTTTAACTAGCCGATCAACTTGAGCTGTCTGCATTATATCGTCTATAACTTTTGATTTATAGCTCAGAATAACACCAATCCAATGCCCACGTAGAGCTAATTCAATATTATATATTATGACAAAATTTGAGACAGAAATAGATTCCAAAAAGTGTCCAAGTAATCCAATCTATTGAAAACTACGTCATGCCATGAATTGTGCTTCATTTATAAGTCTCTACTCAATAAGCACCAAGGATCATTTAAGAATGATCTTTTTAACTGGCCGATCAACTTGACATGTCCACACAATATCGTCCGTAACTTTTGATTTAGAGCTTAGTATGACACAAATCCAAAGCCCACGTTAAGCTAGCTCAATTTTCTATATTGTGACAAAATTTGAGACAAAAATAGATACGAAAAACCGTCAAGTAATCCAATCTATCCAAAATTGCTTCATGCCATGCATTGTGCTTCATTTATAAGCCTTTACTCAATCGCATCAATGATCAGTTTAGAATGATCACTTTAACATGCCGGTCAACTTGAAATGTCTGCACTATATCGTCCATAACTTTTGATTTATAGTTCAGAATGACACGAAAACAATGTCCACGTTAAGCTAGCTCAATTTCCTATACTGTGAAAAATTTGAAGACATCAATAGATTTGTCAAAGCGTCCAAGTAATCCAAGCTATCCAAAACTGCTTCATACCTTGGATTGTACTTCATTTATAAGCCGTTACTCAATGAGAATCAATGATCAGTTTAGAATGATCATTTTAACTGTCCGATCAACTTGACATTTCTGTATAATAATGTCCGTAACTTTTCATGTATAGCTCAGAATGACAGGAATCCAATGCCCACGTCAAGCTAGCTCAATTGTCTGTATTGTGACAAATTTTGAGACAGAAATAGATTCGACAAAGCGTCCAAGTAATCCAATCTGTCCAAAATTTGTGTCATGCCTTGCATTCTGCTTCATTTATAAACCGTTACTCAATGAGCATCAATGATCAGTTTAGAATGATAATTTTAACTGGCCTGATAACCTTGACATGTATGCACTATATCGTCCGTAAATTTTAATTTATTGCTCATAATGACACGATCCAAATGCCCACGTTAATCTAGCTCTATTTTCTATATTTTGACTAAATTTGTGATAGAAGTAGATTCGAAAAAGCATCGAAGTAATCCAATCTATCCAAAACTGCGTCATGCCTTGCACTGTGCTTCATTTATAAGCCATTCCTCAATGAGCTTCAATGATCACCTTAGAATGATTATTTAAACTGTCCGATCAACTTGACATGTCCGCACTAAATTGTCCATAAAATTTCTGTTAGAGCTTTGAAAGACCCAAATCCAACTGCAATGTTAAGCTAGCTCATTTTCTATATTGTGACAAAATTTGAGACAGAAATAGATTCGACAAAGCATCCAAGTAATTCAATTGATCCATAACTGCTTCATGCCATGAATTATGCTTCATTTATAAGCCGTTACTCAATGAGCATCAATGATCAATTTAGAATGATCATTTTAACTGGCCAATCAACTTGACATTTCCGCACTATATCGTCTGTAACTTTTGATTTAGAGCTTAGAATGACACAAGTCCAACACCCACGTTAAGCTAGTTGAATTTTCTATATTGTGATAAAATCTGAGGTAGAAATAGATACGAAAAACCATCAAGTAATCCAATCTATCTAGAACTGCTTCATGCCATGCATTTTGCTTTATTTATATGCCTTTACTAAATGAGCATCAATGATCAGTTTAGAATGATCATTTTAACTGGCTGATCAACTTGACATGTTCGCAGTAAATTGTCCATTACTTTTGATTTATAGCAGAGAATGACACAAATCTAATGCCCACGTTAAGCGAGCTCAATTTTCTATACTGTGAAAACATTTGAGACAAAAATAGATTCGATGAAGCGTCCAAGTAATCCGTTCTATCCATAACTGCATCATACCTTGCATTGCGGTTCATTTATAAGCCTTTATTCAATGAGCATCAATGATCAGTCTAGAATGATCATTTTAACTGTCCGATCAACTTGACATGTCTGCACTATATCGTCCGTAACTTTTGATTTATAGCTCATAATGACACGAATCTAATGCTCACGTTAACCTAGCACAATTTTCTATATTATGACAAAATTTGAGATAAAAATATATAAGAAAAAGCGTCAAGTAATCCAATATATCCAGAACTGATTCTTGCCATGCATTGTGCTTCATTTATAAGCCGTTACTCAATGAGCATCAATGATCAAATTGTACTGATCATTTTAACTGGTCGATCAACTTGACATGATGTCAATATATCGTCCATAACTTTTGATATATGGCTCAGAATAACACGAATCCAATGCCCACGTTAACCTAGCTCAATTTTCTATATTGTGACTAAGTTTGAGACAGAACTAGATTCGACAAAGCGTACAAGTAATCCAATCTATCTAGAACTGCGTCATGCCATGCATTGTGCTTCATTTATATGCCTTTACTCAATGAGCATCAATGATCAGTTTGGAATGATTATTTTAACTGCCTGATCAGATTGACATGTCGGCACGAAATCGTCCATAACTTTTGATTTAGAGCTCAGAATGACACAAATCCAAAGCCTACTTTAAGCTAGCTCAATTTTCTATATTGTGACAAAATTTAAGATAGAAATAGATACGACAAAGCTTTCAAGTTATCCAATCTATCCAAAACTTCGTCATTCCATGCATTGTGCTTCATTTATAAACCGTTACACAATCATCATCAATGATCTGTTAAGAATGATCATTTTAACTGGCCAATCAACTTGACATGTCCGCACTAAATCGTACGTAAGTTTTGGTTTAGAACTCAAAATGACACAACTCCAAAGCCCAAGTTAAGCTATAACAATTTTCTATATTGTGACAAAATTTCGACAAATCGTCTAAGAAATCTATCCAAAACTGCGTCATGCCATGCATTGTGCTTCATTTATAAGCCTTTACTCAATGAGCATAAATGATCAGTTTAGAATGATCATTTTAACTGGCCAATCAACTTGACATTTCTGCACTATATCGTCGGTAACTTTGGATTTAGAACTCATAATGACACAAATCCAAAGCCCACGTTAAGCTAGCTCAATTTTCTATATGGGGACAAAATTGGACCCAAAATAGATTCGACAAAGCGACTTAGTAATCCAATCTATCCAAAACTGCATATGCGTTGTGCTTCATTTATAAGCCATTACTCAATGAGCATCAGTTACTAGTTTAGAATGATCATTTTCACGGGCCGATCAACTTGGCATGTCCGCACAAAATCGTCCATAACTTTTGATTTAGAGCTTAGAATGACACAAATCCAAAGCCCGCACTAAACTGGATCAATTTTCTAGATATTGACAAACTTTGTGACACAAATAGATTCGACAAAGCATCCAAGTAATCCAATCTATCCAGAACTGCTTCATGCCATGCATTGTGCTTCATTTATAAGCCTTTACTCACTGAGCATCAATGATCAATTTAGAATGATTATTTTAACTGGCCGATTAACTTGACATGTCTGCACTATATCGTCCGTAACATTCGATTTAGAACTCGGAATGACACAAATCCAAAGCTCACATTAAGGTAGCGCATTTTTCTATATGGTGACAAAATATGAGACGAAAATAGATTCGAAAAAGTGTGCAAGTAATCCAATCTATCCAAAACTTCGTCATGCCTTGCATTGTGCTTCATTTATAAGCCGTTACTCAATGAGCATCAATGATCAGTTTAGAATGATCATTTTAACTAGCCGATCAACTTGACATATCTGCACTATATCGTCCATAACTTTGTATTTAGAGCTCAGAATGACACAAATTCAAACCCCACGTTAAGCTAACTCAATTGTCTATATTGTGACAAAATTTGAAAAAGAAATAGATTCGAAAAAGCGTCCAAGTAATCCAATTTATCGAAAACAGTGTCATGCCGTGCATTGTGCTTCATTTATAAGCCTTTAATCAATGAGCATGAACGATAAGTTTAGAATGATCATTTTAACTGGCCGGTCAAATTGACATGTCTTCACTATATCATCTATAACTTTTGATTTATAGCTTAGAATGATATGAATCCAATATCCACGTTAAGCTAGCTCAATTTTCTATATTGTGAAAACATTTGAGACAGAAATAGATTCGACAAAGGATCCAAGTAATCTAATCTATACCAAACATCATTGTGCTTCATTTATAAGCCGTTACTCAATGAGCATCAATGATCAGTTTATAATGATCATTTTAACTGCCCAATCAACTTGACATGTCTGCACTAAATCATCCATAACTTCTGATTTATTGCTCAGAATGACACATAACCAAATCACACGTTAATCTTGCTCAATTTTTTATATTGTGACAAAATTTGAGACAGAAATAGATTGGTGAAAGCATCCAAGTAGGCCAATCTATCCAAAATTGCGTCTTGCCATGCATTGCGCTACATTAATAAGACTTTACTCAATGAGAATCAATGATCAGTTTAGAATGATTATTTTATATGGCCGATCAACTTGACATATCTACACTAAATGAATCGTAACTTTGGATTTAGTGATCAGAATGACACAAATCCAAAGCCCACGTTAAGCTAGCTCAATTTTATATATTATGACAAAATTGGAGACAGAGATAGATTTGACAAAGCATCCAATTAATCTAATCTTTTTAAAACTTTGTCTTGCCTTGCATTGTGCTTCATTTATAATATGTTACTCAATGAGCAGCATCAATGATCAGTTTCAAATGATCATTTTAACTGGCCGATCAACTTGACATACCGCACTAAATCGTGCATAACTTTTGGTTTAGAACTCAGAATGACAGGAATCAAATGCCCACGTTAAGCTAGCTCAATTTTCTCTATTGTAACAAATTTGAGGCAGAAATAGATCGACAAAGCATCCACGTTATCCAATCTAGTCAAAACTGCTTCATGGCATGCATTGTGCTTTATTTATAAGCCTTTACTTAATGAGCATCACTGATAAATTTAGAATATTTATTTTAACTTACCGATCAACTTGACATGTCTGCACTATATTGCTCGTAACTTTTGACTTAGAGCTCAAAATAACACATATACAAAGCCAATGTTAAGCTAGCTCAATTTTCTACATTATGACACAAATCGACTCGACAAAGCATCCAAGTAATCCAATCTTTCTAAAACTTTGTCATGGCTTGCATTGTGCTTCATTTATAATTTGTTACTCAATGAGCAGCATTAATGATCAGTTTAGAATAATCATTTTAACTGGCCGATCAACTTGACATGTCCGCAATAAATTATACGTAAATTTTTGTTTAGAACTCAAAGTGACACAAATCCAAAGCCTACGTTAAGCTAGCTCAACTTTCTATATTGTGAAAAAAATTTGAGATAGAAATAGATTCGACAAAGCACCCAAGTAATCCAATCTATTCAAAACTGCTTCATGCCAAGCATTGTGCTTTATTTATAAGCCTTTACGCATTGAGCATCAATGATCAATTTAGAATGATCATTTTGACGGGCTGATCAACTTGACATGTTTGCACTATATCGTCTGTAACTTTTGATTTATTGCTTAGAATGACACGAATCAAATGCCCTTGTTAAACTAGCTCAATTTTCTATATTGTGACAAAATTTGAGACACAAATGATTCTACAAAGCATCCAAGTAATCCAATCTATCCAAAACTGCATCTTGTCATGCGTTGTGCTGGATTTATAAGCCGTTACTCAATGAGCATCAATGATTAGTTTATAATGATCATTTTAACTGGTCGATCAACTTGAAATGTCCGCACTAAATCGTACGTAACTTTTTGTTTAGAACTCAGAATGACACAAACTCAAACCCTTCGTTAATGTAGCTCAATTTTCTATATTGTGACAATATTTGAGAAAGAAATAAATTCCTATAAGCGTCCAAGTAATCAAATCTATCCAAAATTGCGTCTTTCCATGCATTGTGCTTCATTATTGAGCCTTTACTCAGTGAGCATCAATGATTAGTTTAGAATGATCATTTTAACTTGCCGATCAACTTGACATTTCCGTACTAATTCATCCGTAACTTTTGATATAGAGCTCAGAATGACACAAATCCATAGCCCACGTTAAGCTAGCTCGATTTTCTATATTGTGACAAAATTTGAGACCAAAATATATTGGAGAAAGCGTCCAAGTAATCCAATCTATCCAAAACTGCGTCTTGCCACGCATTGTGCTTCATTAATAAGACATTACTCAATGAGCATCAATGATCAATTTAGAATGATTATTTTATCTGGCTGATCAAGTTGACATGTCTGCACTAAATCGTCCGCAACTTTGGATTTAGAGGTTAGAATAACACAAATCCAAAGCCCATGTTAAGCAATATCAATTTTCTATATTATGACATAATTTGACACAGAAATAGATTCGACAAAGCATCCCATTAATCCAATCTTTCTAAAACTTTGGCATGCCTTGCATTGTGCTTCATTTATTAGCCGTTACTCAATGAGCAGTATCAATGATTAGTTTAGAATGATCATTTTAACTGGCCGATCAACTTGACATGCCGCACTGAATCGTCCATAACTTTTTGTTTAGAACTCCAAATGACACGAATCGAACGCCCACGTTAAGCTAGCTCAATTTTCTATATTGTGAAAAAATTTGATACAGAAATGACTCAACAAAGCATCCAAGTAATCCAGTCTATCAAAAACTGCATCTTGCCTCTCATTATGCTTCATTTATAAGCCGTTACTCAATGAGCATCAACGATCAGTTTAGAATGATCATTTAAACAGGCCGATCAACTTGAAATTCCACACTAAATCGTACATAACTTTTGGTTTAGAACTTAGAGTGACACAAATCCAAAGCCCACGTTAAACTAGCTCAATTTTCTATATAGTTACAAAATTTAAGACAGAAATAGAGCGATAAAGCATCCAAGTTATCCAAATCCATTCAAAAATTCTTCATGCCATGCATTGTGCTATATTTATAAGCCTTTACTCAATGAGCATCAATGATCAATTTAAAATGATAATTTTAAATGGCCGATCAACTTTACATGTCGGCACTATATCGTACGTAACTTTTGATTTATAGCTTGGAATGACACGAATCCAATGCGCACGTTAAGCTTCCTCAATTTTCTATATTGTTACAAAATTTGAGACAGAATTGGATTGACAAAGCATCCAAGTTATCCAATCTATTAAAAATTGCTTCATGCCATGCATTGTGCTTTATTTATAATCCTTTACTCAATGAGCATTAATTATCAGTTTAGAATGGTCATTTTAACTGACCGATCAACTTGACATGTCTGCACCAAATCATCCATAACATTTGATTTAGAGCTCAGAATGACACAAATCCAAATCCCACGTTAAGCTTGCTCAATTTTCTATATTGTGACAAAATTTGAGACAAAAATAGATTGGAGATAGCATCCAAGTAATCTAGGCTATCCAAAACTGCATCTTTCCATGCATTGTGCTTCATTAATAAGACTTTACTCAATGCATTGTGCTTCATTAATAACACTTTACTCAATGCATTGTACTTCATGCCAAGAATTGTGCTTTAGTTATAAGACTTTACTCAATTAGCATCATTGATCAATTTAGAATGATCTTTTTAAATGGCCGATCAACTTGACATGTCTGCACTATATCGTGTGTAACTTTAGATTTATAGCTTAGAATGACACGAATCCAATGCCCACGTTAATCTAGCTCAATTTTCTATATTATGACAAAATTTGAGACAGAAACAATTCGACAAAGGATCAAAGAAATACAATCTATCCAAAACTGCATCTTGCCATGCATTGTGCTTCATTTATAAGCCGTTACACAATGATCATCAATGATCAGTTTAGAATGATTATTTTAACTGACGATCAACTTGACATGTCCGCACTAAATCGTACGTAACTTTTGATATAGAACTCAGAATTACACAAATCAAAAGCCTACGTTAAGCTAGCTAAATTTTCTATATTGTGAGAAAATTTGAGACATAAATATATTCGACAAAGCATCCAAATAATCTAATCTATTCAGAACTGCTTCATGCCAAGCATTGTGCTTTATTTATAAACCTTTACTCAATGAGCATCAATGATCAATTTAGAATGATCATTTTAAATGGCCGATCAACTTGACATGTCTGCACTATATCGTCTGTGACTTTTGATTTAGAGCTCAGCATGACACAAATCCAAATCCCACGTTAAGCTAGCTCAATTTTCTATATTGTGACAAAATTTGAGATAGAAATAGATAAGCCTCCAAGTAATCAAATCCATCCAAAACTACGCCTTTCCATGCATTGTGCTTCATTAATAAGCCTTTACTCAATGAGCATCAATGATCAGTTTAGAATGATCATTTTAACTTGCCGAGCAACTTGACATTTCTGCACTAATTCATCCGTAACTTTGGATTTAGAGCTCAGAATGACACAAATCCATAACCCACGTTAAGCTAGTTCAATTTTCTATATTGTGACAAAATTTGAGACAGAAATAGATTCGACAAGGCATCGATGTAATCCAATCTTTCCAGAAGTGCTTCGTGCCATGCATTGTGATTCAGTTATGAGCCTTTACTTAATGAGCATCAATGATCATTTTAGAATGATCATTTAAATTGGCTGATCAACTTGACATGTCGGCACTATATCGTCCGTAACTTTTGATTTATAGCTCAGAACGACACGAATCCAATGAACACGTTAAGCTAGCTTAACTTTTTATAATGTGAGAAAATTTTAGACTAAAATTGATTCGACAAAACATCCAAGTAATCAAATCAACCCAAAACTGTGTCATGCCTTGCATTGTGCTTCATTTATAAGGTGTTACTCAATGAGCATCTATGATTAGTTTAGAATGATCATTTTAACTGGCCGATCAACTTGACATGTCCGCACTAAATCGTCCGAAACGTTTGATTTAGAGCTCAAAACGACACAAATTCAAAGCCCACTTTAAGCTAGCCTATTTTTCTATACTGTGACAAAATTTAAGAGCGAAATAGATTCAAAAAAGCACCCAAGTAATCCAAGCTATCCAAAACTGCTTCATGCCATGCATTGTGATTCATTTATAAGACTTTTCTCAATGAGTATCAATGATCAGTTTAGAATGATCCTTTTAACTGGCCGATAAACTTGACATTTTTGTACTATATCGTCTGTAACTTCTGATTTATAGCTCAGAATGAAACGAATCCAGTGCCCACGTTAAGCTAGCTCAATTTTCTATATTGTTACAAATGGAGACAGAAATAGATTCGACAAAACTTCCAAGTAATCCAATCTATCCAAAACTGCGTCTTGGCATGCATTGTGCTTCATTAATAAGCCTTTACTCAATGAGCATCAATGATCAGTTCAAAATGATCATTTTAACTAGCCAATCAACTTGATATTTTTTGCACTAAATCATCCGTAACTTTGTATTTAGAGCTCAGAATGAAACAAATCCAAAGCCCACGTTAAGCTTTCTCAATTTTCTATATTGTGACAATATTTGAGACCGAAATAGATTCGACAAAGCGTCCAAGTAATCCAATCTATCCGAAACTGCGTCCAGCCATGGATTGTGCTTCATTGAAAAGCCTTTACTCAATGAGCATCAATGATAAGTTTAGAATGATCATTTTAACTGGCTGATAAACTTGACATGTCTGAAATATATCGTCTGTTACTTTTTATTTATAGCTCAGAATGACAAAAATCAAATGCCCACATTAAGCTAGCTCAATAATTTATATTGTGACAAAATTTGAGACATAAATAGATTCGACAAAGCTTTCTAGTAATCCAATCTATCCAAAACTGCTTCATGCCATGCATTGTGCTTCATTTATAAGCGTTTATTCAATGAGCATCAATGATCAGTTTAGAATGATCATTTTAACTGCTCGATCAATTGGACATGTCCGCACAAAATCGTTCATAACTTTTTATTTAGATCTCAAAATGACACAAATCAAAAGCACACGTTAAGTTAGCTCAATTTTATATATTGTGACAAAATTTGAGACAGAAATAGATTCGACAAATCATCTAAGTAATCAAATCTATCAAAAACTGCTTCATGCCATGCATTGTGCGTCCTTTATAAGCTTTTACTCAATAAGCATCAATGATCCAGTTTAGAATGATCATTTTAACTGGCTGATCAAGGTGACATGTTTGCACTATATCGTCCATAACTTTTGATTTATAGCTGAGAATGAGACGAATCCAATTCACACCTTAACCTAGTTCAATTTTCCATACTGTGACAAAATTTGAGAAAGAAATAGGTTCGACAAAGCATCCAAGTAATCCAATTCGTCCAAAACTGCATCATGCCATGCATTGTATTTCATTTATATGCCTATAGTCAATGAGCATCAATGATCAGTTCAGAATGATCATTTTAACTAGCAGATCAACTTGACATGTCTGCAATATATCGTCCATAAGTTTTGATTTAAAGCTTAGAATGACATGAATCGAATGCGCACGTTAAGCTAGCCAAGTTTCTATATTGTTACAAAATTTGAGATAGAAATAGATTCGACAAAGCATCCAAGTAATCCAACCTCTCCAAAAATGCTACATGCCATGCATTGTGCTTTATTTATAACCCGTTACTCAATGAGCATCAATGATCAATTTAGAATGACCATTTTAACTAGCCGATCAACTTGACATATCTGCATTATATCGCCCGTAACGTTTGATTTATAGCTCAGGATGATACGAATCTAATACCCATGTTAAGCTAGCTCAATTTTCAATAGTGTGACAAATCTTGAGACATAAATAGATTCGACAAAGCGTCCAAGTAATCCAATCTATCCAAAACTGCGTCTTGCCATGCATTGTGCTTCATTAATAAGCCTTTACTCAATGAGCATCAATGATCAGTTTAGAATGATTATTTTAACTGGCCGATCAACTTCACATATATGCAAAAAATCGCCTGTAACTTTAGATTTAGAGCTCAGAATGACACAAATCCAAAGCCCACGTTAATCTAGCTCAATTTTCCATATTGTAACAAAATTTGAGACAGAAATAGATTCGACAAATCATCCAAGTAATCCAATATATCCAACACTGCTTCATGCCAAGCATTGTGCTTCATTTATATGCCTTTACTCAATGAGCATAAATGATCAGTTTAGAATGATTATTTTAACTGTCGGATCAAGTTGACATGTCTGCACTAAATCAACTTTAACTTTTGATATGGAGCTTAGAATGACACGAATCCAGAGCCCGTCAAACTAGTTCAATTTTCAATACTGTGATAAAATTTGAAACAGAAATAAATTGGACAAAGCATCCAAGTAATGCAATCTATCCAAAATAGCGTCTTGCCATGCATTTGTGCTTCATTAATAAGTCTTTACTCAATGAGCATCAACGATCAGTTTAGAATGATCATTTTAACTGGCCGATCAACTTGACATGTCCGCACTATATCATCCATAACTTTGATTTATAGGTGAGAATGACACGAATCGAATGCCCACGTTAAGCTAGCTCAAGTTTCTATATTGTAACAAAATTTGAGATAGAAATAATTCGACAAAGCATCCAAGTAATCCAATCTATCCAAAAATGCTTCATGCCATGCATTGCGGTTTATTTATAAGCCGTTACTCAATGAGCATCAATGATCAATTTAGAATGATCATTTTAACTGGCCGATCAATTTGAAATGTCTGCACAAAATCATTCGTAACTTTTGATTTAGAGCTCAGAACGACACAAATCCAAAGCACACGCTAAGCTTTCTCAATTTTCAATATTGGGAAAAAATTTGAGACAGAAATAGATTTAACAATGCATCCAAGTAATCCAATCTATCCAAAGCTGCTTCATGCCATACATTGTGCTTCATTTATAAGCATTTACTCAATGAGCATATTGAATGATCAGTTTAGAACTATCATTTTAACTGGCCGATCAACTTGACATGTCTGCACTATATCATTCGTAACTTTTGATTTATAGCGCAAAATGATACGAATCTAATATCCACGTTAAGCTAACTCAATTTTCAATAGTGTGACAAAACATGAGACAGAAATAGATTCGACAAAGCATGCAAGTAATCCAATCTATCCAAAACTGCGTGATGCCTTGCATTGTGCTTCATTTATGAGCCGTTTCTCAATGAGCATCGATGATCAGTTTAGAATGATCATTTTAACTGCCCGATCAACTTCACTTGTCCGCACTAAATCGTCCGTAACTTTGGATATAGAGCTCAGAATGACACAAATCCAAAGCTCACATTAAGCTAGCGTAATTCTCTATATTGTGACAAAATTTGAGATACAACGAGATTCAACAAAGCATCCACGTAATCCAATCATTCCTAAAATGTTTCATGCCATGCATTGTGGTATATTTATAAGACGTTACTCACTGAGCATCAATGATCAGTTTAGAATGATCAGTTTAACTGGCCGATCAACTTGACATGTCCACACTAAATCGTCTGTAACTTTTTATTTAGAGCTCCGAACGACACAAATCCAAAGCCCACGTTAAGCTATCTCACTTTTCTATATTGTAAAAAAATTTGAGACAGAAATAGATTCAAAAATGCAATTAAGTAATCCAATCGATCCAAAGCTGTTTCATGCCATACATTGTGCTTCATTTATAAGCATTTACTCAATGAGCATCAATGATCAGTTTAGAATGATCATTTTAACTGGACGATCAACTTGACATGTCAGCATTATGTTGTTCATAACTTTTGATTTTTAGCTCAGAATGACACGAATCTAATACCCATGTTAAGCTAACTCAATTTTCAATAGTGTGAAAAAACTTGAGATAGAAATAGATTCGACAAAGCGTCCAAGTAATCCAATCTATCCAAAACTGCGTCTTGCCATGCATTGTGCTTCATTAATAAGCCTTTACTCAATGAGCATCAGAGACCAGTTTAGAATGATCATTTTAACTTGAAGATCAACTTGACATGTTTGTACTAAATCGTGCGTAACTTTGGATATAGAGCTCAAAATGACACAAATCCAAAGCCCACGCTAAACTAGCTCAATATTTTATATTGTGATAAAATTTGAGACCTAAGTAGATTCGACGAAGCGTATAAGCAATCCAATCCATCCAAAACTTTGTCACGCCTTGCATTGTGCTTCATTTACATACCAATACTCAATGCGCAGCATCAATGATCAGTTTAGAATGATGATTTTAACTTGCCGATCAATTTGACATTTCTGCACAAAATCGTCCATAACTTTAGATTTACAGTTCAGAATGACACTAATCCAAAGCACACGTTAAGCTAGCTCAATTTTCTATATTGTGACAAAATTTGATATAGAAATAGATTTGACAAAACATCCAAGTAATCCAATATATCCAACACTGCTTCATGCCAAACATTGTGCTTCATTTATATGCCTTTACTCAATGAGCATAAATGATCAGTTTAGAATGATGTTTTTAACTGTCGGATCAACTTGACATGGATGCACTAAATCATCAGTAACTTTTGATTTGGAGGTCAGAATGATACGAATCCAAAGCCCACGTAAAGCTAGTTAAAATTTCTATATTGTGATACAATTTGAGACAGAAATAGATTTAACTAAGAATCCAAGTAATGCAATCTATCCAAAACTGCGTCTTGCCATGCATCGTGCTTCATTAATAAGCCTTTACTCAATGAGCACCAACGATCTGTTTAGAATGATCATTTTAACTGCCGATCAACTTGACATGTATGTATTAAATCGTCCGTAACTTTGGATTTAGAGCTCAGAATGACACAAATCCAAACCCCACGTTACGCTAGCTCAAGTTTCTATATCGTGACAAAATTTGAGAGAGAAATAGATTCGACAAATCGTCCAAGTAATCCAATATATCCGAAATTGCGTCATTCCATGCATTGTGCTTCATTTATAACCTTTACTCAATTAGCATCAATGACTAGTTTACAATGATCATTTTAACTGACTGATCAACTTGACATGTCTGCGCTATATCGTCCGTAACTTTGTAGTTATAGCTCAAAATTACATGAATACAATGTCCATGTTGAGCTAGCTCAATTTTCTATATTGTGAATAAATTTGAGAAATAAATAGATTTGAAAAGGCGTCCAAGTAATCCAATCTATTCAAAGCTGCGTGATGCCTTCCATTGTGCTTCATTTATAAGCCGTTTCCCAATGAGCATCGATGATCAGTTTAGAATGATCATTTAACTAGCCGATCAAGTTGACTTGTCCACACTAAATCTTCCGTAACTTCTGATTTAGAGCTCAGAATGACACAAATCCCAAAGCCCACGTTAAGCTAGCCTAATTCTCTATATTGTGACAAAATTTGAGACAGAAAGAGATTCGACAAAGCATCCACGTAATCCAATCATTCCTAAAATGTTTCATGCCATGCATTGTGCTTCATTTATATGCCTTTACTCAATGAGCTTAAATGATCAATTTAGAATGATCATTTTAACTGGCCGATCAACTTTACATGTCTACACTAAATCATCTATAACTTTTAATTTGGAACTCAGAATGACACGAATTCAAAGCCCACGTTAAACGTGTTCAATTTTCTATATTGTAATAAAATTAGAGATAGAAATAGATTTGACAAAGTATCCAAGTAATGCAATCTATCCAAAACTGTGTCTTGCCAAGCATTGTGCTTCATTAATAAGCCTTTACTAAATGAGCATAAGTTTAGAATGATCACTTTAACCGGCTAATCAACTTGACATGTCTGCACTAAATCGTCTGTAACTTTGGATTTAGAGCTCATAATAACACGAATCGAAAGCCCACGTTAATGTAGCTCAATTTTCTATATTGTAATAAAATTTGAGTCAAAAATAGATTCGACAAAGCATTCAAATAATCCAATTTATCCAAAACTGCTTCATGCCATGCATTTTGTTTCATTGATAAGCCTTTACTAAATGAGCATCAATGATCAGTTTAGAATGATCACTTTAACTGACCGATCTGCACTATATCATCCGTAACTTTTGATTTATAGCTCAGAATGACACGAATCGACTGCCCACATAAAGCTAGCTCTATGTTCAATAGTGTGACAAAATTTGAGACAACAATAGAGTGGGCAAAGCGTCCAAGTAATTCAATCTATCCAAAACTACATCATGCCTTGCATTGTGCTTCATTTATAAGCCTTTACTCAATGAGCATCAATGATCAGTTTAGAATGATCATTTTAACTGGCCGATCGACTTGACATGTCCGCACTAAATCGTCTGTAACTTTTGTTTTAGACCTCAGAATGACACAAATCAAAAGCTCACGTTAAGCTAGCTCAATTTTCAATATTATGATGAAAGTTGAAACAGAAATAAATTTGATAAAGCGTCCAAGTAATCTAATATATCCAAAACATCGTCATGCCTTGCATTGTGCTTCATTTATAAGCCTTACTCAAAGATCAGCATCAATGATCAATTAGAATGATCATTTTAACTTGCCGATCAACTTGATATGTCTGCACTAAATCATCCCTAACCTTGGATATAGAGCTCAGAATGACAAATATCCAAAGCCCACGTTAAGCTAGCTCAATTTTCTATATTGTGATAAAATTTGAGACAAATAGATTCGACAAAGCATTCAAGTAATCAAATATATCCAAAACTGCTTCATGCCAAGCATTGTGCTTCATTTATATGCCTTTACTCAATGAGCATAAATGATCAATTTAGAATTATACGAATCCAATACCCACGTTATGCCAGCTCAAGTTTCTATATTGTGACAAGATATAGACAGAAATAGATACGACAAAGTGTCCAAGTAATCCAATCCATCCAAAACTGCATGATGCCATGGATTGTGTTTCATTTATAAGCCTTTATTCAAAGAGCATCAATGGTCAGTTTAGAATGGATCATTTTAACTAGATGATCAACTTGACATGTGAGCATTAAATCGGCCGTAACATTTGGTTTATAGCTTAGAATGACACGAATACATTGCCCACATTAAGTTCACCCAATTTTCTATATTGTGACAAAATTTGAGACACAAATAGATTCGACAAAACTTCCAATTAATCCAATCTATCCAGAACTGCGTCATGGGATGCATTGTGCTTCATTTATAAGCATTTACTTAATGACCATCAATGATCATTTTAGAACGATCATTTTAAATGACCAATCAACTTGACATGGCTGCACTAATTCGTCCGTAACTTTTGATTTATAGCTCAGAATGACACGAATCCAATGCCCAAGTTAAGCTAGCTCAATATTCTATACTGGGAAATATTTTGAGACCAAAATACATACGACAAAATATCCAAGTAATCCAATCTTCCAAAACTATGTGATCCCATGTATTTTGCTTCATTTATAAGCATTTACTCAATGAGCATCAATGATAAGTTTAGAATGATCATTTTAACTGGCCGATCAACTTGACATGTGTGCACCAATTCGTCCGTAACAATTGATTTATAGCTCAAAATGACACGAATCCATTGCCCATGTTAAGCTAGCTCAATTTTTTATATTGTGACAAATTTTGACAGAAAAATAGATTCGACATAGTATCCAAGTATTCCAATCTATCCAAAATTACGTTATTCCATGCATTGTGTTTCATTAATAACCCTTTACTCATTGAGCATTAATGATCAGTTTAGAATGATCTTTTTAATTGGCCTATCAACTTGACATGTCTGCAATAAATCATCCGTAACTTTTGATTCATAGCTCAGAATAAGACGAATCTAATGCCCACGTTAAGCGAGCTCAATTTTTTATATTGTGACGAAATTTGAGAGATAAATAGATTCGACAAAGCGTCCAAGTAATCCAATCTATGCAAAACAGCATCATGCCTTGCATTGTGCTTCATTTATAAGCCGTTACTCAATGAGCATCAATGATCAGTTTAAAATAATCATTTTAACTAGCGGATCAACTTGACATGTCTGCAATAAATCGTCCTTAACTTTTGATTTATAGCTCAGAATGACACGAATCCAATGGCCACGTTAAGCTAGCTCAATTTTTTATATTGTGAAAAAATTTGAGACCGAAATAAATTCGACAAAGCATTCAAGTAATCCAATCTTTCCAAAACATTGTCATGCCTTGCATTGTGCTTCAGTTATAAGCCATTACTCAGTGAGCACCATCCATAATTAGTTTAGAATGATTATTTTAACTTGCCGATCAACTTGACATGTCCTCACTATATCGTCCATAACTTTTGATTTAGAGCTCAGAATGACACAAATCGAAAGCCCACGTTAAGCTATCTCAAGTTTCTATATTGTGAAAAAATTTGAGACAGAAATAGATTCGACAAAGTATCCAAGTAATCCAATCTTTCCAAAACTGCTTAATGCCATGCATTGTGATTCATTTATAAGCCTTTAATAATTGAGCATCAATGATCAGTTTCGAAGGATCATTTTAACTCGCCGATCAACTTAACATTTATGTATTATATCATCCATAACTTTTGATTGATAGCTCTGAATGACACGAATCGAATGCTCATGTTAAGCTAGCTTAATTTTCTATATTATGACAAAACTTGAGACAGAAATAGATTCGATAAAGCGTCCAAGTAATCCAATTTATCCAAAACTGCATCATGCCATGAATTCTGCTTCATTTATAAGCCTTTACTCAATTGGCATCAATGACCAGTTTAGAATGATCTTTTTAAGTTGCCGATCAACTTGACAGGTTTGCACTATATCGTCCATAACTTTTGATTTATTGCTCAGAATAACAAGATTCGAATGCCCACGTTAAGCTAGCTCAATTTTCTATATTTTGACAAATGGAGACAGATATAGATTCGACAAAGCTTCCAAGTAATCCAGTTAATCTAAAACTGCGTCTTGCCATGCATTGTGCTTCATTAATAAGTCTTTACTCAATGAGCATCAATGATCAGTTTAGAATGATCATTTTAACTAGCCGATCAACTTGACATGTCTGCACTAAATTGCCCGTAACTTTTGACATGGAACTCAAAATAACACAAATCCAAAGCCCACGTAAAGCCAGCTCAATTTTCTAGATTGTCACAAAATTTGAAACAGAAATAGATTCAACAAAACATCCAAGTAATTCAATATATCCAAAACTTTGTCATGCCTTGCATTGTGCTTCATTTATAAGTCGTTACTCAATGAGCAACATCAATGATCAGTTTAAAATGGATCATTTTAACTAGCTGCCCAACTTGACATTAGAGCACTAAATCGGCCGTAACATTTGATATATAGCTTAGAATGACACGAATACATTGCCCACGTTAAGTTATCTAAATTTTCTATATTGTGAAAAAATTTGAAACAAAAATAGATTCGACAAAGCGTACAAGTAATCCAATCTATCCAAAACTGCGTCTTGCCATGCATTGGGTTTCACTAATAATCCTTTACTCAATGAGCATCAATGATCAGTTTAGAATGATCATTTTAACTGGCCCATCAACATGACATGTCTGCATTATAGATTCGACAAAGCGTCCATGTAATGCAATATCTCCAAAACATCATCATGTCATGCATTGTGCTTCATTTATAAGGTGTTACACAAAGAGCAACATCAGTGATCAGTTTAGAATGATCATTTTAACTGGACGATCAACTTGACATGTCTGCACTAAATCATCCCTAACTTTGGATATAGAGCTTAGAATGACACAAATCCAAAGCCCACGCCAAGCTAGCTCTATTTTGTATATTGTGATAAAATTTGCGACAGAAAAAGATTCCACAAAGTGTCCAAGTAATCCAATATATCCAAAACAGCTTCATGCCAAGCATTGTGCTTCATTTATATGCCTTTACTCAATGAGAATAAATGATCAGTTTAGAATGATACGAATCCAATGTCCACGTTAAACTAGCTCTATTTTCTATATTGTGAAAAAATTATAGACAGAAATAGATACGACAAAGTGTCCAAGTAATCCAATTGATCCAAAACTGCATGATGCCATGCATTGTGCTTCATTTATAAGCCTTTATTAAATGAGCATCAATGATCAGTTTAGAATGGATAATTTTAACTAGTTGATCAACTTGACATGTGAGTACTAAATCGGTTGTAACATTTTATTTATAGCTTAGAATGACACTAATCCATTGCCACATTAAGTTAGCTCAATTTTCATTATTGTGACAAAATTTGAGACATAAATACATTCGACAAAGCGTTCAAGTAATCCAATCAATCCAAAACTGCGTCTTGCCATGCATTGTGTTTCATTAATAAGCCTTCTTTCAATGAACATCAATGATCAGTTTAGAGTGATTATTTTAACTGGCCGATCAACTTCACATGTGTGCACTAAATCGTCCGTAACTTTGGATTTAGAGCTCGAATGACACATATCTAGAGCCACGTTAATCTCGCTCAATTTTCTATATTGTAACAAAATTTGAGTCAAAAATAGATTCGACAAAGCATCCAAGTAATCCAATCTATCCGAAACTGCGCCATGCCATGCATTGTGCTTCATTGATAAGTCTTTACTAAATGAGCATCAATGATCAGTTTAGAATTATCATTTTTACTGGCTGATAAACTTGATATATCTGCACTATATCGTCCATAACGTTTGATTTATAGCTCAGAATGACACGAATCCAATGCCCATGTAAATTCAGCTCATTCTCTATATTTTGACAAAATTTGAGACAGAAATAGATTCGACAAAGCATCTAAGTAATCCAATCAATCCAAAACTGCATCATGCCTTGCATTGTGCTTCATTTATAAGCCCTTACTCAATGAGCATCAATGAGCATCAATGACGAGTTTAGAATGATCATTTTTACTGGCTGATCCATTGGACATATCGTCAGTAACTTTTGATTTATAGCTCAGAATGACACGAATCCAGTGCCAACGTATAGTCAGGTCATTTTCTATATTGTGACAAAATTTGAGACAGAAATAGATTCGACAAAGCATCCAAGTAATCTAATCTATCCAAAACTGCGTCATGCCATGCATTGTGCTTCATTTATAAGCCTTTACTTAATGACCATCAATGATCGGTTAGAATGGTCATTTTAACTAGGCCGATCAACTTGACACACTAAATCGTCCGTAACTTTAGAGCTCAGAATGACACAAATCAAAAGCCCACGTTGAGCTAGCTCGATGTTCAATATTGAGATAAAATTTGAGACAGAAATAGGTTTGACAAAGCGTCCAAGTAATGCAATATATCCAAAACATCGTCATGCCTTGCATTGTGCTTCATTCATAAGGTGTTACACAAAGAGTATCATCAATTATCAGTTTAGAATGATCATTTGAACTGGCCGATCAACTTGACATGTATGCACTAAATCGTCCCTAACTTTGGATATAGAGCTCAGCATGACACAATCCAAAGCTCATGTTAATCTAGCTCAATTTTCTATATTGTGATAAAATTTTAGACCGAAATAGATTCGACAAAGCGTACAAGTAATCCAATCTATCCAAAACTGCGTCATGCCATGCATTGTGCTTATTTTATTAGCCTTTACTTAATGAGCATCAATGATCAACTTGACACGTCCGCACAAAATCGTCCGGGACTTTTGATTTAGAGCTCAAAATGACCCAAATCCAAAGCCCACGTTAAGCTAGCTCAATTTTCTATATTGTGACGAAATATGGGACAGAATAGATTCGACATAGCATCCAAGTAATCCAACCTATCCAAAACTGCGTCATGCCATGCCTTGTGCTTCATTTATATGCCTTTACTCAATGAGCATCAATATCAGTTTAGAATGATCATTTTAACTGGCCGATTAATTTGACATGTCTGCAATAAACCATCTGCAACTTTTGAGCTAGAGCTAAGAATGACAGGAATCCAAATCCTATGTTAAGCTGGTTAAATTTTCGATATTGTGACAAAATTTGAGACATAAATAGATTCGACATAGCATCCAAGTAATCCAACCTATCCAAAACTGCTTCATGCCATGCATTGTGCTTCATTTATATGCCTTTACTCAATGAGCATCAATATCAATTTTGAATGATCATTTTAACTGGCCGATCAACTTGACATGTCTGCACTAAACTATCTGTAACTTTTGAGTTAGAGCTCAGAATGACTTGAATGCAAAGCCAACGTTAAGCTGGTTCAATTTTCTATATTGTGATAAAATTTAAGACATAAATAGATTCGACATAGCATCCTAGTAATCCAATCTATCCAAAATTGCTTCATGCCATGCATTGTGCTTCATTTATATGCCTTTACTCAATGAGCATCAATATCAGTTTAGAATGATCATTTTAACTGCCCGATCAACTTGGTAGGTCTGCACTAATCCATCTGTAACTTTTGAGTTAGAGCTCAGAATGACATGAATCCAAAGCCAACGTTAAGCTGGTTCAATTTTCTAGATTGTGACAAAATTTGGGACATAAATAGATTTGACAAAGCATCCAAGTAATCCAATCTATCCGAAACTGCGCCATGCCATGCATTGTGCTTCATTGATAAGTCTTTACTAAATGAGCATCAATGATCAGTTTAGAATGATCATTTTAACTGGCTGATAAACTTGATATATCTGCACTATATCGTCCATAACGTTTGATTTATAGCTCAGAATGACACGAATCCAATGCCCATGTAAATTCAGCTCATTCTCTATATTTTGACAAAATTTGAGACAGAAATAGATTCGACAAAGCATCTAAGTAATCCAATCAATCCAAAACTGCATCATGCCTTGCATTGTGCTTCATTTATAAGCCCTTACTCAATGAGCATCAATGAGCATCAATGACGAGTTTAGAATGATCATTTTTACTGGCTGATCCATTGGACATATCGTCAGTAACTTTTGATTTATAGCTCAGAATGACACGAATCCAGTGCCAACGTATAGTCAGCTCATTTTCTATATTGTGACAAAATTTGAGACAGAAATAGATTCGACAAAGCATCCAAGTAATCTAATCTATCCAAAACTCCGTCATGCCATGCATTGTGCTTTATTGATAGGCCTTTACTAAATGAGCATCAATGATCAGTTTAGAATGATCATTTTAACTAGCCGATCAACTTGATATATCTGCACTATATCGTCCGTAACATTTGATTTATAGCTCACAATGACACGAATCCAAAGCCCACATTAAGCTGTTCAATTTTCTAGATTGTGAAAAAAAGTGAGACTGAAATAGATTGACAAAGCGTCCAAGTAATCCAATCTATCCAAAACTACGTCATGCCATGCATTGTGCTTCATTTATAAGCCTTTACTTAATGACCATCTATGATCGGTTAGAATGGTCGTTTTAACTGGGCCGATCAACTTGACACACTAAATCATCCGTAACTTTAGAGCTCAGAATGACACAAATCAAAAGCCCATGTTGAGCTAGCTCGATGTTCAATATTGTGATAAAATTTGAGACAGAAATAGGTTTGACAAAGTGTCCAAGTAATGCAATATATCCAAAACATCGTCACGCCTTGCATTGTGCTTCATTTATAAGGTGTTACACAAAGAGCATAATCAATTATCAGTTTAGAATGATTATTTTAACTGGCCGATCAACTTGACATGTCTGTACTAAATCGTCCCTAACTTTGGATATAGAGCTCAGCATGACACAATCCAAAGCTCCTGTTAATCTAGCTCAATTTTCTATATTGTGATAAAATTTGAGACCGAAAGAGATTCGACAAAGCGTACAAGTAATCCAATCTATCCAAAACTGCGTCATGCCATGCATTGTGCTTCATTTATTAGCATTTACTTAATGAGCATCAATGATCAACTTGACATCTCCGCACAAAATCGTCCGGGACTTTTGATTTAGAGCTCAAAATGACCCAAATCCAAAGCCCACGTTAAGCTAGCTCAATTTTCTATATTGTGACCAAATATGGGACAGAATAGATTCGACATAGCATCCAAGTAATCCAACCTATCCAAAACTACGTCATGCCATGCCTTGTGCTTCATTTATATGCCTTTACTCAATGAGCATCAATATCAGTTTAGAATGATCATTTTAACTGGCCGATCAATTTGACATGTCTGCAATAAACCATCTGCAACTTTTGAGCTAGAGCTAAGAATGATAGGAATCCAAAGCCTATGTTAAGCTGGTTAAATTTTCTATATTGTGACAAAATTTGAGACATAAATAGATTCGACATAGCATCCAAGTAATCTAACCTATCCAAAACTGCTTCATGCCATGCATTGTGCTTCATTTATAAGCCTTTACTCAATGAGCATCAATATCAATTTTGAATGATCATTTTAACTGGCCGATCAATTTGACATGTCTGCACTAAACTATCTGTAACTTTTGAGTTAGAGCTCAGAATGACTTGAATGCAAAGCCAATGTTAAGCTGGTTCAATTTTCTATATTGTGACAAAATTTGAGACATAAATAGATTCGACATAGCATCCAAGTAATCCAATCTATCCAAAATTGCTTCATGCCATGCATTGTGCTTCATTTATATGCCTTTACTCAATGAGCATCAATATCAGTTTAGAATGATCATTTTAACTGCCCGATCAACTTGGTAGGTCTGCACTAATCCATCTATAACTTTTGAGTTAGAGCTCAGAATGACACGAATCCAAAGCCAACGTTAAGCTGGTTCAATTTTCTAGATTGTGACAAAATTTGGGACATAAATAGATTCGACAAAGCATCCAAGTAATCCAATCTATCCAAAACTGCTTCATGCCATGCACTCTGCTTCATTTATATGTCCTTACTCAATAAGCATCAATGCTCAGTTTAGAATGCTCATTTTAACTAGCCGATCAACTTGACATGTCCGCAATAAATCATCCTTAACTTTTGATTTAGAGCTCAGAGTGACACGAATCCAAACCCCACGTTATGCTAGTTCAATTTTCTATATTGTGACAAAGTTTGAGACACAAATAGATTCGATAAAGCGTCCAAGGGTTCCAATCTATCCAAAACTGTGTCATGACATGCATTGTGCATCATTTATAAACCTTTACTTAATGAACATCAATCATCAGTTTAAAATGATCATTTTAACTGACCGATCAACTTGACATGTCTACACTAAATCGTTCGTAACTGTTGATTTATAGCTTAGAATGACACGAGTCCTATGCCCATGTTAAGCTAGCTCAGTTTTCTATATTGTGACATATTTTGAGACCGAAATAGATACGACAAAGTATCCAAGTAATCCAAACTTACCCAAAATACATGATGCCATGCATTATGTTTCATTTATAAGTCTTTATTCAATGAGCATGAATGATCAGTTTAGAATGATCATATTAACTTGCCAATCAACTTGACATGTCAGCACTAATTTTTTCGTAACTTTTGATTAGAGCTCACAATGACATGAATCCAATCCCCAAGTTAAGCTTGCTCAAGTTTCTATATTCTCACAAAGTTATAGACAGAAATAGATACGAAAAAACGTCCAATTAATCCAATCGATCCAAAACTGTATGATGACATGTATTGTGCTTCATATATAAGCCTTTATTCAATGCGCATCAATTATCAGTTTATAATGAATCATTTTAACAAGTCGATCAACATGACATGTCAGCACCAAATCCTCTGTAAATTTTGATTTATAGCTTAGAATGACACGAATCCAATGCCAATGTTAAGCTATCTCAATTTTTTATATTGTGACAAAATTTGAGACAGAAATAGATTCCACAAAGCGTCCAACTGCGTCATGCGTTGCATTATGCTTCATTTAGAAGCCCTTACTCAATGATCATCAATGACCAGTTTAGGATGATCGTTTTAACTGGCCTATCAACTTGTAATGTCTGCACTAAATCGTCCATAACATTTGATTTATAGCTCAGAATTACAAAAATCCAAAGCACATGTTAAGCTAGCACAATTTTCTATATATAGAAATTATTTGAGACAAAAATAGATTCATCAAAGCATCCAAGTAATCCAATATATCCAAAACTGCGTCATGCCATGCATTGTGCTTCATTTATAAGCCTTTACTTAATGACCATCAATGATCGGTTAGAATGGTCATTTTAACTAGGCCGATCAACTTGACACACTAAATCGTCCGTAACTTTAGAGCTCAGAATGACACAAATCAAAAGCCCACGTTGAGCTAGCTCGATGTTCAATATTGAGATAAAATTTGAGACAGAAATAGGTTTGACAAAGCGTCCAAGTAATGCAATATATCCAAAACATCGTCATGCCTTGCATTGTGCTTCATTCATAAGGTGTTACACAAAGAGCATCATCAATTATCAGTTTAGAATGATCATTTTAACTGGCCGATCAACTTGACATGTCTGCACTAAATCGTCCCTAACTTTGGATATAGAGCTCAGCAGGACACAATCCAAAGCTCATGTTAATCTAGCTCAATTTTCTATATTGTGATAAAATTTGAGACCGAAATAGATTCGACAAAGCGTACAAGTAATCCAATCTATCCAAAACTGCATCATGCCATGCATTGTGCTTCATTTATTAGCCTTTACTTAATGAGCATCAATGATCAACTTGACACGTCCGCACAAAATCATCTGGGACTTTTGATTTAGAGCTCAAAATGACCCAAATCCAAAGCCCACGTTAAGCTAGCTCAATTTTCTATATTGTGACAAAATATGGGACAGAATAGATTCGACATAGCATCCAAGTAATCCAACCTATCCAAAACTGCGTCATGCCATGCCTTGTGCTTCATTTAAATGCCTTTACTCAATGAGCATCAATATCAGTTTAGAATGATCATTTTAACTGGCCGATCAATTTGACATGTCTGCAATAAACCATCTGCAACTTTTGGGCTAGAGCTAAGAATGACAGGAATCCAAATCCTATGTTAAACTGGTTAAATTTTCGATATTGTGACAAAATTTGAGACATAAATAGATTCGACATAGCATCCAAGTAATCCAACCTATCCAAAACTGCTTCATGCCATGCATTGTGCTTCATTTATATGCCTTTACTCAATGAGCATCAATATCAATTTTGAATTATCATTTTAACTGGCCGATCAACTTGACATGTCTGCACTAAACTATCTGTAACTTTTGAGTTAGAGCTCAGAATGACTTGAATGCAAAGCCAACGTTAAGCTGGTTCAATTTTGTATATTGTGATAAAATTTAAGACATAAATAGATTCGACATAGTATCCAAGTAATCCAATCTATCCAAAATTGCTTCATGCCATGCATTGTGCGTCATTTATATGCCTTTACTCAATGAACATCAATATCAGTTTAGAATGATCATTTTAACTGCCCGATCAACTTGGTAGGTCTGCACTAATCCATCTGTAACTTTTGAGTTAGAGCTCAGAATGACACGAATCCAAAGCCAACGTTAAGCTGGTTCAATTTTCTAGATTGTGACAAAATTTGGGACATAAATAGATTCGACAAAGCTTCCAAGTAATCGAATCTATCCAAAACTGCTTCATGCCATGCATTGTGCTTCATTTATATGTCCTTACTCAATAAGCATCAATGCTCAGTTTAGAATGCTCATTTTAACTAGCCGATCAACTTGACATGTCCGCAATAAATCATCCTTAACTTTTGATTTAGAGCTCAGAGTGACACGAATCCAAACCCCACGTTATGCTAGTTCAATTTTCTATATTGTGACAAAGTTTGAGACACAAATAGATTCGATAAAGCGTCCAAGGGTTCCAATCTATCCAAAACTGTGTCATGCCATGCATTGTGCATCATTTATAAAACTTTACTTAATGAACATCAATCATCAGTTTAAAATGATCATTTTAAGTGACCGATCAACTTGACATGTCTACACTAAATCATTCGTAACTGTTGATTGATAGCTTAGAATGACACGAGTCCTATGCCCATGTTAAGCTAGCTCAGTTTTCTATATTGTGACATATTTTGAGACCGAAATAGATACAACAAAGTATCCAAGTAATCCAAACTTACCCAAAATACATGATGCCATGCATTATGTTTCATTTATAAGTCTTTATTCAATGAGCATGAATTATCAGTTTAGAATGATCATATTAACTTGCCAATCAACTTAACATGTCAGCACTAATTTTTTTGTAACTTTTTATTAGAGCTCACAATGACATGAATCCAATCCCCAAGTTAAGCTTACTCAAGTTTCTATATTCTAACAAAATTATAGACATAAATAGATACGAAAAACCGTCCAATTAATCCAATCGCTCCAAAACTGTATGATGACATGCATTGTGCTTCATATATAAGCCTTTATTCAATGAGCATCAATTATCAGTTTAGAATGACTCATTTTAACAAGCCGATCAACATGACATGTCAGCACTAAATTGTCCGTGAAATTTGATTTATAGCTTAGAGTGACACGAATCCAATGCAAATGTTAAGCTATCTCAATTTTTTATATTGTGATAAAATTTGACACAGAAATAGATTCGACAAAGCGTCCAACTGCGTCATGCGTTGCATTATGCTTCATTTAGAAGCCCTTACTCAATGATCATCAATGACCAGTTTAGAATGATCATTTTAACTGGCCTATCAACTTGTAATGTCTGCACTAAATCGTCCATAACATTTGATTTATAGCTCAGAATTACACAAATCCAAAGCACATGTTAAGCTAGCACAATTTTCTATATTTAGAAATAATTTGAGACAAAAATAGATTCATCAAAGCATCCAAGTAATCCAATCTATCCAAAACTCCATCATGCCATGCATTGTGCTTCATTTATATGCCTTTTTCAATGAGCATCAATGATTAATTTAGAATGATCATTTTAACTGGCCAATAAGTGTGATTTGTCCGCACTAAATCATCCTTAACTTTTGATCAAAATCTGAGAATGACACGAATCCAAAGTCCATGTTAAGCTAGCTCAATTTTCTAAATTGTGACAAAATTTGAGAAATAAATAGATTCGACATAGCATCCAAGAAATCCAATCTATCCGTAACTGCTTTATGCCACGCATTGTGCTTCATTTATATGCCGATCAACTTGACATGTCCGTACTAAATCATCCGTACAAAAACTGTGTAATGCCATGGATTGTGGTTTATTTATAAGCCTTTACTCAATGAGCATCAATGATCAGTTTAGAATGATCATTTTAACTGGACGATCAACTTGACATGTATGAAATAAATCATCCGTAACTTTTGATTTAAAGCTAAGCTGGTTCAATTTTCTATATTGAGACAAAATTTGAGACACAAATAGATTCGATAAAGCGTCCAAGTAGTCCAATCTATCCAAAACTGTGTCATGCCATGTATTGTGCTTCATTTATAAATCTTTACTTAATGAGCATCAATCATCAGTCTAAAATGAGCATCAATCATCAGTCTAAAATGAGCATCAATCATCAGTCTAAAATGAGCATCAATCATCAGTCTAAAATGAGCATCAATCATGAGTCTAAAATATTTATGAAAAATTAACTACTATTAATATTAAAACTTAATAATATAAATTATTGAATTAATATTTCTAATGACAAAATATTAATATTATTATTAAAATTAATTTTCAAAATTATTATTAAAATTTAAATTTACAAATATTATTTTACATTTATTTTAAAAATAATTTAAATTTTTTTATTTAAAAAAATTATTAATACTTTTTTCCAAAATATACAAAATTATTTCAATAATAATAAAAAATATAATATTTTTTTTAAATACAATTACGGTGTTGTCGCAAATCAGTCCTAAATCAATCACAATTTTTGCCACCGATTTGCGACTCATTCGTACATGTGATCGCAAATTAGTCAGAAAAAATTGCGACTGATTTGCGACTACAGGAAAAATGTAGTCACAAATCAGTCACAATTTTTTGTGACTGATTTGCATTCAGGAGAAATGAAAACAGTCACAAAATTTTGTGACTGATTTGACTGAGTTGTGCATTCGCAAATCAGTCACAAAAATTGTGGCTGATTTATGTTCTCTAGTCACAAATCAGTCACAATTTTTTGTGACTGATTTGCGACTACATATTCAGCAACCACATATGTAGTCGTAAAACAGTAGCAAAATTTGTTACGCAAATGCAGTGGAAAATTAGTCGCAAAAATAGTCACCACCTTGTGGTCGCAAATTAGTCGCAAAAAGAACCACTATTTCCGACTTATAAATGAACCACAAATTAGTCGCAAATTAGTCCACCTTGTGGTCGCAAATTTGCGACTTAATTGCGATTACTTTTTCTTGCGACTAGTATTTTGCGACCACTTCACGTGGTCGCAAATTCCATGTTTTTTTGTAGTGAGTTAAGAATGATCATTTTAACTAGCCGGTCAACTTTTCATGTTCGCAATAAGTCTTCCGTAACTTTTGATTTATAACTCGGAATGACACAAATCGAGAGCCTACGTTAATCTAGCTCAATTTTTTATATTGTGATAAAATATAAGACTAAAATTGCTTCCACAAATCCTCCAAGTAATAAAATCTATAAAAAACAGCGTCGTACCATGCATTATGCTTCGTTCATAAGCCTTTACTCAATTAGCATCAATGCTCATTTTAGAATGATCAAGTTAACTGGCCGATCGACTTGACATATCTGTACTAAATCATCCATAACTTTGATTTAGAGCTCGGAATGACATAAATCCAAAGCCCACATTAAGCTAGCTAAATTTTCTATATTGTGACAAATTTGAGACAAAAATAGATTCGACAAAGCATCCAAGTTATAAAATCTTTCCAAAACATCGTCATGCCATGCATTATGCTTCATTTATAAGCATGTACCCAATGAGCACCAATGATCAGTTAAAAATGATCATTTTAACTGGCCGATCAACTTGACATGTCCACACTAAATTGTCCAAAACTTTTAATTTAGATCTCATAATGACACAAATCAAAAGCCCACGTTAAACTAGCTCAAGTCTCTATAATGTGACAAAATTTGAGGCAGAAATAGATACGGCAAAGCATCCTAGTTTTCCACTCTATCCCGTACTGCGTTATGAGATGCATTATGCTTCATTTATAAATCTCTAATCAATGAGCACCAATGATCAGTTAAGAATGATCAGTTTAATTAATAGATCAACTTTTCATGTGCGCACTAAATCATCCGTAATTTTTGATTTTGGAGCTTGGAATGACACAAATCCAAAGCGCACATTAAGCTATCTCAATTTTCTATATTGTGAAAACATTTAAGGCTAAAATTGCTTCTAGAAATCCTCCAAGTAATCAAATCCATCAAAAACTGCATCATGCCATGCATTGTGCTTTATTTATAAGACATTAGTCAATGAGCATCAATGATAAGTTTAGAATGATCATTTTAACTGACCGATCGACTAGCTCAATTTTCTTTATCGTGACAAAATTTGAGACACAAATAGAAACGATCAAGCATCCAAGTAATCCAATCTATCTCAAACACAGTGATCCCATGCATTATGCTTCATTTACAAGCCTTTACTCAACGAGCACCAATGATCAGTTTATAATGATCATTTTAACTTGTCGATCAACTTAACATGTCACCAATAAATCATGCGTAACTTTTGATTTATAGCTCATAATGACACGAATCCAATACCCACGTTAATCTAGCTCAATTTCCAATATTATGTCAAAATTTGAGGCAGAAATAGATCTGACAAAGCATCCAAGTAATCCAATTTATCACAAACTGTGTGATGCAATGCATTATGCTTCATTTATAAGCTTTTACTCAATGAGCACCAATTATCAATTTAGAATGGTCATATTAACTGGCCGATCAACTTGACATATCTGCACTAAATCGTTCGTAACTTTTGATTTAGGGCTCAGAATGACATGAATCCAATGCTCACGTTATGCTAGCTCAATTTTCTATACTATGACAAATTTTCAGACTCAAAAAGATACGACAAAGCCTACAAGTAATCCAATCTATCCAAAACTGCATGATGTCATGCATTATGCTTCATTTATAAGCCTTTACTCAATGAACATCAATGATCAGTTTGGAATGATCGTTTTAGCTGGCCGATCAACTTGACATGTCACCAATAAATCATCCATAACTTTTGATTTATAGCTCATAATGGCACGAATCCAAAATTATGTAAAAATTAGAGAGAGAAATACCCACGAATCCATAATTATGTAAAATTATGGCACAAATCCATAATGGCACGAATACCCACGTTAAACTAGCCCAATTTCCTCTATTATGTAAAAATTAGAGAGAGAAATAGATACGACAAACCATCCAAGTAATCCACTTTATCCCAAACTGCATGATGCCATGTATTATGTTTCATTTTTAAGCCTTTACTCAATGAGCACCAATTATCAATTTAGAATGATCATATTAACTGGCCGATCAACATGACATGTCTGCACAAAATCGTTCGTAAGTTTTGATTTAGAGTTCGGAATGGCACCAATCCAAAGCCCACGTTAAGCTAGCTCAATTTTCTTTATCGTGAAAAAATTAGAGACAGAAATAGATACGAGCAAGCATCCAAGTAATCCTATCTATCTCAAACTCCGTGATCCCATGCATTATGCTTCATTTACAAGCCTTTACTCAATGAGCACCAATGATCAGTTTAGAATGATCATTTTAACTACTCGATCATCTTGACATGTCCGTACTAAATCGTCCATAAGTTTAACTTTTGATTTAGAGCTCACAATGAAACTAATCAAATGCCTGCGTTAATCTAGGTCAATTTCCTATATTGTGATAAATTTTAAGACATAAATGGATACGACAAAGCATCCAACTAATCCAATCTATTCAAAATTGCGTGATGCCATGTATTATGCTTCATTTATAAGCCCTTACTCAATGAGCATCAATGATCAGTTTGGAATGATCATAATAGCTGGGCGGTCAACTTGACATGTCACCAATAAATCATCCATAACTTTTGATTCATAGCTCATAATGACACGAATCCAATACCCACGTTAAGCTAGCTCAATTTCCTCTATTTTGTAATAATTAGAGAGAGAAATAGATACAACAAAGCATCCAAGTAATCCACTTTATCCCAAACTGCATGATGCCATGCATTATGTTTCATTTATAAGCCTTTACTCAATCAGCACCAATTATCAATTAAGAATGATAATTTTAACTGGCTGATCAACTTGACATGTACCCACTAAATCGTCTGTAACCTTTGATTTAGAGTTCGGAATGGCACCAATCCAAAGTCCATGCTAAGCTAGCTCAATTTTCTTTATCGTGGCAAAATTTGAGACCGAAATAGATACGACCAAGCATCCAAGTAATACATTCTATCTCAAACACCATGATCCCATGCATTATGCTTCATTTACAAGCCTTTACTCAATGAACACCAATGATAAGTTTAGAATGATCGTTTTAACTAGCCGATCAACTTGACATGTCAACACTAAATCGTCTATAACTTTTGACTTAGAGCTCATAATGAAATGAATCCTATGCCAATGTTAATCTAACTCAATTTTAAATATTGTGAAAAAATTTGATACCTAAATAAATGACAAAGCATCCAAGTAATCCAATCTATACAAAATTGTGTGATGACATGTATTATGCTTCATTTATAAGCGTTTACTCAATGAGCATCAACGATCAGTTTAGAATGATAATTTTAGCTGACCGATCAACTTGACATATCACCAATAAATCATCCACAACTTTTGATTTATAGCTCATAATGACACGAATCCAATACCCACGTTAAGCTAGCTCAATTTCCTCTATTATGTCAAAATTAGAGACAGAAATAGATACGACAAAGCATCCAAGTAATCCACTTTATCCCTAACTGCGTGAAGCCATGCATTATGTTTCGTTTATAAGCCTTTAATCAATGAGCACCGATTATCAATTTAGAATGATCATATAACTGGCCGATAACCTTGACATGTCCGCACTAAATTGTCCATAACTTTTGATTTAGAGTTCGGAATGGCAGCAAACTAAATCCCACTTTAAGCTAGTTCAATTTTCTTTATGGTGACAAAGTTTGAGATAGAAATAAATACGACCAAGCATCCAACTAATCCAATCTATCTCAAACTCTGTGATCCCATGCATTATGCTTCATTTACAAGCCTTTACTCAATGAGCACCAATGATCAGTTTAGAATGATCATTTTAACTAGCCGATCAACTTGACATGTCCTTACTAAATCGTCCGTACCTTTTGGTTTAGATCTCAGAATGAAATGAATCAAATGCCCACGTTAATCTTGGTCAATTTTAAAAATTTTGACAAAATTTGAGACATAAATAGATACGACAAAGCATCCAAGTCATCCAATCTATACAAAATTACGTGATGAAATGTATTATGCTTCATTTATAAGCGTTTACTGAATAAGAATCAACGATCAATTTAGAATGATCATTTTAGCTGACTGATCAACTTGACATATCACCAATAAATCATCCATTACTTTTGATTTATAGCTCATAATTACACGAATCCAATACCCACGTTAAGCTAGCTCAATTTCCTCTATTATGTCAAAGTTAGAGATAGAAATAGATACGACAAAGCATCCAAGTAATCCACTTTATCCCTAACTGCATGATGAAATGCATTATGTTTCATTTATAAGCCTTTAATCAATGAGGACAAATTATCATATCAACTGGATGATAACCTTGACATGTCCACACTAAATCGTCTGTAACTGTTGATTTAGAGTTCGGAATGGCACCAATCCAATGCCCACGTTAAGCTAGCTCAGTTTTCTTTATCTCAAACTCCTTGATCCCATGCATTATGCTTCATTTACAAGCCTTTACTCAATGAGTACCAATGATCAGTTTAGAATGATCATTTTAACTAGCCGAACAACTTGACATGTCCGCACTAAATCATCTATAATTTTTGACTTAGAACTCATAATGAAATGAATCCAATGCCCACGTTAAGCTAGCTCAATTTTCTATATTGTGTCAAAAGTTGAGACATAAATAGATATGACAAAGCTTGCAAATAATCCAATCTAACCAAAACTGCATGATGCCATGCATTATGCTCATTTATAAGTCTTTACTCAATGAGCATCTAATAAGTTAAGAGTGATCATTTTAATTGGCCGATCAACTTGACATGTCACCTATAAATAATCCGTATCAGTTAATTTATAGCTCAGAATGACACGAATCCAATGCGCATGTTTAGCTAGCTCAATTTCCTACATTGTGACAAAATTTGAGATAGAAATAGATACAACAAAGCATCAAAGTAATCCAATTTGTCCCAAACTGCGTGATGCTATGCATTATGTTTCATTTATAAGCCTTTACTCAATGAGCACCAATTATCAATTTAGAATGATCATATTAACTGGCTGATCAATTTGACATTTCCGCACTAAATCGTCCGTAACTTTTGATTAAGAGTTCGGAATGGCACCAATCCAAAGCCCACGTTAAGCTAGCTCAATTTTCTATATCGTGACAAAATTTGAGACTGAAATAGGTTCGACAAAGCATTAAAGTAATCCAATCTATCCTAAACTCCGTGATCCCATGCATTATGTTTCATTTACAAGCCTTTACTCAATGAGCACAAATGATTAGTTTAGAATGATCATCTTAACTAGCCGTTCAACTTGACATGTCCGCACTAAATCGTCCGTCACATTTGATTTAGATCTTAGAACGACATGAATCCATTGCCCACATTAAGCTAGCTCAACGTTCAATATTGTGATAAAATTTGAGACGGAAATAGATACAAAAAAATCATCTAAGTAATCCAATCTATGTAAAACTGTTTGGTGCCATGCATTATGCTTCATTTATAAGCCTTTACTCAATGAGCATAAATGATCAGTTTAGAATGATCATTTTAACAGGCCGTTTAACTTGACATTACTCTACTAAATCATTTGAAATTTTTGATTTATAGCTCAGAATGACACGAATCCAATGCCCACGTTAAGCTAGCTCAATTTTCGATATTGTGAAAAATTTAAGACAAATAGATACAACAAAGCATCCAAGTAATCCAAGTTATCCCAAACTGCATGATGCCATCCATTGTGTTTCATTTATATGCCTTTTCTCAATGATCACCAATTATCAGTTCAGAATAATCATATTAACTCGCCGATCAACTTGACATTTCCACACTAAATCTTTCGTAACTTTTGATTTATAGTTCGGAATGGCACCAATCCAAAGCCCACGTTAAGCCAGCTCAATTTTCTATATCGTGAAAATTTTTTTAGACTGAAATAGATTTGACAAAGCGTCCAAGTAATCCAATCTATCCTAAACTCCATGATGCCACACATATGCTTCATTTACAAGCCTTTACTCAATGAGCACCAATGATTAGTTTAGAATGATCATCTTAACTAGTTTTCTGTTACCTTCTGGTGTAACTTCCTTATGAACTCTGCCTTGGATGCTCCGTTGAGGTTCAAATGATCCATCCTAAACTGATCATTGATGGTCATTGAGAAAAGGATTATAAATGAAGTACAATTCATGGAATCACACAGTATTGGATAGATTAGATTACTTGGTTTCTTTATCGTATCTATTTCTATCTCAAATTTTGTCACAATATAGAAAATAGAGCTAGCTTAATGTGGGTATTGGATTCGTGTCATTCTGAGCTCTCAATCAAATTTTGTCAAGTTAATCGGCCAGTTAATATGATCATTCTAAACTGATCATTGGTGCGCATTGAGTAAACACTTATAAATGAAACACAATGCATGGCATCACGTATTTTGGGTAAGATTGGATTTCTTGGATACTTTGTCGAATCTATTTCAGTCTCAAATTTTGTCACAACATACAAAATTGAGCTAGCTTAAAAGCTTAACGTGGGCTTTGGATTTGTGTCATTCAAAACTCTAAATCAAAAGTTACGGATGATTTAGTACAGATATGTCAAGTGGATCAGCCAGTTAAAAAGATCGTTCTTAACTGGTCATTGGTGTTGATTGAGTAGAGGATTATAAATGACGCACAATGCATGACATCACACAGTTCTGGATAGACTGGATTATTTCGACTCTTTGTCGTATCTATTTTTGTCTAACCTTTTGTCACCATATTGAAAATTGAGCTAGCTTAATGTGGGAATTGGACTCGTGTCATTCTGCGCTATAAATAAAAAGTTACGGATGAATTAGTGCATACATGTCAAGTTGATTGCCCAGTTAAAATGATCATTTTAAACTGATCATTAATGCTCATTGAGTAAAGGCTTATAAATGAAACACAATGCATGGTATGAAGCAGTTTTGGATAGATTGGATTACTTGGATGCTTTGTCGTATCTACTTATGTCTTAAACTTTGTCACAATACAGAAAATTGAGCTAGGTTAATGTGGGCTTAGGATTTGTGTCATTATGAGCTATAAATCAAAAGTTATGGACGATTTAGTGCGTAGATGTCAAGTTGATCGAACATTTAAAATGATCATTCTTAACTGATCATTGGTGCTCATTGAGTATAGGCTTATAAATGAAGCACAATGCAAAACATCACGCATTTCGGGATGGATTGGATAACTTATACACTTTTTCGTATCTATTTCTATCTCAAAATTTGTCACAATATAGAAAATTGAGCTAGCATAACGTGGGATTTGGATTTGTGTCATTCTGAGCTCCAAATCAAAAGTTATTGGCGATTTAGTACAAACATGTCAAGTTGATCGGCTAGTTAAAAATATCGTTCTTAACTGATAATTGGTGCTCATTGATTAAAGGCCTATAAATAAGCAAAATGTATGTCATAACGCAGTTTGGGATAGATTGCATAACTTGGAAGCTTCTTCCTATCTATTTTTGTCTCAAAATTTTTTCACAATATAGAAAAATTGAGCTAGCTTAAGTTGGGCATTGGATTCGTGTCATTTTGAGTTATAAATCAAAAGTTACAGACGATTTATAGCAGATATGTTAAGTTGATCGGCCAGTTAAAATGATCATTCTAAACTGAGCATTGATGCTCATTGAGTAATGACTTACAAATGAAGCACAATGCATGGCATCACGCAATTTTGGTTAGATTGGATAAGTTGGACACTTTGTCGTATCCATTTTTCTCTCACATTTTGTCACAATATAGAAAATTGATCTACCTTAATGTGGGGATTGGATTTGTATCATTCTGAGCTATAAATTAAAAATTACATACGATTTAGTGCAGACATTACAAGTTGATCGGCCAGTTAAAATGGTCATTTTAAACTAATCACTGGTGCTCATTGAGTAAATGCATATAAATGAAGCATAATGCATGGCGTTACGCAGTTTTTGATAGATTCGATTACTTGGAGGATTTGTCGTAGCAATTTTAGTCTTAAATTTTATTGCAATATAGAAAACTGAGCTAGCTTAACGTGGGCTTTGGATTTGTGTCATTATGAGCTCTAAATCAAAAGTTACGGACATATTTGGTGCGAACATGTCAAGTTGATCGGTGAGTTAAATGATCATTATTAACTGATCACTAGTGCTCATTGATTAGAGGTTTATAAGTGAAGCGTATAATGCATGGCATCATGCAGTTCGAGATAGATTGGATATCTTGGACGCTTTGTCGTATCTATTTCAGTCACCAATTTTGTCACAGTATTGAAAATTAAGCTAGTTTAACGTGGGCATTGGATTCGTATCATTCACAGCTACAAATCAAAAGTTACAGACGATTTAGTGCAGACATGTCACGTTGATTGGCCAATTAAAATGATCATTCTAAACTGATCATTGATGCTCATTGAGTAAAGGCTTATAAATAAAGCAAAATGCATGGCATTACGCAGTTTGGATAGATTGGATTACTTGTATTCTTTGTCGTATCTCTTTCTGTCTCAAAACTTGTCACAACATAGAAAATTGAGCTAGCTTAACGTTGGAGTTGGATTCGTGTAATTCAGAGCAATAAATCAAAAGTTTTGGACAATTTAATGCTGATATGTCAAGTTGATCGATGAGTTCAAATGATTATTCTAAACTGATCATTGATGCTCATTGAGTAAAACCTTATAAATGAGACACAATGCAGGGCATCATGAATCTTTGGGTACATTGGATAATTTGGACACTTTGTCCTATCTATTTCTATCTCAAATTTTGTCACATTATATAAAATTGAGCTACTTTACCGTGGGCATTGGATTTGTGTCATTCGGAGAAATAAATAAAAAATTACTTACAATTTAGTGCAGACATATCAAGTTGATCGGCCAGTTAAAATGGTCATTCTAAAGTGATCGCTGGTGCTCATTGACTAAGAGCTTATAAATGAATAATAATGCATGGTGTTACACATTTTTGGATAGATTTGATTACTCAGAGGATTTGTCGGTGCAGTTATAGTCTTAAATTTTATATTAATATAGAAAATTGAGCTAGCTTAACGTGGGTTTTGGAAATGTGTCATTCTGATCTCAAAATTAAAAGTTACGGACGATTTAGCGCAGACATGTCAAGTTGATCGGCCAGTTAAAATCATCATTCTTAAATAATCATTGGGGCTCATTGATTAAAGGCTTATAAATGAAGAATAATGCATGGCATCAGGCAGTTCGAGATAGATTGGATAACTTGGACGCTTTGTCGTATCTATTTCAGTCTCAAATTTTGTCACAATATAGAAAATTGAGCAAGCTTAACATAGGCATTGAACTCGTGTCATTCTGAGCTATAAATCAAAAGTTCTGAACGATTTAGTGCAGATATGTCAAGTTGAACGGCAAGTTAAAATAGTCATTTTAAATTGATCACTGGTGCTCATTGTGTAAACGCTTATAAATGAAGCATAATGCATGGCGATATGCAGTTTTTGATAGATTCGATAACTTGGAGGGTTTGTCGTAGCAGTTTTAGTCTTAAATTTTACTGCAATATAGAAAATTGAGCTAGCTTAACGTGGGCTCTGGATTTGTGTCATTTTGAGCTCTAAATCAAAAGTTACGGACATATTTAGTGCGAACATGTCAAGTTGATCGGTGAGTTAAAATGATCATTATTAACTGATCACTAGTGCTCATTGATTAGAGGTTTATAAGTGAAGCATATAATGCATGGCATCATGCAGTTCGAGATAGATTGGATATCTTGGACGCTTTGTCGTATCTATTTCAGTCACCAATTTTGTCACAGTATTGAAAATTGAGCTAGCTTAACGTGGGAATTGGATTCGTAACATTCACAGCTACAAATCAAAAGTTACAGACGATTTAGTGCAGACATGTCACGTTGATTACCTAATTAAAATGATCATTCTAAACTAATCATTGATGCTCATTGAGTAAAGGCTTATAAATAAAGCAAAATGCATGGCATTACCCAGTTTGGATAAATTGGATTACTTGTATTCTTTGTCGTATCTCTTTCTGTCTCAAAACTTGTCACAACATAGAAAATTGAGCTAGCTTAACGTTGGAGTTGGATTCGTGTAATTCAGAGCAATAAATCAAAAGTTTCGGACGATTTAGTGCTGATATGTCAAGTTGATCGACGAGTTCAAATGATTATTCTAAACTGATCATTGATCCTCATTGAGTAAAAGCTTATAAATGAAACACAATGCATGGCATCATGAATTTTTGGGTACATTGGATAACTTGGAAACTTTGTCCTATATATTTCTATCTCAAATTTTGTCACATTATAGAAAATTTAGCTAGTTTACCGTGGGCATTGGATTCGTGTCATTCTGAGAATTAAATCAAAAATTACTTACAATTTAGTGCAGACATATCAAGTTGATCGGCCAGTTAAAATGGTCATTCTAAACTGATCATTGGTGCTCATTGACTAAGAGCTTATAAATGAATCATAATGCATGGTGTTACGCAGTTTTTGATAGATTTGATTACTCAGAGGATTTGTCATTGCAATTATAGTCTTAAATTTTATAATAATATAGAAAATTGAGCTAGCTTAACGTAGGATTCGGAAATGTGTCATTCTGATCTCTAAATCAAAAGTTACGGACGATTTAGGGCAGACATGTCAAGTTGATCGGCTAGTTAAAGTGATCATTCTTAACTAATCATTGGGGCTCATTGATTAGAGGCTTATAAATGAAGCATAATTAATGGTATCAGGCAGTTCGAGATAGATTGGATAACTTGGACGCTTTGTCGTATCTATTTCAGTCTCAAATTTTGTCACAATATAGAAAATTGAGCAAGCTTAACGTAGGCATTGAATTCGTGTCATTATGAGCTATAAGTCAAAAGTTACGGACGATTTATTGTAGACATGTCAAGTTGATCAGCCAATTAAAATGATCATTCTAAACTGATCATTGATGCTCACTGAGTAAAGGCTTATAAATAAAACACAATGCATGGCATTACGCAGTTTGGATAGATTGGATTTCTTGGATGCTTTATTGTATGTATTTCTGTATCAAAACTTGTCACATCATAGAAAATTGAGCTAGTTTAATGTGGGAATTGGATTCGTGTCATTCGGACCTATAAATCAATAGTTTCGGACGATTTAGTATGGATATGTCAAGTTGATCGACTAGTTAAAATGATCATTATAAACTGATCATTGATGCTGATTGAGTAAAGGCTTATTAATGAAGCACAATGCATGGCATCCCGCAGTTTTGGGTAGATTGGATAAGTTGGACACTTTGTCGTATCTATTTTTGTTTCAAATTTTTTCACACTATAGAAAATTGTGCTAGCTTAATGTGGGGACTAGATTCGTGTCATTCTGAGCTATAAATCAAAAATTACATACGATTTAGTGCAAGTTGGTCAGCCAGTTAAAATGGTCAATCTAAACTGATCACTGGTGCTCATTGAGTAAACGCTTATAAATGAGGCATAATGCCTTGTGTTACACAGTTTTTGATATATATGACTACTTGCAGGATTTATCATACCAAATTTAGTCATAAATTTTATCACAATATAGAAAATTGAGCTAGTTTAACGTGGGCTTTGGATTTGTGTAATTATGAGCTCTAAATCAAAAGTTACAAACGATTTAATGCGAACATGTCAAGTTGATCGGTGCGTTAAAATGATCATTATTAACTGATCATTGGTGCTCATTGATTAGAGGTTTATAAGTGAAGCATAAAATGCATGGCATCATGCAGTTCGAGATAGATTGGATATCTTGGACGCATTGTCGTATCTATTTTAGTCTCCAATTTTGTCGCAATATAGAAAATTGAGCTAGCTTAACGTGGGCATTGGATTCGTATCATTTTCAGCTATAAATCAAAAGTTCCGGACGATTTAGTGCTACATGTCAGGTTGATTAGCCAATGAAAATTAACATTCTAAAATGATCATTGATGCTCATCGAGTAAAGGCTTATAAATAAATCACAATGCATGGCATTACACAGTTTAAATAGATTGGATTACTTGTATTCTTTGTCATATTTCTTTCTGTCTCAAAACTTGTCACAACATAGAAAATTGAGCTAAATTAATGTGTGAGTTGGATTCGTGTCATTCTAAGCTATAAATCAAAAGTTTCAAACGATTTAGTGCAGATATGTCAAGTTGATCGACCCGTTCAAATGATCATTCAAATGATCATTCAAAACTGATCATTGATGCTCATTGAGTAAAGGCTTAAAAATGAAGCACAATGCATGGCATCATGCATTTTTGGGTAGATTGGATAACTTGGACACTTTGTCCTATCTATTTTTGTCTCAAATTTTGCCACAATATAGAAAATTGAGCTTGCTTAACGTGGTCATTGGATTCGTATCATTCTTAGCTAAAAATCAAAAATTACTTACGATTTAGTGCAGACATGTCAAAATGATCGGCCAGTTAAAATTGTCATACTAAACTGAACACTTGTGCTCATTGAGTAAGGGCTTACAAATGAATCATAATGCATGGCATTACACAGTTTTTGATAGATTCGATTACTTCGAGGATTTGTCGTTGCAATTTTAGTCTTAAATTTTATCAGAATATAGAAAATTGAGCTAGCTTAACATGGGCTTTGGATTTGTGTCATTCTAAGTTCTAAATCAAAACTTACGAACGATTTAGTGCGAACATGTCAAGTTAACCGGTCAGTTAAAATGATCATTCTGAACCGATCAATGATGCTCATTGATTAGAGGCTTATAAGTGAAGCATAAATGATGGCATCACGCAGTTCGAGAGAGATTGGATAGCTGGACATTTTGTCGTATCTATTTCTGTCTCCAATTTTGTCACAATATAGAAAATTGAGCTAGCTTAACGTGGGCATTGGATTTGTGACATTCTGAGCTATAAATCAAAAGTTATAGACGATTTAGTGCACACATGTCAGGTTGAACAGCCAATTAAAATGATCATTCTAAATAGGTCATTGAAGCTCAGTAAGTAAAGGCTTATAAATAAAGCACAATGCATGGCATTACGCAATGTGGATAGATTGGCTTACTTGTATGTTTTGTGGTGCATATTTTTGTCTCAAAACTTGTCACAACATATAATATTGAGCTAGCTTAACGTGGGAATTGGATTCGTGTCATTCGGAACTATAAATCAAAAGTTTCGGACGATTTGGTGCTGACATGTCAAATTGATCAACCAGTTAAAATGATAATTCTAAACTAATCATTGATGCTCATTGAGTAAATGCTTATAAATGAAAGACAATGGATGGCATCACCCATTTTTTGGTAGATTGGATAACTTCTACATTTTGTCCTATCTATTTCTCTCTCAAATTATGTCACAATATAGAAAATTGAGCTAGCTTATTGTGGGCATTGGATTCGTGTCATTTAGCTATAAATCAAAAATTACTTACGATTTAGTGCAGATATGTCAAGTTGATCGGCCAGTTAAAATGGTCCTTCTAAACTGATCACTGGTGCTCATTGAGTAAGGGCTTATAAATGAATCATAATGCATAGCGTTACACAGTTTTTGATAGATTTGATTACTTAGAGGATTTGTCGTAGCAATTTTAGTTTTAAATTTTATCATGATATAAAAAATTGAGCGAGCTTAACGTAGGCTTTGGATTTGTGGCATTATGAGCTCTAAATCAAAAGTACAGACGATTTAGTGCGAACATGTCAAGTTGATCATCCAGTTAAAATGATCATTCTTAACTGATCATTGGTGATCATTGATTAGAGGCTTATAATTGAAGCATAATGCATGGCATCACGCGGTTCGAGATAGATTGGATAACTTGGACGATTTTTCATATCTATTTCGGTCTCCAATTTTGTCACAATATAGAAAATTTAGGTAGCTTAACGTGGGCATTGAATTCTTGTCATTCTGAGATATAAAATAAAAGTTATGGAAGATTTAGTCAAACATTTCAAGTTGATCGACCTGTTAAAATGATTATTCTAAATTGATCATTGGTGCTCATTGAATAAAGGCTTATAAATAAACCACAATGCATGACATCACGTAATTTGGATAGATTGGATTACTTGAATGGATTTTCGTACCTATTTCTATCTCAAAATTTGTCACAATTTAAAAATTTGAGCTAGCTTATCGTGGGCATTGGATTTGTGTCATTGTGAGCTATAAATCAAAAGTTACTGACGATTTAGTGCAGACATGTCAAGTTGATCGGCCACTTAAAATGATCATTCTAAACTGATCATTGATGCTCATTGAGTAAAGGCTTATAAATAAAACCCAATGCATGGCATCACGCAGTTTGGGATAGATTGGATAGTTTGGACGCTTTGTGATATGCATTTCTGTTTCAAATTTTGTCACAATATAAAAAATTGAGCTAGCTTAACGTGGGCATTGGATTCCTGTCATTCCGAGCGATAAATCAAAATTTACGGACGATTTGGTGCAGATATGTCAAGTTGGTCGGCCAGTTAAAATGATCACTGATGCTCATTGAGTAAGGGCTTATAAATGAAGCATAATGCATGGGATTACATTATTTTTGAGAGATTTGATTATTTCGAGGATTTGTCAAAGCAATTTTAGTATTAAATTTTATCACAATATAGAAAATTAAGCTAGCTTAACTTGGGCACCGGATTTGTGTCATTATGCTCTAAATCAAAAGTTAGGGATGATTTAGTGCGGACATGTAATGTTAATCGGCTAAATAAAATGATCATTCTTAACTGATCATCGGTGCTCATTGATTAGAGGCTTACAAATGAAGAATAATGCATGGCATGACATAGTTTGAGATATATTGGATAACTTGGACGCTTTGTTGTATCTATTTCTGTCTTAAATTTTATTACAATATAGAAAATTGAGGTAGATTAACGTGGGCATTGGGTTCGTGTCATTCCAGGCTATAAATCAAAAGTTACGAACGATTTAGTACAAACATGTCAAGTTGATCGATCAGTTATAATGATCATTCTAAACTGATCGTTGATGCTCATTAACTAAATGCTTATAAATGATGCACAATGCATGACATCATGCAGTTTTGGGTAGAGTCGATTACTTGGACGCTTTGTCGTATCTATTTATGTCTCAAATTTTGTCACAATATAGAAATATGAGCTACCTTAACGTGGGCATCAGATTCAACTTCTACACGAGTAAGCGTTCCATGATTAGCTCTTTTGATCATATACAAGTAAGTAGGTAATTCTTCATAACCTCATATTACAAGTAAGTAGAATTACCTACTTACTTGTATATGATCAAAAGAGCTAATCATGGAACGCTTACTCGTGTAGAAGTTGATGAACTCGAAAGGTTCAAGTACGTTTTTATTGCGTTTAGTGCTATCTTGAATGGACTCCTTTTCATGTGTAAAGTTGTTGTGGTGGATGGTACGTTCCTGCAAGGGACATATAAAGGGACACTTCTTATCGCTGCTTCCCAGGATGGAAATTTTCAAATATTTCCCATAGCTTTTGCAGTAGTTGATACAGAGAATGTGGATTCTAGGAAATGGTTCTTTAGGCAGCTTAGTTGTGTTATACCCGATGATGAAGGTCTTGCAATTATATCTGATCGGCATCGATCACTTGGTAATGCAATTGGAAAGATATATCCGATGGCTTGTTGGGGAATTTGCACGTACAATCTTTCCAAGAATATAATACAACGGTATAGAGGTGCTGCTGCATTTCATTTAGTGAAAAGGGCGGCGAATGCATTTCGAATTTCTGATTTTGAGACGATATTTGATGAAATGCATGCCTTAAATCCAACATTGCATAACTATTTGGTAAATGCTGACGTGAAGATGTGGTCTTGTGTTCATTTCTCTGGGGATCGATACAACATCACCACATCAAACATATGCGAATCCCTTAATAAATTTCTTTCAAAAGCTAGGACTTTACATATTGTAGAACTGCTAGATACTGTGTGGTTAATGATGACAAGATGGTTTGCAGAACGAAGGAATGATACATGTAGAATGAAAACAAATCTCACTCGTGGTGTTGAAAAGATGTTGGAGGTAATATTGAACAAGTTCATAGATTTGTATGTATTTCTATTTCTTTACTTATGTTTTATTTTCCTTAGGGATGACTTCCATATGCAAAGCAACCTAATGTACAAGTGATCGACGTTGATCAGACTCAGGTTACATGTGTCTCATCTTTGCATGTAGTAAGCCTTACGGAGAAAAAATGCACATGTCGATTGGAGAAACTACCAAGTGTACATGCAATTGCAGCAGCGGAGGCATGGAAAATATGTCATATATCACTTTGTCATCCTTATTACTTTTTGACCTATTTGTATAATGCGTATACGACATCAGTTCTACCCAGATATGTCACATCACCTACTCCTGTCCATATCACAGAGAAGGTGTGTTTGCCACCTTTGGTTCGCTAGCAGCCAGGGCGTCCCAAAAATTCAAAGAGAAAATCCGCCTTACAGAAAGCGGTAGAGAAGAAACGGCCCGAAAAGAACATGCATGTTCCAAATGCAATGCAACTGGACATAATTATAAAACGTGTAAGGCTCCAGAGCCATTTTTGTGATTTCCAACATTTGATTGTAATATTAAACTTGAAATGTTAAACTTGTAATCTTAAACTTGTAATCTTGAACTTGTAATGTTAAACTTCTAATATAAATCTGCCATCTCTACCAATAAGTTTGCCATCTCTACCAATAATTCTGCCATAGTAACAATATATCTACCTTTAGTAACAAATAAGTCTTCCATCAATAACATATAAGTCTGTCATCAGTAACATATAAGTCTACCGTCGTTAACATATAAGTCTGCCATCGTAAACTAATAAGTCTGCCACTATTACCAAATAAGTCTGCAACGTTAATTAATAAGTTTGGCATCGTGAACTAATAAGTCTGCCATATCTACTTAAACAAGTAAAAAAATGTAGCACCAATCAAGATTAAACCTACCACTATCGCTTTCAGCTTCGCAATCTCATCGGCATTGTTCTAAATCTTATCACGCATAATCTCCAAATTGGTATCACAAGGACATCTCCTTGTGTGCTCTTCATTCCGCAACCTTAAGATAGTTAATTCCTCTGCAATAGCTTCATCCCACCATTTGTGAATGTTGTATCCAAGATCCTCATGCAGTCGACACGTAAAGAATCTTCTCCCTAGATGGGTTGTTGTATAAGATTTCAAACACATACTCATCACGTTCTATGAATACCATTAATTTCCACAGCTTATGCTCTTCAACTGGGGCAAACGGACCGAATGCTGTTGGTGAAGGGATTATCCCTTGGAAAAATTTATGCACCGAGGCAAGCAAATCATTTGAATTTTTTGGTGGTGGTGGTGGTGGTGGTGGTGGGTTTACACTTTTCACAACCACTCTCTTCATTGTAGAATTTCCTTCAAAAGGGGTTCTTTGGGTTCTCGCCAATTGTGGTTAACATTTTCCTTAGTCCACTTTGTCATCTAAACCTTTAATTTGACTTACCATAGCATCTAGAGCGTTACCAAATAATTTGTTTGACTCCCGAACATTGGGATCGAAAAAAGTTCCTGTAGACAATTCGTTACCTTGAACAACAAGTTCTTTCTTTTTTGACAAATTGGATTTCTTTTCAATATGGGTTCTCAAATCTGGTTGTGACCCACTCTTGTTACCTGGGGTTCTCACGTTGCGTAGGGTTCTCACATCCTATTTTGTCCCACTTTTGTTACCTGGAGTTCTCGTACTTGGGGATCTAGCATCCTCTTTTGACCCACTCTTGTTGCTTGGGGTCCTCAAATTCTCCTCAGGAGTTCTTGTCCTCGCATCATCAACCTTCTCTCCTTTTTTCCTAGATCGAGCGTACTTTTTCTTTACAACACAACGGATTGGATTCTCATCGTCTGATGTAGCTCGCATTGTTGCCATCCAAGACTGGACATAAAGTAATAAGAACAATAAGTCTGCCAACATTAAAAAATGTACAAGCAAAACTGCGGTAAATGAACTATGATTCTGTCACCACGAATGACATAACAAATCTGTCACTTAATAAAACAAGATAAACAAGTCTGCTACCACATATAGTAAAATAAGAAATCAGTCACATAATAAAACATGTGACAAACAAGTCTGCTAATATATACAAAATCTGCCACAGTAAAATAACAAATCTGTCACAATATAAAACAAAAACAAGTCTGCCACGTAAACAACCAGCCATAACTATAATAAAACTGCCATTAATTTAAAAACAAAGAAACTACTTACCATTTCTTTGTTGCTTGCTCAGTCTTCTTCGGGTTCATGAGCACTCGACATTACAGTATCTCTTGGTCCCATAGCTGCATTATTTCTCTAGATTTGAAATCTTCTCATGAAACTCTCCTTCCAACGAAGTCACTTTCTCATCAATTAGATTCACTTTTGCTTCTAAACCTTCAATTCTGGAAGTCAGAAGCCTTACAGTTTCAGAAACACTAGTGAGAATCATTCCATCACTCCAAGAACTTTTCCCACCGGTTCCTTCATCACAAGTTTCTTTTTTCTTTTTTCTTTTTCTTCAACGATTCACGAGATCCACTTTTTTCAGAATCACCAACAACTTTCCTTTTCTTCTTCTTGGTCATTGGGGGTGATACATCTACCTGATCACATGCGGTTTCATCCAATCGATCATGCGGTATATCTATGATCAAATTGTCCAGCTTTGGATCTTCTTCTTCATTATCCCATTTGGGATATATCTCTTCTTCTTATTTTCTGATTAAATGTCTCACACATACCTTATTGTGAGCTTTCTTTTCTCCAGCGATAATATGATAAAACTCAAACCTTTTACGAGATCCACCCCAATAAAGAAGAGGAACTTCTTTTGTCTTTTTTTGTTTCCATACAACTCACCCAATCCAGGAACTGATTCGTACACCCAAATCAGCAAAGCATGAACACATCCATGTATTGTGTACGTCTTCTTTACATCAAATGCAATCATTTTGACAGACTCAATCAAAGTTGTAAAAGCAACACGACCCCAAGGATAGCTATCAAACCTCTCAGCATCAAACACTCTTTTAGTAGTATTCAAAGGAATTATGCTGTTAGGAGAAATGCCTCACACCCCAACAGAAAAAATGGCAAGGCAGCCTGTCATTTTCCTCTTCTCAAAACTCCAATTCTTACATTCGCCCAACACTTGTAGCAGATGGCTAAGGCTAGGACCTTCAACACTAGAAATATTAAGTTCTTCCCAAAACGCTCTATGGTAAACATCCCAATCATCTGAAACAATTTCATCATAGTTTAGACCTATGATTTCAGCAAATTCGTAGAGAGAAAACCTGAGTGGACGACCACTTATCAAGGACAACATCTCATTTCTTCCCTCAATCGCCAACTGGTGTGTTAGGAAGTAATGGACAACTTTCGCAGACCAAATGAACTCTGTTTCTTTTAGCTTGTTAGAAACACCAACTACTGAATTTCTCAGGAAATTCCAAACATCAACACCAACTGTTCCCTCTATCAATTCTAAGTTGGACAGAAAACAGTTGTGGTTCATACTCCGGTTTTGAATTGGCACTTTACCCTCTGGATAAAGAGTCATGGGGTAATTCTTTTTCACTGAATTCTTCATACCTAACAGAAAATTTTTTGAACAATAAGTCTGCCATTAAATAGAAATAAGTTTGTCATCCAATACAGATAAGTCTGACATGACTATCTGTTGTGAAATATTCACTAAATCTTCCAACACTATCTTTAATAAGTTTGCCACAGAAGTTACTCTAATCAGCGATTTATTTGTTCACAAAATCCGTCAATCTATCAACAATATCCATTATATCTTCTACCAATATTCAACAGTATCAAAAGTAATAAATCTGCCATCATATCAAAACATGTCTACCGTCAAAAATACATAAAATTTCCCACCAAAAATTCAAGTGATTCATGAAATATCGATTAAATCTCCTATAAAAAATTGTAAATCTACTATAAAATAACTGTAAATCTGCTATAAAAGAACTGTAAATCTGCCAACAAATCGGTTCACTTTACAACCTGTAATCTAAAAAAAATCTGGCACCAAAGCCAAATAAGTTTGCCGTCAAAGCAAAATAAATTTGTCATTAAAGTAAACTATATTTGTCATATATACAAAAAACCTGCCATATGTACAAATAAGTCTGCCACAATCTCAATATATTTCTCAATACGCGGGAAATTTGAAAACTGTAGTTTAATATAAATGAATAAAAACTTACCGGATTCTGTGTTGGATTTTCACAAAATCTACAATAAACAATGTATATGTTAATAACGAACGAGAATAGGGTTTCGATTTTAATGTTTCATCGATTTATGTCAGAAAATGATTTTTACACAATGCATGCAAGAAAATATGAAAAATATACCAAAGACGGCGACTGTTAAGCTGGAAGAGACGACTTACCACGATAGAAAACTAGAAAATAAAACTTCAAACTAACACAAAGTCGGCAAAACACAACAGTAGAAACACCGGAAGTCTCAGAGAACGAACACCAATGCGAGGAAACACAAAAATGTCACCGAAAATAAACACAAACACGTACAAACACGAAAATGAACACGAACACGTACAAATACGAAAATGTCACCAAGAATGGTGAAAGAGGTTTCTTTTTTTGGAAATCTGAAGTCAAAATCGTGAAAGGTTTAGGGTTTCGATAACATTTATTAAAACTGAAAAGACACGACCAATGACTGAAAAGACACGACCGTAGACATAATTACTCATTTAATTTTATTATTTTTTTTTCAATACATAATAGCATAATTGTAAACAAATCATGTTATCATGGTTTTCATGACTTTTAACCAAAGTTTTGGGCCATAACAGTAATCGTGCATAAAATGGGGTCATTTGGGTGATTACGGGATGAATGTGGGTCATTTTAGGTCATTACTCCATATTTTTATCACAATAAAGAAAATTGAGCTAGCTTAACGTGGGCTTTGGATTTGTGTCATTCTAAGCTCTAAATCAAAAGCTACAGACGATTTAGTGCGGACATGTAAAGTTCATCGGCCACTTAAAATGATCATTCTTAACTGATCATTGGTGATCATTGATTAGAGGCTTATAAATCAAGAGTAATGCATGACATCATGCAGTTCGAGATAGATTGGATAACTTGGATGCTTTGTCGTATCTATTTATGTCTCAAATTTTATCATAATATAGCAAATTGAGCTTGCTTAATATGGGCATTGGATTCACATCATTCTTAGCTATAAATCAAAAGTTACGGACGATTTAGTGCAGAGATGTCAAGTTGATCAGCCAGTTAAAATGATCATTCTAAACTGATCATTGATGCTCATTGAGTAAAGGCTTATAAATAAAGGACAACACATGGCATCACGCGGACATGTCAAGTTGATCGGCCAGTTGAAATGATCATTCTTAAGTGATCATTGGTGCTCATTGAGTTGAGACTTAAAAATGAAGCAAAATGCATGGCATCACGTAGTTCGGGATAGATTGGATGAGTTGGACACTTTGTCATATCTATTTCTGTCTCATATTTTGTCACAATATAGAAACTTAAGCTAGCTTAATGTGAACATTGGATTCGTATCATTCTCATCTCTAAATAAAAAGTTATGGACGATTTAGTGCATACATGTCAAATCTATAAATAAAAAGTTATGGACGATTCAGTGCATAAATCTCTAAATAAAACGTTATGGACGATTTAGTGCTAGTTAATTTGATCATTCTAAACTGATCATTGAGTCTCATTGAGTAAAGGCTTATAAATATGGCATAATGCATGGCATAACGCATGGCATAACGCAATTTGGGATAGATTTGATTAATTGGATGCTTTGCCTATCTGTTTCTGTCTCAAAATTTGTCAAAATATAGAAAATTGAGCTAGCTGAACGTGGGCTTTGGATTTGTGTCATTCTAAGCTCTAAATCAAAAGTTACGGACGATTTAGTGCGGACAAGTCAAATTGATAGGCATGTTAAAATGATCATTCTTAACTAATCATTGGTGCTCATTGAGTTGAGGCTTATAATTGAAGCGTAATGCATGGCATCACGCAGTTCAGGATGATTGGATAACTTGGACGATTTTTCATATCTATTTTTGTCTCAAATTTTGTCACAATATAAAAACTTGAGCTAGCTTATAGTCGACATTGGATTCGTGTCATTTTGAGCTCTAAAAAAAGTTATCAACAATTTAGTGTAGACATGTCAAGGTTATCAGCCAGTTAATTATATCATTCTAAACTGATCATTGCTGCTCATTGAGTAAAGGCTTATAAATAAAGCATATTGTATGGCATCACGTATTTTGGGTATAGATTGGATTACTTGGAGACTATTTCGTATCTACTTCTGTCTCAAAATTTGTCATAATGTCATAACGTGGGCATTGGATTCCTGTCATTCTGAGCTATAAATCAAAAGTTTCGGACGATTTAGTGCATACATATCAAGTTGATCGAACAGTTATAATGATCACTGGTGCTCATTGAGTAAGGGCTTATAAACGAAGCATAATGCACGGCATCACACAGTTTGGAAAAGATTGGATAACTTGGATGTTTTCTCGTATCTATTTCTGTTTCAAATTTTGTCACAATATAAAAAATTGAGCTATTTTAACGTGGGCATTGGATTCGTGTCAGTCTGAGCTCTAAATCAAAAGTTATTGACCATTTAGTGTAGACATGTCAAGTTGATCGGCCAATTAAAATGATCATTCTAAACTGATCATTGATGCTCATTGAGTAAAGGCTAATAAATAAACCACAATCCATGGCATTACACAGTTTTGATCGATTGGATTACTTGGGTGCTTTGTCGTATCTATTTCTATCTCAAAACTGGTCACAACATAGAAAATTGAGCTAGTTTAACGTGGGAATTGGATTCGTGTCATTCTGAGATATAAATTAAAAGTTTCGGACGATTTAGTGCAGACATTTCAAGTTGATCGACCAATAAAAATGATCATTCTAAACTCATCATTGATGCTCATTGAGTAAAGGCTTACAAATGAAGAACAATGCATGGCATCATGCAGTTTTGGGTAGATTGGATAACTTGGACACTTTGTCGTATCTACTTTTGTCACAAATTTTTTCACAACATAGAAAATTGAGCTAGCTTAACTTGTGCATTTGATTCGTATCATTCTGAGCTATAAATCAAAAATTACATACGATTTAGTGCAGACATGTCAAGGTTATCGGCGACTTAATTTGATCATTCTAAACTGATCATTGGTGATCATTGAGTAAGGGCTTATAAATCAAGCATAATGCATGACATCACGAAATTTGGGATAGATTTGATTACTTGTATGCTTTATCATATCCATTTCTGTCTCAAAATTTGTCACAATATAGAAATAGAGTTAGCTTAACGTGGCCATTGGATTCGTGTCATTTTGAGCAATAAATCAAATGTTACGGACGATTTAGTGCAAACATGTCAAGTTGACCGAAGAGTTAAAATGCTCACTGGTGCTTATTGAGTAAGGGCTTATCAATGAAGCATAATGCAATCTATCACACAGTTCGAGATAGATTGGACAACTTGGACGTTTTTCGTATCTATTTCTATCTCAAATTTGGTCACAATATAAAAAATGAGCTAGTTTAACTTGGGCATTGGATTCGTGTCATTCTGAGCAATAAATCAAAAGTTACGGACGATTTAGTGCATACATGTCAATTTGATCAGCCAGTTAAAATGATCATTCTACACTTATCATTGATTCTGATTGAGTAAAGCCTTATAAGTAAAGCACAGTGCATGGCGTCACGCAATTTCCGTATATTGGAATATTTGGATGCTTTGTCCTATATATTTTTGTCTCAAAACTTGTCACAATAGAGAAAATTGAGCTAGTTTAACGTGGGCATTAGATTCATGTCATTCTGAGAAATAAATCAAAAGTTACGGACGATTTAATACAGACATGTCAAGTTGATCAGCTAGTTAAAATGATCATTCGACGCTTATCATTGGTGCTCATTGAGTAAAGCCTTATAAGTAAAGCATAGCGCATGGCAACATGCAGTTTAAATATATTGGATAATTTGGATCCTTTGTCGTATCTATTTTTGTCTCAAAACTTGTTACAATATAGAAGATTGAGCTAGCTTAACGTGTGCATTGGATTCGTGTAATTCTGAGCTATAAATCAAAAGTTACCAACGATTTAGTGCAGAGATGTCAAGTTGATCGACCAGTTAAAATGATCATTCTAAACTCATCATTGATGCTCATTGAGTAAAGGCTATAAATGAAGCACAATACATGGCATTACGCAGTTTGGATAAATTGGATTACTTGGGTTCTTAGTGTTAGCTATTTCTGTCTCAAAACTGGTCACAACATAGAAAATTGAGCTAGCTTAACATGGGAATTGGATTCATGTCATTCTGAGCTATAAATCAAAAGTTTCGGATGATTTATTGCAGACATGTCATGTTGATCAAGCAGTTAAAATGATCATTCTAAACTCATCATTGATGCTCATTGAGTAAAGGCTTACAAATGAAGAACAATGCATGACATCACACAGTTTTGGGTAGATTGGATAACTTGGACACTTTGTCATATCTATTTCTGTCTCAAATTTTGTCACAAGATAGAAAATTGAGCTATCTTAGCGTGGGCATTGGATTTGTATCATTCTGAGCTATAAATAAAAAATTACATACAATTTAGTGCAGACATGACAAGGTCATCGGCCACTTAATTTGATCATTCTAAACTGATCATTGGTGCTCATTGAGTAAAGGCTTATAGATGAAGCATAATGCATGAAATCACGAATTTGGGGACAGTTTGATTACTTTTATGCTTTACGGTATCCATTTTTATCTCAAAATTTGTCACAATATAGAAAATTCAGCTAGCTTAACGTGGGCATTGGATTCGTGTCATTCAGAGGTATAAAGCAAACGTTATGGACGATTTAGTGCAGACATGTCAAGTTGATCGAACAGTTAAAATGATCACTTGTGCTCATTGAATAAGGGATTATAAATGAAGCCTAATGCATGGCATCATGCAGTTCGAGATAGATTGGATAACTTGGATGTTTTATCGTATCTATTTCTGTCTCAAATTTTATCACAATATTAAAAATTGAGCTAGTTTAACGTGGACATTGGATTCGTGTCATTCTGAGCAATAAATCACAAGTTACGGACGATTTTGTGCAGAGATGTCAAGTTGATCAGCCAGTTAAAATGATCATTATACACTTAACATTGATGGTCATTGAGTAAAGCCTTATAAGTAAAGCATAGTGCATGGCATCACGCATTTTGGATATATTGGATTATTTGGATCCTTTGTCGTATCAATTTTTGTCTCAAAAGTGGTCACACCTATAGAATTTTGAGCTAGCTTAACGTGGGAATTGGATTCGTGTCTTTTGAGCTAGAAATCAAAAGTTTTGGACGATTTAGTGCAAACATGTCAAGTTGATCGACTAGTTAAAATGATTATTATAAACTGATCATTGATGCGCATTGAGTAAAGGCTTACAAATGAAGCACAATGCATGGCATCACGCAATTTTGGGTGAATTGGATAACTTGGACACTTTGTCGTATCTATTTCTGTCTCAAATTTTGTCACAATATTGAAAATTGAGCTAGCTTAACATGGGCATCGGATTCGTATCATTCTGAGCTATAAATCAAAAATTACATATGATTTAGTAAAGACTTGTCAAGGTTATCAGGCACTTAATTTGACCATTCTAAACTGATCATTGGTGCTCTTTGAGTAAAGGCTTATAAATGAAGCATAATGCATGACATCCCGAATTTTGGGATATATTTGATTACTTGTATGCTTTATCGTACCCATTTTTATCTCAAAATTTGTCACAATATAGAAAATTGAGCTAGTTTAACGTGGGCATTGGATTCATGTCATATTGAGCTATAAATCAAAAGTTATGGACGATTTAGTGCAGACATATGAAGTTGATTGAACAGTTAAAATGATAACTTGTGCTCATTGAGTAAGGGCTTATAAATGAAGCATAATGCATGGCATCACGCTATTCGAGATAGAATGGATAATTTGGACATTTTGTCGTATCTATTTCTGTCTGAAATTTTGTCACAATATAAAAAATTGTGCTAGTTTAACATGGGCATTGGATTCGTGTCATTGTGAGCAATAAATAAAAAGTTACGGACGATTTAGTGCAGAGATGTCAAGTTGATCAGCTAGTTAAAATGATCATTCTACACTTAACATTGATGGTCATTGAGTAATACCTAATAAGTAAAGCATAGTGCATGGCATCACGCAGTTTGGATATATTTGATTATTTGGATGCTTTATCATATCTATTTTTGTCTCAAAACTTGTCAGAATATAGAAAATTGAGCTAGCTTAACGTCGGCATATGATCCGTGTCATTTTAAGCTATAAATCAAAACTTACAGATGATTTAGTGCAGACATGTCAAGTTGATCGGCCAATTAAAATGATCATTCTAAACGGATCATTGATGATTATTGAGTAAAGGGTTATAGATAAACCCCAATGCATGCCACTACGCAGTTTTATTTAGATTGAATTACTTAGGTGCTTTATCATATCTATTTTTGTCTCAAAACTGGTCACACACATAGAAAATTGAGCTAGCTTAACGTGGGAATTGGATTCGTGTCATTTTGAACTATGAATCAAAAGTTTCGGACGATTTAGTGCAGACATGTCAAGTTGATCAACCAGTTAAAATGATCATTCTAAACTGATCATTGATGCTCATTGAGAAGAGGCTTACAAATGAAGCACAATGCATGACATCACGCAGTTTTGGGTAGATTGGATAAGTTGGACACTTTTTCTGTCTCAAATTTTGTCACAATATAGAAAATTGAGCTAGCTTAATGTGGGCATTGGATTCGTATCACTGTGAGCTATAAATCAAAAATTACATATGATTTAGTGCAGACATGTCAAGGTTATTGGCCGCTTAATTTGATCATTCTAAACTGATCATTGGTGCTCATTGAGTAATGGCTTATAAATGTTGCATAATGCATGACATCACGAATTTGGGATATATTTGATTACTTGTATGCTTTATCGTATCCATTTCTGTTTCAAAATTTGTCACAATACAAAAAATTGATCTAGCTTAACGTTGGCATTGGATTCGTGTCATTTTGAGCTGTAAATCAAAAGTTAAGAACGATTTAGTGCAGACATTTCAAGTTGATCGAACAGTTAAAATTATCACTGGTGCTCATTAAGGGCTTATAAATGAAGCATAATGCATGGTATCACGCAGTTCGAGATAGATTCCATAACTTGGACGTTTTGTCATATTTATTTCAATCTCAAATTTTGTCACAATATAAAAAATTGAGCTAATTTAACGTGGACATTGGATTCGTGTCATTGTGAGCAATTAATCAAAAGTTACAGAGATTAAGTGCAGATATGTCAAGTTGATCAGCCAGTTAAAATGATCATACTACATTTATCATTGATGGTCTTTGAGTAAAGCCTTATAAGTAAAGCATAGTGCATGGCATCATGCAGTTTGGATAGATTGGATTATTTGGATGCTTTCTCTTATCTATTTTTCTCTCAAAATTTGTCACAATATAGAAAATTGAGCTAGCTTAACGTTGGCATTGGGTTCGTGTCATTCTGAGCAATAAATCAAAAGTTACGGACGATTTAGTGCAGACATGACAAGTTGATCGGCCAATTAAAATTATCATTCTAAACTGATCATTGATGCTCATTGAGTAAAGGGATATAAATAAACCCCAATGCATGCCACTACGCAGTTTAAATAGATTGGATTACTTGGGTGTTTTGTCGTATCTAATTTTGTCTCAAAACTGGTCACACACATAGAAAATTGACCTAGCTTAACGTGGGAATTGGAGTCATGTCATTTTGAACTATAAAGCAAAAGTTTTGGACGATTTAGTGCAGACATGTCAAGTTGATCGACCAGTTAAAATGATCATTCTAAACTGATCATTGATGCTCATTGAGAAAAGGCTTACAAATGAAGCACAATGCATGGCATTACGCAGTTTTGGGTAGATAGGATAACTTGGACACTTTGTCGTACCTATTTATGTCTCAAATTTTGTTACAATATAGAAAATTGAGGTAGCTTAATGTGGGCATTGGATTCGTATATTTGTGAGCTATAAATCAAAATATACATACGATTTAGTGTAGACATGTCAAGGTTATCAGCCACTTAATTTGATCATTCTAAACGGATCATTGGTGGTCATTGAGTAAAGGCTTATAAATGAAGCATAATGCATGACATCGCGAATTTGGGGATAGATTTGATTCCTTGTATGCTTTATCGTATCCATTTCTGTCTCAAAATTTGTCACAATATAGAAAATTGATGTAGCTTAACGTCGGCATTGAATTCGTGTCATTTTGAGGTGTAAATCAAAAGTTAAGAACGATTTAGTGCAGACATGTCAAGTTGATCGAACAGTTAAAATTATCACTGGTGCTCATTAAGTTAAGGCTTATAAATGAAGCATAATGCATGGCATCACGCAGTTCGAGATAGATTGGATAACTTGGACGTTTTGTCGTATCTATTTTCGTCTTAAATTTTGTCAAAATATAAAAAATTGAGCTAATTTAACGTGGGCATTGGATTCGTATCATTGTGAGCAAGTAATCAAAAATTACGGAGATTTAGTGCAGATATGTCAAGTTGATCAGCGAGTTAAAATGATCATACTACACTTATCATTGATGGTCATTGAGTAAAGCCTTATAAGTAAAGCATAGTACATGGCATCATGCAGTTTGGATAGATTGGATTATTTGGATGTTTTCTCTTATCTATTTTTGTCTCAAAACTTGTCACAATATAGAAAATTGAGCTAGCTTAACGTTGGCATTGGGTTCGTGTCATTCTGAGCAATAAATCAAAAGTTACGGACGATTTAGTGCAGACATGACAAGTTGATCGGCCAATTAAAATTATCATTCTAAATTGATCATTGATGCTCATTGAGTAAGGGGTCATAAATAAACCCCGATGCATGCCATTACAAAGTTTAAATAGATTGGATTACGTGGGTGATTTGCTGTATCTATTTCTGTCTCAGAACTGGTCACACACATAGCAAATTGAGCTAGCATAACATGGGAATTGGATTCGTGTCATTCTGAGCTTTAGATCAAAAGTTTCGGACGATTTAGTGCAGACATGTCAAGTTTATAGACCAGTTAAAATGATCACTCTAAACTAATCATTGATGCTCATTGAGAAAAGGCTTACAAATGCATGGCATCACGCAGTTTTGGGTAGATTGGATAACTTCAACACTTCGTCGTATCTATTTTTGTCTCAAACTTTATCACAATATATAAAATTGAGCTAGCTTAATGTGGGCATTGGATTCGTATCATTGTGAGCTATAAATCAAAAATTACATACAATTTAGTGCAGACATGTCAAGGTTATCGGCCACTTAATTTGATCATTTTAAACTGATCATTGTTGCTCATTGAGTAAAAGCTTATTAATGAAGCATAATGCATGACATCATGAATTTTGGGATTGATTGGATTACTTGTATGCTTTCTCGTATCCATTTCTGTCTCAAAATTTGTCACAATATAGAAACTTGAGCTAGCTTAACGTGGCCATTGGATTCATGTCATTCTGATATTTAAATCAAAAGTTTCGGACGATTTAGTGCAGATATGTCAAGTTGATCAGCCACTTAAAATGATCATTCTACACTTCTTATTGATGCTCATTGAGTAAAGCCTTATAAGAAAAGCACAGCGCATGACATCAAGCAGTTTGGATATATTGGATTATTTGGATGCTTTGTCATATCTATTTTTGTCTCAAAACTTGTCACCATATAGAAAATTGAGTTAGCTTAACATGGCATTGGATTTCTGTCATTCTGTGCTATAAATCAAAAGTTACGAACAATTTAGTGGAGACATGTCAAGTTGAACGGCCTATTAAAATGATCATTCTAAACTGATCATTGATGCTAATTGAGTAAAGGCTTATAAATAAACCACAATGCATGGCATTACACAGTTTGAATAGATCGGATTACTTGGGTGCTTTGTCGTATCCATTTCTGTCTCAAAACTGGTCACAACATAGAAAATTGAGCTAGCTTGACGTAGGAATTGGATTCGTGTCATTATGAGTTATAAATCAAAAGTTTCGGACAATTTAGTGCGGAAAGTCAAGTTGATCTACCAGTTAAAATGATCATTCTTAACTCATCATTGATGCTCATTGAGTAAAGGCTTACAAATGAAGCACAATGCATGGCATCACACAGTATTGGGTAGATTGGATAACTTGGACACTTTGTCGTATCTATTTCTTTCTCAAATTTTTTCACAATATAGAAAATTGAGCTAGCTTAACGTGGGCATTGGATTCGTATCATGCTGAGCTATAAATAAAAAATTACATACGATTTAGTGCAGAAATGTCAAGGTTACCGACCACTTAATTTGATCATTCTAAACTGATCATTCTTGGTCATTGAGTAAGGGCTTATAAATGAAGCATAATGCTTGACGTCACGAATTTTGGGATAGATTTGATTATTTGTATGCGTTATCGTATCCACTTCTGTCTTAAAATTTGTAACAATATAGAAAATTGAGCTAGCTTAACGTGGGCATTTGATTCGTGTCACTCAGAGATATAAATCAAAAGTTACGGACGATTTATTGCAGACATGTCAAGTTGACCGAACAGTTAAAATGATCACTGGTGCTCATTGAGTAAGGGCTTATCAATAAAGCATAATGCATGGCATCACGCAGTTCGAGATAGATGGCATAACTCGGACGTTTTGTCGTATATCTTTCTGTCTTAAATTTTGTCACAATATAAAAAATTGTGCTAGTTTAACATGGGCATTGGATTCATGTCATTGTTAGCATTCTAAACTGATCATTGATGCTGGTTGAGTAAAGGCTTACAAATGAAGCACAATGCATGACATCATGCAGTTTTGGGTAGATTGGATAACATGGACACTTTGTCGTATGTATTTCTGTCTCAAATTTTGTCACAATATAGAAAATTGAGCTAGCTTAATGTGGGCATTGGATTCGTATCATTGTGAACTATAAATCAAAAATTACATACGATTTAGTGGAGATGTGTCAAGGTTATCGGCCACTTAATTTGATCATTTTAAACTGATCATTGGTGCTAATTCAGTAAACGCTTATAAATGAAGCATAATGCATGATATCACGAATTTTGGGATAGATTTGATTACTTGTATACTTTATTGTACCAATATCTGTTTCAAAATTTGTCACAATATAGAAAATTGATCAATTTTAACGTAGGCATTGGATTTGTGTCATTTTGAGCTATACATCAAAATTAACAAACGATTTAGTGCAGACATGTCAAGTTGATTCGTTAAACTTATCACTGGTGCTCATTAAGTAAGGGCTTATAAATGAAGCATAATGCATGGCATCACGGAGTTCAAGATGGATTGGATAACTTGGACGTTTTGTCGTACCTATTTCGGTCTCAAATTTTGTCATAATATAAAACATTGAGCTATTTTAACGTGGGAATTGGATTCGTGTCATTCTGAGCAATAAATCAAAAGTTACGGATGATTTAGTGCAGACATGTCAAGTTGGTCAGCCAGTTAAAATGATCATTCTACACTTATCATTGATGCTCATTGAGTAAAGCCTTATAAGTAAAGCACAACGCATGGCATCACGCCGTATGGATAAATTGGATTATTTGGATGCTTTGTCATATCAATTTTTGTCTCAAAAGTTGTAACAATATATAAAATTGAGCTAGTTTAACGTGTGCATTGGATTCGTGTCATTCGGCGCTATAAATCAAAAGTTACGCACGATTTAGTGCAGACATGTCAAGGTTATATGCCTATTAAAATGATCATTCTAAACTGATCATTGATGCTCATTGAGTAAAGGCTTATAAATAAGTCACAATGCATGGCATTACACAGTTTGGATAGATTGGATTACTTGGGTGCTTTGTCATATCCATTTCTGTCTCAAAACTGATCACAACATCGAAAATTGAGCTAGCTTAACGTGAGAATTTGATTCGTGTCATTATAAGCTATAAATCAAAAGTTTCGCACGATTTAGTGCAGACAGTCAAGTTTATCGACCAGTTAAAATGATCATTCTAAATCATCATTGATGCTCGTTGAGTAAAGGCTTACAAATGAAGCACAATGCACGGCATCACACAGTTTTGGGTACATTGGATAACTTGGACACTTTTTCGTATCTATTTCTTTCTCAAATTTTGTCACAATATAGGAAATTGAGATAGCTTAACGTGGGCAGTGGATTCGTATCATGCTTACCTATAAATCAAAAATTACATGTCAAGGTTATCGACCACTTAACTCGATCATTCTAAACTGATCATTTGTGGTCATTGAGTAAAGGCTTAGAAATGAAGCATAATGCATGACATCACGAATTTTTGGATAGATTTGATTACTTGTATGCGTTATCGTATCCACTTTTTTCTCAAAATTTGTCACAATATAAAAAATTGAGCTAACTTAATGTGGGCATTGGATTCGTGTCACTCAGAGATATAAATCAAAAGTTACGGACGATTTAGTGCAGACATGTCAAGTTGATCGAACAGTTAAAATGATCACTTGTGCTCATTGTGTAAATGCTTATAAATGACGCATAATGCATGGCATCACGCAGTTCGAGATAGATTGGATAACTTGGACGTTTTTTCGTATCTATTTTTGTCTCATATTTTGTCACAATACAAAAAATTGAGCTAGTTTAACGTGGGCATTGGATTCGTGTCATTTTGAGCAATAAATCAAAAGTTACGGAAGATTTAGTGCAGACTTGGCAAGTTGATCAGCCAATTAAAATGATCATTCTACACTTATCATTGATGCTTATTGAGTAAAGCCTTATAAGTAAAGCAGAGTGCATGGCATCACGCCGTTTGGATATATTGGATTATTTGGATGCTTTGTCATATCTATTTTTGTCTCAAAACTTGTCACATTGTAGAAAATTGAGCTAGTTTAACATGGGCATTGGATTCCTGTCATTCTGAGCTATAAATCAAAAATGTCGGACAATTTAGTGCAGACATGTCAAGTTGATCGAACAGTTAAAATCATCACTAGTGCTCATTAAGTAAAGGCTTATAAATAAAGCATAATGCATTACATCACGAATTTTCGGATAGATTTGATTACTTGTATGCTTTGTTTTATCCACTTCTGTCTCAAAATTTGTCACAATATAGAAAATTGAGCTAGCTTAATGTGGGCATTGGATTCAATGCACTCAGAGATACAAATCAAAAGTTACGGACGATTTAGTGCAGACATGTCAAGTTGATCGAACAGTTAAACTGATCACTTGTGCTCATTGAGTAAGGGCTTATAAATGAAGCATAATGCATGGCATCACACAGTTCGAGATAGATTGCATAACTTGGACTTTTTTTGTATCTATTTCTGTCTAAAATTTTGTCACAATATAAAAAATTGTGCTAGTTTAATGTGGGCATTGGACTCGTGTCATCGTGAGCAATAAATCAAAAGTTATGGACGATTTAGTGTAGACATGTCAAGTTGATCAGCTAGTGAAAATGATCATTATACACTTATCATTGATGCTCATTGAGTAAAGCCTTATAAATAAAGCACAGCGCATGGCATCACGCAGTTTGGATATATTGGATTATTTGGATAATTTGTCGTATCTATTTCTGTCTCAAAATTGGTCACATACATAGAAAATTGAGCTTGCTTAACGCGGGAATTGGATTCCTATCATTCTAAGCTATAAATCAAAAGTTTCAGACGATTTAGTGCAGACAAGTCAAGTTGATCGACCAGTTCAAATGATCATTCCAAACTCATCATTGATGCTCATTGAGAAAAGGCTTACAAATGAAGCACAATGCATGGCATCATGCAGTTTTGGGTAGATTGGATAACATGGGAACTTTGTCGTATCTAATTCTATCTCAAATTTTGTCACAATATATAAAATTGAGCTAGCTTAATGTGGGCATTGGATTCGTATCATTGTGAGCTATAAATCAAAAATTACATACGATTTAGTGCAGACATGTCAAGGTTATCGGCCACTTAATTTGATAATTTTAAACTGATCATTGGTGCTCATTGAATAAAGGCTTATAAATGAAGCATAATGCATGACATAACGAATTTTGGGATAGATTTGATTACTTGTATACTTTATCGTATCCATTTCTCACAATATAGAAAATAGATCTATTTTAATGTGGGCATTGGATTTGGCTCATTTTGAGTAATAAATCAAAATTGACGAACGATTTAGTGCAGACATGTCAAGTTTATCGAACAGTTAAAATTATCACTGGTGCTCATTAAGTAAGGGCTTATAAATAAAGCATAACGCATGGCACCACGAAGTTCGAGATAGATTGGATAACTTGGTCGTCTTGTGGTATCTATTTCGGTCTCAAATTTTGTCATAATATAAAAAATTGAGCTAGTTTAACATGGACATTGGATTCCTGTCATTCTGAGCAATAAATCAAAAGTTACGGATGATTTAGTGCAGACATGTCAAGTTGATCAGACAGTTAAAATGATCATTCTACACTTATCATTGATGCTCATTGAGTAAAACCTTATAAGTAAAGCATAGCGCATGGCATCACGCCGTTTGGATATATTTGATTATTTGGATGCTTTGTCATATATATTTTTGTCTCAAAATTTGTAACAATATAGAAAATTGAGCTAGTTTAACGTGGGCATTGGATTCGTGTCATTCGGCGCAATAAATCCAAAGTTACGCACGATTTAGTGCAGACATGTCAAGGTTATTGGCCTATTAAATTGATCATTCTAAACTGATCATTGATGCTCATTCAGCGAAGGCTTATATATAAACCACCATGCATGGCATTACACAGTTTGGATAGATTGGATTACTTGGGTTCTTTGTAGTATCCATTTATGTCTCAAAACTAGTCACAACATAGAAAATTGAGCTAGCTTAACGTGAGAATTTGATTTGTGTCATTATGAGCTATAAATCAAAAGTTTCGGACGATATAGTGCAGAAAGTCAAGTTTATCGACCAGTTAAAATGATCATTCTAAATCATCATTGATGCTCATTGAGTAAAGGCTTACAAATGAACCACAATGCATGGCATTACACAGTTTTGGGTAGATTGGATAACTTGGACACTTTTTCGTATCTATTTCTTTCTCAAATTTTGTCATAATATAGAAAATTGACTTAGCTTAACGTGGGCATTGGATTCGTATCATGCTGAGCTATAAATCAAAAATTACATACAATTTAGTACAGCATTATCAAGGTTATCAACCACTTAATTTCATCATTCTAAACTGATCATTCGTGGTCATTGAGTAAAGGCTTATAAAAGAAGCATAATGCATGACATCACGAATTTTGGGATAGATTTGATTACTTGTATGCGTTATCGTATCCACTTCTGTCTCAAAATTTTTCACCATATAGAAAATTGAGCTAGCTTAACTTGGGCATTGGATTCGTGTCACTTAGAGATATTAATCAAAAGTTACGGACGATTTAGTGCAGACATGTCAAGTTGATCGAACAGTTAAAATGATCACTGGTGCTCATTGAGTAAGTGCATATAAGTGACGCATAATGCATGGCATCACGTAGTTCGAGATAGATTGGATAACTTGGACATTTTGTCGTATCTATTTCTGTCTCATATTTTGTCACAATATATAAAATTGAGCTAGTTTAACGTGGGCATTGGATTCGTGTCATTGTGAGCAAAAAATCAAAAGTAACAGACGTTTTAAAGTAGACATGTCAAGTTGATCAGCCAATTAACATGATCATTCTACACTTATGAATGATGCTCATTGAGTAAAGCCGTATAAGTAAAGCACATCGCATGGCATCACGCCGTTTTGATATACTGGATTATTTGGATGCGTTGTCATATCTATTTTAGTCTCAAAACTTGTCACAATATAGAAAATTGAGCTAGTTTAACGTGGGCATTGGATTCGTGTCATTCTGAGCTATAAATCAAAAGTTTCGAATGATTTAGTGCAGACATATCAAGTTGATCGAACAGTTAAAATGATCACCGGTACTCATTAAGTAAGGGCTTATAAATAAAGCATAATGCAGGACATCACGAATTTTGGCATAGATTTGATTACTTGTATGCTTTATCGTATCCACTTTTGTCTCAAAATTTGTCACAATATAGAAAATTGAGCTAGCTTAACGTGCGCATTGGATTCATGTCACTTAGAGATATAAATCAAAAGTTACGGACGATTTAGTGCAGACATATCAAGTTGATCGAACAGTTAAAATGATCACTTGTGCTCATTGGGTAAGGGCTTATAAATGAAGCATAATGCATGGTATCACGCAGTTCGAGATAGATTCCATAACTTGGACGTTTTGTCGTATCTATTTCTGTCTCAAATTTTGTAACAATAAAAAAAATTGTGCTAGTTTAAAGTGGGCATTGGATTCGTGTCATTGTGAGCAATAAATTAAAAGTGATGGACGATTTAGTGTAGACATGTCAAGTTGATCAGCCAGTTCAAATGATCATTCTACACTTATCATTGATGCTCATTGAGTAAAACCTTATAAGTAAAGCACAGCGCATGGCATCACGCAGTTTAGATATATTGGATTCTTTGGATGCTTTGTCATATCTATTTTTGCCTCAAAACTTGTCACAATATGTAAAACTGAGTTAGCTTAACGTGGGCATGGGATGCATGTCATTTCGGGCAATAAAACAAAAGTTACGGACGATTTAGTGCAGACATGTCAAGTTGATCGGCCTATTAAAATGATCATTCTAAAATGATCATTGATGCTAATTGAGTAAAGGCATATAAATAAACCACAATGCATGTCATTACACAATTTGGACAGATTGGATTACTTGGGTGCTTTAGTCGTATCTATTTCTATCTCAATATTGGTTACACACATAGAAAATTGAGCTAGCTTAACGTGGGAATTGGATTCCTCTTATTCTGAGCTATAAATCAAAAGTTTCGGACGATTTAGTGCAGACATGTCCAATTGATCAACCAGTTCAAATGATCATTCTAAACTCATCATTGATGCTCATTGAGAAAAGGCTTACAAATGAAGCACAATGCATGGCGTCATGAAGTTTTGGGTAGATTGGATAACATGGACACTTTGTCGTATATATTTATGTCTCCAATTTTGTCAAAATATAGAAAATTGAGCTAGCTTAATGTGGACATTGGATTCGTATCATTGTGAGCTATAAATTAGAAATTACATATGATTTAGTGTAGACATGTCAAGGTTTTGGCCATTTAATTTGATCATTTTAAACTGATCATTGGTGCTCATTGAGTAAAGGATTATAAATGAAGCATAATGCATGACATCACGAATTTTGGGATAGATTTGATTACTTGTATACTTTATCGTATCCATTTCTGTTTCAAAATTTGTCACAATATAGAAAATTTATCTAGTTTGGATATATTGGATTCTTAGGATGCTTTGTCATATCTATTTTTGTCTCAAAACTTGTCACAAAATGAAAAATTGAGCTAGATTACCATGGGCATTGTATACGTGTCATTTTGCGCTATAAATCATAACTTACGGACGATTTAGTGCAGACATGTCAAGTTGATCGGCCTATTAAAATGATCATTCTAAACAAATCATTGATGCTCATTGAGTAAAGGCTTATAAATAAACCACAATGCATGGCATTACACAGTTTGGATAGATTGGATTACTTGGATGCTTTAGTCGTTTCTATTTCTGTCTCAAAATTGGTCACACACATAGAAAATTGAGCTAGCTTAACATGGGAATTGGATTCCTGTCATTCTGAGCTCCAAATCAAAAGTTTTGGACGATTTAGTGCAGACATGTCAAGTTGATCGACCAGTTCAAATGATTATTCTAAACTCATCATTGATGCTCATTCAGAAAAGGCTTACAAATGAAGCACAATGCATGGCATCATCCAGTTTTGGGTAGATTGGATAACATGGACACTTTGTCGTATCTATTTCAGTTTCAAATTTTGTCACAATATAGAAAATTGAGCTAGCTAAATGTGGACATTGGATTCGTATCATTGTGAGCTATAAATCAAAAATTACATATGATTTAGTGCAGACATGTCAAGGTTATCGACCATTTAATTTGATCATTTTAAACTGATCATTGGTGCTCATTGAGTAAAGGCTTATAAATGAAGCATAATGCATGACATCACGAATTTTGGGAGAGATTTGATTACTTGTATACTTTATCGTATCCATTTCGGTTTCAAAATTTGTCACAATATAGAAAATTGATCTAGCTTAACGTGGGCATTGGATTCGTGTCATTTTGAGCTATAAATCAAAATTTACGAACAATTTAGTGCACACATTTCAGTTGATCGAACAGTTAAAATTATCACTGGTGCTCATTAATTTAGGGCTTATAAAAGAATCATAATGCATGGCATCACACAGTTCGAGATAGATTGGATAACTTGAATGTTTTGTCGTATCTATTTCTGTCTCAAATTTTAATATAAAAATTGAGCTAGTTTAACGTGGGCATTGGATTCGTGTCATTATGAGCAATAAATCAAAAGTTACGGACGATTTCGTGCAGACATGTCAAGTTGATCAGCCAGTTAAAATGATCATTCTACACTTATCATTGATGCTCATTGTGTAAAGCCTAATAAGTAAAGCACAGCGCATGGCATCACGCAGTTTGGATATATTGGATTATTTGGATGCTTTGTCATATCTATTTTTGTCTCAAAACTTGTCACAAAATAGAAAATTGAGCTAGCTTAATGTGGGCATTGGATATGTATCATTCTGCGCTATAAATCAAAAGTTACAGACGATTTAGTGCATACATGTCAAGTTGATCGACCTATTGAAATGATCATTCTAAACTCATCATTGATGCTCATTGAGTAAAGACTTATAAATAAACCACAATGCATGGCAATACATATTTTGGATAGATGGGATTACTTGGTTGCTTTGTCGTATCTATTTCTGTCTCAAAATTGGTCACAACATAGAAAATTGAGCTAGCTTAACGTGGGAATTGGATTCGTGTCATTATGAGCTATAAATCAAAAGTTTTGGACGATTTAGTGGAGACAGTCAAGTGGATCGGCCAGTTAAAATGATTATTCTAAACACATCATTAATGCTCATTGAGTAAAGGCTTACAAATGAAGCACAATGCATGGCATCACACAGCTTTGGGTAGATTGGATAACTTGGACATTTTGTCGTATCAATTTCTATCTCAAATTTTATCATAATATTGAAAATTGAGCTAGCTTAACGTGGGCATTGGGTTCGTATCATGCTGCGCTATAAATCAAAAGTTATGGGCGATTTAGTGTGGACGTGTCAAGTTCACCAAGTAGTTAAAATGATCATTGTTAACCGATCATAGTGATATCAGAATCGAAATTTCTTGCCGCTCTTGTGAGCAGTCAAATTAGTCCATCATGATTTGTTTGATCAAATTTTCTAAAAATTTGATATTTTTGTTTTGAGTCAATCCAATATCAATAAATAATGTAACTCGGAAAGTTTTAAAAATTTGAACTTATTTTTCTGTTTCTATGTTATTGTAGTAAATAAAACGTTAATGTTCATTCCGGATGAAAATTAAAATGTTTCTATCCATTCAGAGCCGAATTCTTATTAATCCCATTCTTTCTTATGTTATCATTGTGTATCTAATTTCACGTTTATCCTTTGTTTTTGAACATGTGTACGTAGTCTTGCGTTTAGGTTTTCCATTTATATGTTATGAAAATATGTTGATTGATCCATGTTGTTTTACTGATTGGAGTCTTTAGATTCGTCCATTTATGATATCTTTCATGCTACATTATACTTGATCACCAGATATCTATAGATCGTATATATTTTGCACCCGGTAGGTGTTTGATTAGCATCGAGTGTTTGGTTTTCAAGTTCTTGTGTATCTTTCAATTCATTGTTTTTTGTTGTTTTTGTAGTCTTGTTATCTCTTAGATCAAGTTGCGTTATAGTATTCCTACTGTATACGTTTCTTTTATTGACCTATATGCGTTCATATTGGTTTTTGCGAACGGCTAAACCCACATGAGTTGAATACAACTTGAAGGGAGAAGAAAACGCGTTTTGGAATAGATTGTAAGGGATGGACACTTTTCAAATAATAGTAAAACTTTAGATACATAATTGAAAAAGGAGTTAGTTTTATTTTATGGTGAACAATATGACACTCACATATTAGATTCAAAATTCCGATTGTTTGGGTGAAGTTTTATCAATGAAGCAAAATGCATGGCATTACACAGTATGTTAAATATATGATTAAACGGAGACTTTTCCGTATCTATTTTAGGCTGCAAGCTGGTCATCATATAGCAAATTAGGTTAGCTGAATGTGGGCGTTGGATTCATGTCATTTTGAGCTCTAAATCAAAAGTTATGGGCGATTTAGTGTGGACATGTCAAGTTCACCAAGTAGTTAAAATGATCATTGTTAACCGATCACATTGATATCAGAAACAAAATTTCTTGCCGCCGTTGTGATCACTCAAATTATTCCATCATGATTTGTTTGATCAAATTTTCTAAAAACTTGATATTTTTTGTTTTGAGTCAATCCAATGTCAATAAAAAATTGTAACTCAGAAAGTTTTAAAAATTTGAACTTATTTTTCTGTTTCTATGTTGTCGTTGTAAATAAAACGTTAATGTTCTTTCTGGATGAAAATTTTAATGTTTCTATCCATTCAGAGCCGAATTCTTATTAATCCCATTCTTTCTTATGTTATCATTGTGTATCTAATTTCACGTTTATCCTTTGGTTTTGAACATGCGTACGTAGTCTTGCGTTTAGGCTTTCCATTTATATGTTATGAAAATATGTTGATTGATCCATGTTATTTTACTGATTGGAATCTTTAGATTCGTCCATTTATGATATCTTTCCTGCTACATTATACTTGATCACCAGATATCTATAGATCGTATATATTTTTCACCCGGTAGGTGTTTGATTAGCATAGAGTGTTTGGATTTCAAGTTCTTGTGTATCTTTCAATTCATTGTTTTTTGTTGTTTTTGTAGTCTTGTTATCTCTTAGATCAAGTTGCGTTATAGTATTCCTACTGTATACGTTTCTTTTATTGAGCTATATGCGTTCATATTGGTTTTTGCGAACGGCTAAACCCAGATGAGTTGAATACAACTTGAAGGGAGAAGAAACCGCGTTTTGGAATAGATTGTAAGGGATGGGCACTTTTCAAATAATAGTAAAACTTTAGATACATAATTGAAAAAGGAGTTAGTTTCATTTTATGGTGAACAATATGACACTCACATATTATATTCAAAATTCGGATTGTTTGGGTGAAGTTTTATCAATGAAGCAAAATGCATGGCCTTACACAGTATGTGAAATATATGATTAAACGGACACTTTTCCGTATCTATTTTAGGCTGAAAGCTGGTCATAATATAGAAAATTAGGTTAGCTGAATGTGGGCATTGGATTCATGTCATTTTGAGCTCTAAATCAAAAGTTATGCGTGATTTAGTGTGGACGTGTCAAGTTCACCAAGTAGTTCAAATGATCATTGTTAACCGATCACATTGATATCAGAAACAAAATTTCTTGCCGCCGTTGTGATCACTCAAATTATTCCATCATGATTTGTTTGATCAAATTTTCTAAAAATTTGATATTTTTGTTTTGAGTCAATCCAATATCAATAAATAATGTAACTCGGAAAGTTTTAAAAATTTGAACTTATTTTTCTGTTTCTATGTTATTGTAGTAAATAAAACGTTAATGTTCATTCCGGATGAAAATTAAAATGTTTCTATCCATTCAGAGCCGAATTCTTATTAATCCCATTCTTTCTTATGTTATCATTGTGTATCTAATTTCACGTTTATCCTTTGTTTTTGAACATGTGTATGTAGTCTTGCGTTTAGGTTTTCCATTTATATGTTATGAAAATATGTTGATTGATCCATGTTGTTTTACTGATTGGAGTCTTTAGATTCGTCCATTTAGGATATCTTTCATGCTACATTATTCTTGATCACCAGATATCTATAGATCGTATATATTTTGCACCCGGTAGGTGTATGATTAGCATCGAGTGCTTGGTTTTCAAGTTCTTGTGTATCTTTCAATTTAAGTTTTTTTGTTGTTTTTGAAGTCTTGTTATCTCTTAGATCAAGTTGCGTTATAGTATTCCTACTGTATACGTTTCTTTTATTGACCTATATGCGTTCATATTGGTTTTTAAGAACGGCTAAACCCACATAAGTTGAATACAACTTGAAGGGAGAAGAAAACGCATTTTGGAATAGATTGTAAGGGAAGGACACTTTTCAAATAATAGTAAAACTGTAGATACATAATTGAAAAAGGAGTTAGTTTTATTTTATGGTGAACAATATGACACTCACATATTAGATTCAAAATTCCGATTGTGTGGGTGAAGTTTTATCGATGAAGCAAAATGCATGGCATTACACAGTATGTGAATATATGATTAAACGGACACTTTTCTGTATCTATTTTAGGCTGAAAGCTGGTCATAATATAGAAAATTAGGTTAGCTGAATGTGGGCGTTGGATTCATGTCATTTTGAGCTCTAAACCAAAAGTTATGGGCGATTTAGTGTGGACGTGTCAAGTTAACCAACTAGTTAAAATGATCATTGTTAACCGATCACATTGATATCAGAAAAAAAATTTCTTGCCGCCCTTGTGATCACTCAAATTATTCCATCATGATTTGTTGGATCAAATTTTCTAAAAAAGTGATATTTTTTGTTTTGAGTCAATCCAATATCAATAAAAAATTGTAACTCCGAAAGCTTTAAAAATTTGAACTTATTTTTCTGTTTCTATGTTGTCGTAGTAAATAAAACGTTAATGTTCCTTCTGGATGAAAATTTTAATGTTTCTATCCATTCAGACCCGAATTCTTATTAATCCCATTCTTTTTATGTTATCATTGTGTATATAATTTCATGTTTCTCCTTTGTTTTTGAACATGTGTACGTAGTCTTGCGTTTTGGTTTTCCATTTATATGTTTTTAAAATATGTTGACTGATCCATGTTGTTTTACTGATTGGCATCTTTAGATTCCTCCATTTATGATGTCTTTCATGCTACATTATACTTGATCACCAGATATCTATAGATCGTATATATTTTGCACCCGGTAGGTGTTTGATTAGCAAGGAGTCTTTTGTTTTCAAGTTCTTGTGTATCTTTCAATTCGTTGTTTTTCGGTTGCATTTGTAGTCTTGTTATCGCTTAGATCAAGTTGCGTTATAGTATTCCTACTGTATATGTTTCTTTTATTGACCTATATGCGTTCATATTGGTTTTTGCGAGCGGCTAAACACACATGAGCTCAATACAACTTGAAGGGAGAAGAAAACGCGTTTTGGAATAGATTATAAGGGATGCACACTTTTGAAATAATTGTAAAACTTTGGATACATAATTGAAAATGGAGTTAGTTTCATTTTATGGTGAACAATATGACACTCACATATGAGATTCAAAATTCCGGTCGTTTGGGTGAAGTTTTAACAATGAAGCAAAATGCATGGCATTACACAGTACGTGAAAGATATGATTAAACGGAGACTTTTCCGTATCTATTTTAGGCTGAAAGCTGGTCATAATATTGAAAATTAGGTTAGCTGAATGTGGGCGCTGGATTCGTGTCATTCTGAGCTCTAAATCAAAAGTTATGGGCGATTTAGTGTGGACGTGTCAAGTTCACCAACTAGTTAAAATGATCATTGTTAACCGATCATAGTGATATCAGAATCGAAATTTCTTGCCGCTCTTGTGAGCAGTCAAATTAGTCCATCATGATTTGTTTGATCAAATTTTCTAAAAATTTGATATTTTGTTTTGAGTCAATCCAATATCAATAAATAATGTAACTGGAAAGTTTTAAAATTTGAACTTATTTTCTGTTTCTATGTTATTGTAGTAAATAAACGTTAATGTTCCTTCGGATGAAAATTTTAATGTTTCTATCCATTCAGAGCGAATTCTTATTAATCCCATTCTTTTTATGTTATCATTGTGTATCTAATTTCACGTTTATCCTTTGTTTTTGAACATGTGTACGTAGTCTAGCGTTTAGGTTTTCCATTTATATGTTATGAAAATATGTTGATTGATCCATGTTGTTTTACTGATTGGAGTCTTTAGATTCGTCCATTTATGATATCTTTCATGCTACATTATACTTGATCACCAGATATCTATAGATCGTATATATTTTGCACCCGGTAGGTGTTTGATTAGCATCGAGTGTTTGGTTTTCAAGTTCTTGTGTATCTTTCAATTCATTGTTTTTTGTTGTTTTGTAGTCTTGTTATCTCTTAGATCAAGTTGCGTTATAGTATTCCTACTGTATACGTTTCTTTTATTGACCTATATGCGTTCATATTGGTTTTTGCGAACGGCTAAACCCACATGAGTTGAATACAACTTGAAGGGAGAAGAAAACGCGTTTTGGAATAGATTGTAAGGGATGGACACTTTTCAAATAATAGTAAAACTTTAGATACAAAATTGAAAAAGGAGTTAGTTTTATTTTATGGTGAACAATATGACACTCACATATTAGATTCAAAATTCCGATTGTTTGGGTGAAGTTTTATCAATGAAGCAAAATGCATGGCATTACACAGTATGTTAAATATATGATTAAACGGAGACTTTTCCGTATCTATTTTAGGCTGCAAGCTGGTCATAATATAGAAAATTAGGTTAGCTGAATGTGGGCGTTGGATTCATGTCATTTTGAGCTCTAAATCAAAAGTTATGGGCGATTTAGTGTGGACGTGTCAAGTTCACCAAGTAGTTAAAATGATCATTGTTAACCGATCACATTGATATCAGAAACAAAATTTCTTGCCGCCGTTGTGATCACTCAAATTATTCCATCATGATTTGTTTGATCAAATTTTCTAAAAACTTGATATTTTTTGTTTTGAGTCAATCCAATGTCAATAAAAAATTGTAACTCAGAAAGTTTTAAAAATTTGAACTTATTTTTCTGTTTCTATGTTGTCGTAGTAAATAAAACGTTAATGTTCTTTCTGGATGAAAATTTTAATGTTTCTATCCATTCAGAGCCGAATTCTTAATAATCTCATTCTTTTTATGTTATCATTGTGTATCTAATTTCATGTTTCTCCTTTGTTTTTGAACATGTGTACATAGTCTTGCGTTTAGGTTTTCCATTTATATGTTATGAAAATATGTTGATTGGTCCATGTTGGTTTACTGATTTGCGTCTTTAGGTTCCTCCATTTATGATGTCTTTCATGCTCTATTATACTTGATCACCAGATATCTATAGATCGTATATATTTTGCACCCTGTAGGTGTTTGATTAGCATGGAGTCTTTTGTTTTCAAGTTCTTGTGTATCTTTCAATTCGTTGTTTTCTGTTGCATTTGTAGTCTTGTTATCTCTTAGATCAAGTTGCGTTATAGTATTCCTACTGTATATGTTTCTTTTATTGACCTATATGCGTTCATATTGGTTTTTGCGAGCGGCTAAAGACACATGAATTGAATACAACTTGAAGGGAGAAGAAAACGCCTTTTGGAATAGATTGTAAGGGATGGACACTTTCGAAAGAATAGTAAAACTTTGGATACATAATTGAAAATGGAGTTAGTTTCATTTTATGGTGAACAATATGACACTCACATATGAGATTCAAAATTTTGGTCGTTCATGTGAAGTTTTATCAATTAAGCAAAATGCATGATATTACACAGTATGTGAAAGATATGATTAAACAGAGATTTTTGCGTATCTATTTTAGGCTGAAAGCTCGTCATAATATAGAAAATTAGGTTAGCTGAATGTGGGCGCTGGATTCGTGTCATTCTGAGCTCTAAATCAAAAGTTATGGGTGATTTAGTGTGGAAGTGTCAAGTTCACCAAGTAGTTAAAATGATCATTGTTAACCGATCATAGTGATATCAGAAATGAAAGTTCTTGCCGCTCTTGTGAGCAGTCAAATTAGTCCATCATGATTTGTTTGATCAAATTTTCTAAAAATTTGATATTTTTGTTTTGAGTCAATCCAATATCAATAAATAATGTAACTCGGAAAGTTTTAAAAATTTGAACTTATTTTTTGTTTCTATGTTATTGTAGTAAATAAAACGTTAATGTTCCTTCCGGATGAAAATTTTAATGTTTCTATCCATTCAGAGCCGAATTCTTATTAATCCCATTCTTTCTTATGTTATCATTGTGTATCTAATTTCACGTTTATCCTTTGGTTTTGAACATGCGTACGTAGTCTTGCGTTTAGGCTTTCCATTTATATGTTATGAAAATATGTTGATTTATCCATGTTGTTTTACTGATTGGAATCTTTAGATTCGTCCATTTATGATATCTTTCATGCTACATTATACTTGATCACCAGATATCTATATATCGTATATATTTTGCACCCGGTAGGTGTTTGATTAGCATCGAGTGTTTGGTTTTCAAGTTCTTGTGTATCTTTCAATTCATTGTTTTTTGTTGTTTTTGTAGTCTTGTTATCTCTTAGATCAAGTTGCGTTATAGTATTCCTACTGTATATGTTTCTTTTATTGACCTATATGCGTTCATATTGGTTTTTGCGAGCGGCTAAACACACATGAGCTCAATACAACTTGAAGGGAGAAGAAAACGCATTTTGGAATAGATTATAAGGGATGCACACTTTTGAAATAATTGTAAAACTTTGGATACATAATTGAAAATGGAGTTAGTTTCATTTTATGGTTAACAATATGACACTCACATATGAGATTCAAAATTCTGGTCGTTCATGTGAAGTTTTATCGATGAAGCAAAATGCATGATATTACACAGTATGTGAAAGATATGATTAAACAGAGATTTTTGCGGATCTATTTTAGGCTGAAAGCTCGTCATAATATAGAAAATTAGGTTAGCTGACTGTGGGCGCTAGATTCGTGTCATTCTGAGCTCTAAATCAAAAGTTATGGGTGATTTAGTGTGGACGTGTCAAGTTCACCAACTAGTTAAAATGATCATTGTTAACTGATCATAGTGATATCAGAAACGAAAGTTCTTGCCGCTCTTGTGAGCAGTCAAATTAGTCCATCATGATTTGTTTGATCAAATTTTCTAAAAATTTGATATTTTTTTGAGTCAATCCAATATCAATAAATAATGTAACTCGGAAAGTTTTAAAAATTTGAACTTATTTTTTTGTTTCTATGTTATTGTAGTAAATAAAACGTTAATGTTCCTTCCGGATGAAAATTTTAATGTTTCTATCCATTCAGAGCCGAATTCTTATTAATCCCATTCTTTTTATGTTATCATAGTGTATCTAATTTCATGTTTCTCCTTTGTTTTCGAACATGTGTATGTAGTCTTGCGTTTAGGTTTTCCATTTATATGTTATGAAATTATGTTGATTGGTCCATGTTGTTTTACTGATTGGCGTCTTTAGATTCCTCCATTTATGATGTCTTTCATGCTCCATTATACTTGATCACCAGATATCTATAGATCGTATATATTTTGCACCCGGTAGGTGTTTGATTAGCATGGAGTGTTTGGTTTTCAAGTTCTTGTGTATCTTTCAATTCGTTGTTTTCTGTTGCATTTGTAGTCTTGTTATCTCTTAGATCAAGTTGCGTTATAGTATTCCTACTGTATACGTTTCTTTTATTGAGCTATATGCGTTCATATTGGTTTTTGCGAACGGCTAAACCCAGATGAGTTGAATACAACTTGAAGGGAGAAGAAACCGCGTTTTGGAATAGATTGTAAGGGATGGGCACTTTTCAAATAATAGTAAAACTTTAGATACATAATTGAAAAAGGAGTTAGTTTCATTTTATGGTGAACAATATGACACTCACATATTATATTCAAAATTCGGATTGTTTGGGTGAAGTTTTATCAATGAAGCAAAATGCATGGCCTTACACAGTATGTGAAATATATGATTAAACGGACACTTTTCCGTATCTATTTTAGGCTGAAAGCTGGTCATAATATAGAAAATTAGGTTAGCTGAATGTGGGCATTGGATTCATGTCATTTTGAGCTCTAAATCAAAAGTTATGCGTGATTTAGTGTGGACGTGTCAAGTTCACCAAGTAGTTCAAATGATCATTGTTAACCGATCACATTGATATCAGAAACAAAATTTCTTGCCGCCGTTGTGATCACTCAAATTATTCCATCATGATTTGTTTGATCAAATTTTCTAAAAATTTGATATTTTTGTTTCGAGTCAATCCAATATCAATAAATAATGTAACTCGGAAAGTTTTAAAAATTTGAACTTATTATTTTGTTTCTATGTTATTGTAGTAAATAAAACGTTAATGTTCCTTCCGGATGAAAATTTTAATGTTTCTATCCATTCAGAGCCGAATTCTTATTAATCCCATTCTTTTTTATGTTATCATTGTGTATCTAATTTCATGTTTCTCCTTTGTTTTTTAACATGTGTATGTAGTCTTGCGATTAGGTTTTCCATTTATATGTTATGAAAATATGTTGATCCATGTTGTTTTACTGATTGGCATCTTTAGATTCCTCCATTTATGATGTCTTTCATGCTCCATTATACTTGATCACCAGATATCTATAGATCGTATATATTTTGCACCCGGTAGGTGTTTGATTAGCATGGAGTCTTTTGTTTTCAAGTTCTTGTGTATCTTTCAATTCGTTGTTTTCTGTTGCATTTGTAGTCTTGTTATCTCTTAGATCAAGTTGCGTTATAGTATTCCTACTGTATATGTTTCTTTTATTGGCCTAAGTGCGTTCATATTGGTTTTTGCGAGCGGCTAAACACACATGAATTGAATACAACTTGAAGGGAGAAGAAAACGCCTTTTGGAATAGATTGTAAGGGATGGTCACTTTGGAAAGAATAGTAAAACTTTGGATACATAATTGAAAATGGAGTTAGTTTCATTTTATGGTGAACAATATGACACTCACATATGAGATTCAAAATTCTGGGCGTTCATGTGAAGTTTTATCAATGAAGCAAAATGCATGATATTACACAGTATGTGAAAGATATGATTCAACAGAGACTTTTGCTTATCTATTTTAGGCTGAAAGCTCGTCATAATATAGAAAATTAGGTTAGCTGAATGTGGGCGCTGGATTCGTGTCATTCTGAGCTCTAAATCAAAAGTTATGGGTGATTTAGTGTGGACGTGTCAAGTTCACCAACTAGTTAAAATGATCATTGTTAACCGATCATAGTGATATCAGAAACGAAAGTTCTTGCCGCTCTTGTGAGCAGTCAAATTAGTCCATCATGATTTGTTTGATCAAATTTTCTAAAAATTTGATATTTTTTTTGAGTCAATCCAATATCAATAAATAATGTAACTCGGAAAGTTTTAAAAATTTGAACTTATTTTTTTGTTTCTATGTTATTGTAGTAAATAAAACGTTAATGTTCCTTCCGGATGAAAATTTTAATGTTTCTATCCATTCAGAGCCGAATTCTTATTAATCCCATTCTTTTTATGTTATCATTGTGTATCTAATTTCATGTTTCTCCTTTGTTTTTGAACATCTGTATGTAGTCTTGCGTTTAGGTTTTCAATTTATATGTTATGAAAATATGTTGATTGGTCCATGTTGTTTTACTGATTGGCGTCTTTAGATTCCTCCATTTATGATGTCTTTCATGCTCCATTATACTTGATCACCAGATATCTATAGATCGTATATATTTTGCACCCGGTAGGTGTTTGATTAGCATCGAGTGTTTGGTTTTCAAGTTCTTGTGTATCTTTCAATTCATTGTTTTTTGTTGTTTTTGTAGTCTTGTTATCTCTTAGATCAAGTTGCGTTATAGTATTCCTACTGTATATGTTTCTTTTATTGACCTATATGCGTTCATATTGGTTTTTGCGAGCGTCTAAACACACATGAGCTCAATACAACTTGGAGGGAGAAGAAAACGCATTTTGGAATAGATTATGAGGGATGCACACTTTTGAAATAATTGTAAAACTTTGGATACATAATTGAAAATGGAGTTAGTTTCATTTTATGGTGAACAATATGACACTCACATATGAGATTCAAAATTCTGGGCGTTCATGTGAAGTTTTATCAATGAAGCAAAATGCATGATATTACACAGTATGTGAAAGATATGATTCAACAGAGACTTTTGCGTATCTATTTTAGGCTGAAAACTCGTCATAATATAGAAAATTAGGTTAGTTGAATGTGGGCACTGGATTCGTGTCATTTTGAGCTCTAAATCAAACGTTATGGGCTATTTAGTGTGGACGTGTCAAGTTCACCAACTAAATAAAATGATCATTGTTAACCGATCATAGTGATATCAGAAACGAAATTTCTTGCCGCTCTTGTGAGCAGTCAAATTAGTCCATCATGATTTGTTTAATCAAATTTTCTAAAAATTTGATATTTTTGTTTTGAGTCAATGCAATATCAATAAATAATGTAACTCGGAAAGCTTTAAAAATTTGAACTTATTTTTCTCTTTCTATGTTATTGTATTAAATAAAACGTTAATGTTCCTTCCGGATGAAAATTTTAATGTTTCTATCCATTCAGAGCCGAATTCTTATTAATCCTATTCTTTTTTATGTTATCATTGTGTATCTAATTTCATGTTTCTCCTTTGTTTTTGAACATCTGTATGTAGTCTTGCGTTTAGGTTTTCAATTTATATGTTATGAAAATATGTTGATTGGTCCATGTTGTTTTACTGATTGGCGTCTTTAGATTCCTCCATTTATGATGTCTTTCATGCTCCATTATACTTGATCATCAAATATCTACAAATCGTATAATTTAATGTTTGATCACCAGTCAAATTAGTCCATCACGATGTCTTTTGTTTTCAAGTTCTTGTGTATCTTTCAATTCGTTGTTTTGTGTTGCATTTGTAGTCTTGTTATCTATTAGATCAAGTTGCGTTATAGTATTCCTACTGTATATGTTTCTTTTATTGACCTATATGCGTTCATATTGGTTTTTGCGGGCGGCTAAACGCACATGAGTTGAATACAACTGGAAGGGAGAAGAAAACGCGTTTTGGCATAGATTGTAAGGGATGGACAGTTTTGAAATAATAGTAAAAGTTTGGATACATAATTGAAATTGGAGTTAGTTTCATTTTATGATGAACAATATGACACTCACATATGAGATTCAAAACTTCAGTAGTTCAGGTGAAGTTTTATCAATGAAGAAAAATGCATGGCATTACACAGTATGCGAAAGATATGATTAAACGGACACTTTTGCGTATCTATTTTAGCCTGAAAGGCTGTCATAGTATAGAAAATTAGTTTAGCTGAATGTGGGCTCTGGATTCGTGTCATTCTGAGCTCTAAATCAAAAGTTATGGGTGATTTAGTGTGGACGTGTCAAGTTCACCAACTAGTTAAAATGATCTTTGTTAACCGATCATAGTGATATCAGAAACGAAATTTCCTTCCTCTCTTGTGAGCAGTCAAATTAGCCCATCATGATTTGTTTGATTAAACTTTCTAAAAATTTGATATTTTTGTTTTGAGTCAATGCAATATCAATAAACAATATAACTCGGAAAGTTTTAAAAATTTGAACATATTTTTCCGTTTCTATGTTATTGTAGTAAATAAAATGTTAATGTTCCTTCCGGATGAAAGTTTTAATGTTTCTATCCACTCAGAGCCGAATTCTTTTTCATCCCATTCTTTTTTATGTTATCATTCTGTATCTAATTTCATGTTTCTCCTTTGTTTTTGAACGTGTGTACGTAGTCTTGCGTTTAGGTTTTCCATTTATATGTTATGAAAATATGTTGATTGATCCATGTTGTTTTACTGATTGGAGTCTTTAGATTCGTCCATTTATGATAGCTTTTATGCTACATTATACTTGATCACCAGATATCTATAGATCGTATATATTTTGCACCCGGTAGGTGTTTGATTAGCATCGAGTGTTTGGTTTTCAAGTTCTTGTGTATCTTTCAATTCATTGTTTTTTGTTGTTTTTGTAGTCTTGTTATCTCTTAGATCAAGTTGCGTTATAGTATTCCTACTGTATATGTTTCTTTTATTGACCTATATGCGTTCATATTGGTTTTTGCGAACGGCTAAACCCACATGAGTTGAATACAACTTGAAGGGAGAAGAAAACGCGTTTTGGAATAGATTGTAAGGGATGGACACTTTTGAAATAATAGTAAAACTTTGGATACATAACTTAAAATGGAGTTAGTTTCATTTTATGGTGAACAATATGGCACTCACATATGAGATTCAAAATTCCGGTCGTTCAGGTAAAGTTTTATCAATGAAGCAAAATTCATGGCATTACACAGTATGTGAAAAATATGATTAAACGGAGACTTTTGCGTATCTATTTTAGGCTGAAAGCTGGTCATAATATCGAAAATTAGGTTAGCTGAACGTGGGCGCTGGATTCGTGTCATTTTGAGCTCTAAATCAAAAGTTATGGGCGATTTAGTGTGGACGTGTCAAGTTCACCAACTAGTTAAAATGCTCATTGTTAACCGATCATAGTGATATCGGAAACGAAATTTCTTGCCGCTCTTGTGAGCAGTCAAATAAGTCCATCATGGTTTGTTTGATCAAACTTTCTAAAAATTTGATATTTTTGTTTTGAGTCAATGCAATATCAATAAACAATATAACTCGGAAAGTTTTAAAAATTTGAACTTATTTTTCTGTTTCTATGTTATTGTAGTAAATAAAATGTTAATGTTCCTTCCGGATGAAAATTTTAATGTTTCTTTCCATTCAGAGCCGAATTCTTATTAATCCCATTCTTTTTTATGTTATCATTCTGTATCTAATTTCATGTTTCTCCTTTGTTTTTGAACATGTGTACGTAGTCTTGCTTTTAGGTTTTCCATTTATATGTTATGAAAATATGTTGATTGATCCATGTTGTTTTACTGATTGGCGTCTTTAGATTCCTCCATTTATGTTGTCTTTCATGCTCCATTATACTTGATCACCATATATCTATTGATCGTATATATTTTGCACCCGGTAGGTGTTTGATTAGCACCGAGTCTTTTGTTTTCATGTTCTTGTGTATTTTTCAATTCATTGTTTTCTCTTGCATTTGTGGTCATGTTATCTCTTAAATCAAGTTGCGTTATAGTATACCTACTGTATATGTTTCTTTTATTGAGACAGGTCGTCCTAAATTACTTTCCTACACATAAATTGAAATAAATTTTAATTAAATAAAAATTAAATTTTTAATTAAATTTAAATAATTGAAATTACTTACCATTTCCTACTGGATCTGGATGTAGGATTTTTGGCCCGACAAATGCTTGTGCGGGCCAAGAACGTCCCAAGAGGAGTTGTGGTTATTAAAGGATTTGCTACTCCTCTCGTTAGACGTTTCTGTTCCCCAATAGTCTATTATAATTTTGAACAGACTTGGGGAAATCCATTGGGGACGTTTGTTGGTTGTATGAACTGTGCTCACCATCCCTATCATCCGTCTTACGCAGGCGGTCTCGAACTCTTTTTGTACCATCGGGGTGATCACAGGATCCCTGGTGTACTATTGCTTGAAATTAAATAATAAAATATTAATATGTATTATTTAAATATTACCAAATAAATAAAATTTTAAAAATATATATATAACTTACCGCAAACTCGATAAAATATTTTTCTTGCCTCTCAGCAGGTACGACCGTCCAACTGTAGTAGGGGCCATCAAATTTATTTTTTGAATTTTGAAATTTGATGGGTAATAGTCCCTTTATCGCGGTCAAATCTAATATTTTTATTATACACAAAATTTTAAATTTCATATTAATATATTAATAAAGTATTAATAATTATTTATAAATAAAAAAGAAAAAAGAAAAAAAATACATTACCACGTTGAATTTGGTGCCCGTAGTGGAGACAACACTGTCAAATATCGCGCGCCCTGGAGTTTGTAACAAACTATCAAGAGTGATATTTTGTTCCTCCGTTCCCGTTTCGCACTCAGGAATATCTTCCTCCACCTGTTCTTCCGATACGTGAAACCATGGAGGAGTTTGGGTTTCAGGAACGGAATGAAGGGTAAACGTATATTGGGGAGGGAGGCGGGATGCCTCTCTATTAGCGGAGGGTGAGGGGTTGGAGGAGGCCAAAGAGGTATCACGGCCGAAGAGGTACCACGGCCAGGAGATGATTGGATTGATCGTCTTCCACGACCTCTCATCGACCTACCGCTACTTGCCATTTGTTTGGTTGGATTTTTTTGATTATGATAGGGTTTGGAATGTTTAGAGAGGTTATAGGAAAGTGAGGTTATAGGAAAGTGAGGTTATGTTTGAAGTGTGAAAAATGAGGGAAAACCATCGACTATTTATATACTTTTTCTGCAAATCAGTAGCAAATTCGAATTTAATGACGTGTTCGCAAATCAGTAGCAAATTTGCGACTGATTTGCGGCCACCAATTAATTTGGTGGGAATCAAAAAATTTGAAATTCCCACCAATAAATATGGTGGGACTTTGTAAGATTTCGAATTTTCAACTCCCACCTAATTTAATTGTGATCGCAAATTAGTCGCAAATGTGCGACCACAAGTTAATTTCTCGAATAAATTACCCGAGGTCGCAAATCAGTCACAAATTTGCGAATGATTTGCGACCACCATTAATTTGGTGGGAGTTGAAAATTCAGAAAATTTCAAACTCCCACCATATTTATTGGTGGTCGCAAATCAGTGACAAATTTTGAGACTCATTTGCGACCACCATTAAATTATTCGAATAAATTAACCTGTGGTCACAAATCAGTGGCAAATTTTGCGACTAATTTGCGACTACGTGTAATTTATTCAAGAAATTAACCTGTGGTCGTAAATCAGTCACACAATTGCGATTGGTTTGCTACCACCATTAAATTATTCGAATAAATTAACATGTGGTCGCAAATCAGTGGCAAATGTGCGTCTCACTTGCAACCACGAGTAATAATTGTCACTGAAATGCCACCACATAGTCAATGCAGTGGCAAAGTGGTGGTAAATCAGTCACAAATAATACCTAAAACATAAATTTATTGATTTTGGTGAATAAATTGAATTATATAAGATTGATTACTTGATTATAAATTGTACAAATTTCAATTACTGAGACAACAATAACATTTACCAAATTTTCAAATCATTTACCTAAAGCACTTAACAAATTTACTTAACCTTATAACTCTTATCTACATTTCAAATGTTCTCTAAAATATAAATGAATACAAATATGTTTTTCAATATATGTGATTACTTATAATGGTTAATAGTTACATAAAAATGCAAATACAAGTTGTAAATATAGAAAATACTTAGGGAAAATGTGAATTTACCCTATGTGGTCGCAAATCAGTCACTGTTTGCGATAGATTTGTGACTATATATCAAATTTTGAGCTTGTGGTCACAAATCAGTGGCAAATTTGCCACTAATTTGCGACCACGAGTAATAATTGTGACTGAATTGCCACCACATTCTTAATGCAGTGGCAAAGTGTTGGCAAATCAGTCACAATTTGTGTCATAAAACCTTAATTATATTGTTTGTGGGAATAAATTGAATTATACCAGAATAAAATGTCAAAAATACATAAAACGATAATGTGGAGCCTTTGCCACCACTTTGTGACTTAAGAGCCACTCCAAAATGTAGTCGCAATTTGGTCGCATTTTCAGCGACCAATATGCGACTAACATGTGGTTTTGGTCACACTTTTGCGACCACTTTGCGACTACATCTCCGTAGTCACAAAATGGTCGCAAAATCGTGGCAAATGTGGTCGCAAATTTTGCGACTACGTATGTGGTCGCAAAATGCAGTGGCATTTTGGCAGTTTTCTTGTAGTGCATGCCTTGTGCTTCATTTACAAGCATTTACTTAATAAGCACCAATGATCATTTTAGATTGATAATTTTAACTGGCCGATCAATTTGACGTATCCACACTAAATCGTCTGTAACTTTTGTTTTAATGCTCCGAATGACACAATTCCAATGCCCTTGTTATGCTAGCTCAATTTTCTATATTTTGACAAAATTTGAGATAGAAATAGAGGTGACAAAGCGTCCAAGTAATCCAATCTATCCCAAACTGCGTGATGCCATGCATTATGCTTAATTTATAAGCCTTGAATCAATGTGCACTAATGAGCAGTTTAGAACAATCATATTAACTGGCCAATCAACTTGACATGTCCGCACTAAATCGTCCATAACTTTTGATTTATAGCTCAAAATGACACGAATCCAATGTCCAGATTAAGCAAGTTTCGTTTTCTATATTGTGAAAAAATTTGAGATAGAACTAGATATGAAAAAGTGTCCAAGTAATCCAATATATCCCAAACTGCATAATGCCATGCCTTATGCTTAATTTATAAGGCTTTACTTAATGAGAACCAATATTCATTTTAGAATGATCATTTTAACTCGTCGAAGAACTTGACATGTCCGCAATAATCGTGTAGAACATTTTATTTTGAGAACAGAATGATACAAATCCAATGTCCACGTTAAGCTTGCTTAATTTTCTATATTTTGACAAAATTTGAGATAGAAATAGAGACGACAAAGCATCCAACTAATCCAATGTATCCCAAACTATGTGATGCCATGCTTTATGCTTCATTTATAGGCATTTACTTAATGAGAACCAATGATCAGTTTAGAATTATCACTTTAACTACCCGATCAACTTGACATGTCCGCACAAATTATCAGTAACTTTTGATTTAGAGCTCAGAAACACACGAATTCAGTGTCCATGTTAAGTTAGCTCAATTTTCTATATAGTAACAAAATTTGAGATAGAAATAGATACGACAAAGCATCCAAGTAATCCAATCTATATAAAATTGTGTGATGCCATGGATTATGCTTCATTTATAAGATTTTACTCAATGAGCACCAATGATCAGTTTTGAATCATCACTTTAACTGGCCAATCAACTTGACATGTCTGCACTAAATCGTCTGTAACTTTTGAGTTAGATCTAAAAATGACATGAATCCAATGCCCACGTGAAACTAGCTCAATTTTTTTATAATATGACAAAATCTAAGACATAAATAGATATGACAAAGTGTCCAAATAATCCAATCCATCCCAAAAAACGTGATGTCATGTATCATTCTTCATTTTTAAGCTTTTACTCAATGACCACCAATGATCACTTTCGAATGATCATTTTATATGGCCGATCAACTTGACATGTCTGCACTAAATCGTCTGTACCTTTTGATTTATTGCTCAAAATCGCACGTATCCAATACCCACATTAAGCTAGTTCAATTTTCTATATTGTGACAAAATGTGAGATAGAACTAGATAAGAAAAAGTGTCCCAATCTGCTATATATTATGCTTCATTTATAAGCATTTACTCAATGAGCACCAATGATCAGTTTAGAATGATCACTTTAACTGGCCGATCAACTTGACATATGCACACTAAATCGTCCAACTTTTGATTTAGAGCACAGAATAACACTAATCCGATTCCCACATTAAACTAGTTCAATTTTCTATATTTTGACAAAATTTGAGACAAAAATAGAGACAACAAAGCGTCCAAGTAATCCAATATATCCCAAAACGTGTGATGCTATGCTTTATGCTTCATTTATAAGGCTTTACTTAATGAGCACCAATGATCATTTTAGAATGATCTTTTTAACTGGCCAATCAACTTGACATGTACGTACTAAATCGTCCGTAACTTTTGATTTAGAGCTTAGAAACACACGAAGCCAATGTGCACGTTAAGATAGCTAAATTTTCAATAGTGTAACAAAATTTGAGACAAAAATAGATACGGCAAAGCGTCTAAGTAATCCAATCTATCCAAATTTTGTGGTGCCATGCAGTATGTTTCATTTATGAGTCTTTACTCAATGCGCACCATTGATTATTTTAGAATGATCATTCTATATTGTGACAAATTTTGAGACAAAACTGGATACGTCAAAGCGTCCAAGTAATCCAATCTATCTTGAACTACGTGATGCCATGCATTATGCTTCATTTGTAAGCATTTAGTCAATGCGCAACAATGATCAGCTTAGGATAATCATATTAACTGGCCGATCAACTTGACATGTCCGCACTAAATCTTTAGTAACTTTGATTTAGAGCTCAAAATGACACGAATCCAATGCACACATTAAGCTAGGTCAATTTTCTATATTGTGACAAAATTATAGACAAAAATAGAGACGACAAAGCGTCCAAGTAATCCAATCAATCCCAAACTTCATGATCTCATGCAGTATACTTGATTTAAAAGCTTTTACTCTATGAGCACCAATGATCAGTTTATAATGATCATATTAACCGGCCAATAAACATGACATGTCCGCACGAAATCGTCCGTAACTTTTGATTTAGAGCTTTGAATGACTCAAATCCAATGCACACGTTAAGCTAACTCAATTTTATATATTGTTACACAATTTGAGACTAAAATATATACGAAAAAGCATCCAAGTAATCAAATCTGTCCCGAACAGCGTGATGCCATGCATTTTGGTTCATTTATAAGCCTTTACTCCATAAACACCAATGATCAGTGAAGAATGCTCATTTTAACGGGCCGATGAACTTGACATGTCCGCACTAAATCGTCCGTAACTTTTGATTTAGAGCTCAGAATGACATGAATCAAGTGCCCACGTTAAGCTAGCTCAATTTTTTATACTTTAACAAAATTATAGGCAGAAATAGAGACAACAAAGTGTCCAAGTAATCCAATCTATCCCAAACTGCGTGATGCCATGCATTATGTTTCATTTATAAGCTTTTAATCAATGACTACCATAGATCAGTTAAGAATTATCATTTTATCTGGCCAATCAACTTCTTATGTCCGCAATAAATCGTCTATAATTATGACTCATAATGACCCTAATCCAATGCCCACTTTAAGCTAGATCAATTTTTTATATTGTGATAAAATGTATGACGTAAATAGATAGGATAAAGCATCCAAGTAATCCAATCTATTCAAAACTGCGAGATGTCATGCTTTATTTTTCATTTATAAGCGTTTACTTAATGAGCATCAATGACCAGTTTAGAATGATCATTTTAAGTGGATGATCAAGTTGACATGTCCGCATTAATTCGTTGGTAACTTCTGATTTAAAGCTCAGAATGACACAAATCCTATGCCCACGTTAAGCTAGCTCAATTTTCTATATTGTAATAAAATTTGAGATAAAAAAGCAATCAAGTAATCCAGTCTATCCCGGATTGGGTGATGCCATGCGTCATTCTTCATTTAAAAGGTTTTACTAATTGAGCACCAATGATCAGTTTAGAATGATCATTTTAACTTGCCGATCAACTTGACATGTCCGCACTAAATCATCTATAACTTTAATTTAGAGGTCCCAATGATGCGAATCCAATGCCCACGTTAAGCTAGCTCAAATTTCTATATTGTTACAAAATTGGAGACAAAACTAGATAGGACAAAGCGTCCTAGTAATCCAATCTGTCCCAAACTGCGTGATGCCATGCTTTATGCTTCATTTATAAGCGTTTACTTAATGAGCGGAATTGATTAGTTTAGAATGATCATTTTAATTGGCCGATCAATGACATGTCCGCACTAAATCGTCCGTAACTTATGATATAAAGCTTGGAATGACACGAATTCAATGCCCACGTTAAACTAGCTCAATTTTCTATATTGTGAAAAATTTGAGATGAAAAAGCGTTCAAGTAATCCAATCTATCCCGGATTGGGTGATGCCATGCATTATTCTTCATGTATAAGGTTTTACTAAATGAGCACCAATGATCATTTTAACTTGCCGATCAACTTGGCATGTCTGCACTAAATCATCCGTAACTTTTGATTTAGAGCTCAGAATGACACAAACCCAATGCCCACGTTAAGCTAGCTCAATTTTCTATATTGGTACAAAATTTTAGAAAGAACTAGATACGACAAAGGGTACAAGTAATCGAATCTATCCCAAACTGCGTGATGCTATGTACTATGCTTCATTTATAAGATTTTAATAAATGAGCACCAATGATCAGTTTAGAACGATCATTTTAACTGGCCTATCAACTTGACATGTCCGCACTAAATCGTCCATAACTTTTAATTTAGAGCTCCGAATGATATGAATCCAATTCCCACGTTAAACTAGCTCATTTTCTATATTGTGACAAAATTTCAGATAGAACTTGGTAGGAAAAAGCGTGCAAGTAATCCAATCTTTCCTAAACTGCCTGATGCCATCCTTTATGCTTCATTTATAAACGTTTACTTAATGAGCACAATTAATCAGTTTAGAACGATCATTTGAATTGGCCGATCAAGTTCATATGTCTGCACTAAATCGTCTGTAACTTATGATTTAAAGATCAGAATGACACGAATCCAATGCCCACATTAAGCTAGCTCAATTTTCTACATTGTGACAAAATTTGAGACAAAACTGGATACATCAAAGCATCCAAGTAATCCAATCTGTCTTGAGCTACGTGATGCCACACATTATGCTTCATTTGTAAGCATTTACTCAATGCGCAACAATGATCAGCTTAGGATAATCATATTAACTGGCCAATCAACTTGACATGTCCGCACTAAATCTTTAGTAACTTTGATTTAGAGCTCAAAATGACACGAATCCAATGCACACGTTAAGCTAGGTCAATTTTCTATATTGTGACAAAATTATAGACAAAAATAGAGACGACAAAGCATCCAAGTAATCCAATCAATCCCAAACTTCGTGATCTCATGCAGTATACTTGATTTAAAACCTTTTACTCTATGAGCACCAATGATCAGTTTATAATGATCATATTAACCGGCCAATAAACATGACATGTCCGCACGAAATCGTCCGTAACTTTTGATTTAGAGCTTCGAATGACTCAAATCCAATGCACACGTTAAGCTAACTCAATTTTATATATTGTTACACAATTTGAGAGTAAAATATATACGAAAAAGCATCCAAGTAATCAAATCTGTCCCGAACAGCGTGATGCCATGCATTTTGGTTCATTTATAAGCCTTTACTCCATAAACACCAATGATCAGTTAAGAATGCTCATTTTAATGGGCCGATGAACTTGACATGTCCGCACTAAATCATCCGTAACTTTTGATTTAGAGCTCAGAATGACATGAATCAAGTGCCCACGTTAAGCTAGCTCAATTTTTTATATTGTAACAAAATTATAGGCAGAAATAGAGACGACAAAGCGTCCAAGTAATCCAATCTATCCCAAACTGCGTGATGCCATGCATTATGTTTCATTTATAAGCTTTTAATCAATGACTACCAAAGATCAGTTACGAATGATCATTTTAACTGGCCAATCAACTTCTTATGTCCGCAATAAAATTTATATAATTATGACTCATAATGACCCGAATCCAATGCCCACGTTAAGCTAGATCAATTTTCTCTATTGTGATAAAATTTATGACATAAATAGATAGGATAAAGCATCCAAGTAATCCAATCTATTCAAAACTGCGAGATGTCATGCTTTATTCTTCATTTATAAGCGCTTACTTAATGAGCATCAATGATCAGTTTAGAATGATCATTTTAAGTGGACAATCAAGTTGACATGTCCGCATTAATTCGTTCGTAACTTCTGATTTAAAACTCAGAATGACACAAATCCTATGCCCACGTTAAGCTAGCTCAATTTTCTATATTGTGACAAAATTTGAGATAAAAAAGCGATCAAGTAATCCAGTCTATCCCGGATTGGGTGATGCCATGCGTCATTCTTCATTTATAAGGTTTTACTAATTGAGCACCAATGATCAGTTTAGAATGGTCATTTTAACTTGCCCATCAACTTGACATGTCCGCACTAAATCGTCTATAACTTTAATTTAGAGGTCCCAATGATGCGAATCCAATGCCCACGTTAAGCTAGCTCAATTTTCTATATTGTAACAAATTGGAGACAAAACTAGATAGGACAATGCGTTCTAGAAATCCAATCTGTCCCAAACTGGGTGATGCCATGCTTTATGCTTCATTTATAAGCGTTTAGTTAATGAGCGGAATTGATTAGTTTAGAATGATCATTTTAATTAGCCGATCAATGACATGTCCGCACTAAATCGTCCGTAACTTATGATATAAAGCTTGGAATGACACGAATTCAATGCCCACGTTAAGCTAGCTCAATTTTCTATATTGTGAAAAAATTTGAGATGAAAAAGCGTTCAAGTAATCCAATCTATCCCGGATTGGGTGATGCCATGCATTATTCTTCATGTATAAGGTTTTACTAAATGAGCACCAATGATCAGTTTAGAATGATCATTTTAACTTGCCGATCAACTTGACATGTCTGCACTAAATCATCCGTAACTTTTTCTTTAGAGCTCAGAATGACACAAACCCAATGCCCACGTTAAGCTAGCTCAATTTTCTATATTGGGACAAAATTTAAGAAAGAACTAGATACGACAAAGGGTACAAGTAATCGAATCTATCCCAAACTGCTTGATGCTATGTATTATGCTTCATTTATAAGATTTTAATAAATGAGCACCAATGATCAGTTAAGAACGATCATTTTAACTGGCCTATCAACTTGACATGTCCGCACTAAATCGTCCGTAACTTTTAATTTAGAGCTCCGAATGATATGAATCCAATTCCCACGTTAAACTAGCTCAATTGTCTATATTGTGACAAAATTTCAGATAGAACTTGGTAGGAAAAAGCGTGCAAGTAATCCAATCTTTCCGAAACAGCCTGATGCCCTCCTTTATGCATCATTTATAAGCGTTTACTTAATGAGCACAATTAATCAGTTTAGAATGATCATTTGAATTGGCCGATCAAGTTCACATGTCCGCACTAAATCGTCTGTAACTTATGATTTAAAGATCAGAATGACACGAATCCAATGCCCACATTAAGCTAGCTCAATTTTCTACATTTTGACAAAATTTGAGAAAAAACTGGATACGTCAAAGCGTCCAAGTAATCCAATCTATCTTGAACTACGTGATGCCATGCATTATGCTTCATTTGTAAGCATTTACTCAATGCGCAACAATGATCAGCTTAGGATAATCATATTAACTGGCCGATCAACTTGACATGTCCGCACTAAATCTTTAGTAACTTTGATTTAGAGCTCAAAATGACACAAATCCCATGCACACATTAAGCTAGGTCAATTTTCTATATTGTGACAAAATTATAGACAAAAATAGAGACGACAAAGCGTCCAAGAAATCCAATCAATCCCAAACTTCGTGATCTCATGCAGAATACTTGATTTGAAAGCTTTTACTCTATGAGCACCAATGATAAGTTTATAATGATCATATTAACCGGCCAATAAACATGACATGTCCGCACGAAATCGTCCGTAACTTTTGATTTAGAGCTTCGAATGACTCAAATCCAATGCACACGTTAAGCTAACTCAATTTTATATATTGTTACACAATTTGAGACTAAAATATATATGAAAAAGTATCCAAGTAATCAAATCTGTCCCGAACAGCGTGATGCCACACATTTTGGTTCATTTATAAGCCTTTACTCCATAAACACCAATGATCAGTTAAGAATGCTCATTTTAACGGGCCGATGAACTTGACATGTCCGCACTAAATCGTCCGTAACTTTTGATTTAGAGCTTAGAATGACATGAATCAAGTGCCCACGTTAAGCTAGCTCAATTTTTTATATTTTAACAAAATTATAGGCAGAAATAGAGACGACAAAGCGTCCAAGTAATCCAATCTATCCCAAACTGCGTGATGCCATGCATTATGTTTCATTTATAAGCTTTTAATCAATTACTACCAAAGATCAGTTAAGAATGATAATTTTAACTGGCCAATCAACTTCTTATGTCCGCAATAAATCGTCTATAATTATGACTCATAATGACCCGAATCCAATGCCCACGTTAAGCTAGATCAATGTTCTATATTGTGTTAAAATGTATGACGTAAATAGATAGGATAAAGCATCCAAGTAATCCAATCTATTCAAAACTGCGAGATGTCATGCTTTATTCTTCATTTATAAGCGTTTACTTAATGAGCATCAATGATCAGTTTAGAATGATCATTTTAAGTGGACGATCAAGTTGACATGTCCGCATTAATTCGTTCGTAAGTTCTGATTTAAAGCTCAGAATGACACAAATCCTATGCCCACGTTAAGCTAGCTCAATTTTCTATATTGTGACAAAATTTGAGATAAAAAAGCGATCAAGTAATCCAGTCTATCCCGGATTGGCTGAAGCCATGGGTCATTCTTCATTTATAAGGTTTTACTAATTGAGCACCAATGATCAGTTTAGAATGATCATTTTAACTTGCCGATCAACTTGACATGTTCGCACTAAATCGTCTATAACTTTAATTTAGAGGTCCCAATGATGCGAATCCAATGCCCACGTTAAGCTAGCTCAATTTTCTATATTGTAACAAAATTTGAGACAAAACTAGATAGGGCAAAGCGTCCTAGTAATCCAATCTGTCCCAAACTGCGTGATGCCATGCTTTATGCTTCATTTATAAGTGTTTACTTAATGAGCGGAATTGATTAGTTTAGAATGATCACTTTAATTGGCCGATCAATGACATGTCCGCACTAAATCATCCGTCACTTATGATATAAAGCTTGGAATGACACGAATTCAATGCCCACGTTAAGCTAGCTCAATTTTTTTATATTGTGACAAAATTTGAGATGAAAAAGCGTTCAAGTAATCCAATCTATCCCGGATTGGGTGATGCCATGCATTATTCTTCATGTATAAGGTTTTACTAAATGAGCACCAATGATCAGTTTAGAATGATCATTTTAACTTGCCGATCAACTTGACATGTCTGCACTAAATCATCCGTAACTTTTGATTTAGAGCTCGGAATGACACAAACCCAATGCCCACGTTAAGCTAGCTCAATTTTCTATATTGGGACAAAATTTTAGAAAGAACTAGATACGACAAAGGGTACAAGTAATCGAATCTATCCCAAACTGCGTGATGCTATGTATTATGCTTCATTTATAAAATTTTAATAAATGAGCACCAATGATCAGTTAAGAACGATCATTTTAACTGGCCTATCAACTTGACATATCCGCACTAAATCATCCGTAACTTTTAATTTAGAGCATTGAATGATATGAATCCAATTCCCACGTTAAACTAGCTCAATTGTCTATATTGTGACAAAATTTCAGATAGAACTTGGTAGGAAAAAGCGTGCAAGTAATCCAATCTTTCCTAAACAGCCTGATGCCATCCATTATGCTTCATTTATAAGCGTTTACATAATGAGCACAATTAATCAGTTTAGAATGATCATTTGAATTCGCCGATCAAGTTGACATGTCCGCACTAAATCGTCTGTAACTTATGATTTAAAGATCAGAATGACACGAATCCCATGCCCACGTTAAGCTAGCTCAATTTTCTACATTGTGACAAAATTTGAGATGAAAACGCATTCAAGTAATCCAATCTATCCCGGATTGGGTGATGCCATGCATTATTCTTCATTTATAAGGTTTTACTCAATGAGCACCAATGATCAGTTTAGAATTATTATTTTAACTTGCTGATCAACTTGACATGTCTGCACTAAATTGTCCCTAACTTTTGATTTAGAGTTTAGAACGGCACGAATCCAGGGCACACGTTAAGCTAGCTCAATTTTCTATAATGCGACAATGTTTCAGAAAGAACTAGATACCACAAAGAATCCTAGTAATCCGATCTATCATGCACTGCCTGACGCCATGCATTATGCTTCATTTATAAGCTTTTACTCAATGGGCACCAATGATCAGTTAAGAATGATCATTTTAACTGGCCGATCATTTTAACTGGCCGATCAACTTGACATGTCGCACTAAATCGTTAGTAACTTTTGATTTAGAGCTCAGAATAATACGAATCCAATGCCCACGTTAAGCTAGCTCAATTTTCTATATTGTGACAATATTATAGACCAAAATAGATATGACAAAGCGTCCAAGTAATCCAATCTATCCCGAACTGCGTGATGTCATGCATTATGCTTCATTTATAAACTTTTAATCAATGAGCACCAATGATCAGTTAAAAATTATCATCTTAAATAGCCGACCAACTTGTCTGCAATAAATAGTCTGTAACTTTTAATTTAGACCTCCGAATGACACAAATACAATGCCCACATTAAGCTTGATCAATTTGACACTGAAATAGATACAACAAAGCATCCAAGTAATCAAATCTATTCCGAACTGCGAGATGCTCTGCATAATGCTTCATTTATAAGCCTTTACTCAATAAGCACCAATGATTAGCTTAGAATGATCATTTTAATTGCCCAATCAACTTGACATGTATGCACTACATTGTCCATAACATTTGATTTTTAGCTCATAATGACACGAATCCAATGCCCACGTTAAGCTAGCTCAATTTGCTATATTGTAACAAAAATAGATATGAAAAAACGTCCAAGTAATCCTATCCATCCCAGACTGCGTGATGCCATGCATTATGCTTCATTTATAAGCCTTTACACAATGAGCACTAATGATCAGAAAATGATCATTTTAACTGGCCGATCAACATGACATGTCACACTAAATCGTTCGTAACTTTTGATTCAGACCTCAGAATGACACGAATCGAATGCCTATGTTAAGCTAGCTCAATTTTTTATATTCTGACAAAATTTGAGAAAAAAATACATATGACAAAGTGTCCAAGTAATCCAACCTATACAAAACTCCGTGATGCCATGCATTATCCTTCATTTATAAGCTTTTACTCAATGAGCACCAATGATCAGTTTAGAATGATCATTTTAACTTGCCGATCAACTTGACATGTCCGTAATAAATTATCTTTAACTTTTGATTTATAGCTCAGAATGATACGAATTCAATGCCCACGTTAATCTAGCTCAATTTTCTATATTGTTATAAAATTTAAGACTAAAATTGCTTCAACAAGTCCTCCAAGTAATCAAAACTATGTGATGTCATGCATTATGCTTCATTTATAAGCCTTTACTAAATGAGCACCAATAATCAGTTTAAAATGATCAATTTAACTAGCCGATCAACTTGACATGTGTGCACTAAATTGTCCGTAACTTTTGATTTAGACCTCAGAATGACACGAATCCAATGCCCATGTTAAGCTATCTCAGTTTTCAATATTGTGACAAAATTACAGGAAAAATACATATGACAAAGCGTCCAAGTAATCCAATATATCCCAAACTGCGTGATGTCATGCATTATTCTTCATTTGTAAGCTTTTACTCAATGAGGACTAATGATCAGTTTACAATGATTATTTTAATTTGCCGCTCAACTTGACATGTCCGCACTAAATCGTCTGTCACGTTTGATTTCGAGCTCAAAGTGACACGAATCCAATGACCATGTTAAGGTAGCTCAATTTTCTATATTGTGATAACATTTAAGACTAAAATTGCTTCTACAAGTCCTCCAAGTAATCAAAACTACGTGACGTCATGCATTATGCTTCATTTATAAGCATTTACTAAATGAGCACCAATGTTCAGTTTAGAATAATCAATTTAACTGGCTGATCAACTTGACATTTCTGCACTAAATTGTCCGTAACTATTGATTTATAGCTAAGAATGAGACGAATCCAATGCACACGTTAAGGTAGTTCAATTTTTATATTGAAATAAAATTCAAGACTAAAATTTCGTCGACAAGTCCTCCAAGTAATCAAACTACGTGATGCTATGCATTACTCTTCATTTATAAGCCTTCACTCAATGAGCACCAATGATCAATTTAGAATGATCACTTTAACTGGCTGATTAACTTGACATGTCCATTTTAAATCATCTGTAACTTTTGATTTAGAGCTCAGAATGAGACGAATCCGATGCCCACGTTAAGCTTGCTCAATTTTTTATATTGTTACAAAATTTGAGAAAGATATACGTATGACAAAGCATCCAAGTAATCCACTCTATCCCGAAGTTCGTGATGCCTTGCATTATGCTTCATTTATAAGCCTTTATTCATTGAGCACAAATGATCTGTATAGAATGATCAATTTAACTGGCCGATCAACTTCACATGTCCACATTTAATCGTCAATAACTTTTGATTTAGAGCTCAAAATGACACGAATCCAATGCCCACATCTATCAAAATCTACATGATGGCATGCCATTATGCTTCATTTGAAAGCCTTTACTTAATGAGCACCGATGATCAGTTTAGAATGATCGATTTAACTAGGCGATCAACTTGATATGTCTGCACTAAATCATCCATAACTTTTGATTTATAGCACATAATGACACGAATCCAATGGAAACATTAAGCTATCTCAATTTTCTTTATTGTGACAAAATTTGAAAAAGAAATAGATACGAAAAAGCGTTCAAGTAATCCATTCTAGCCAAAACTGAGTGATGCCATTCATTATGATTCATTTATAAGCCTTTAATCAATGAGCACCAATGATTAGTTTATAATGATCAACTTAACTGGGCGATCAACTCCACAAGTCCTCCAAGTAAAATGTCTATAAATTTTGATTTAGAGCTCATAATAACACGAATCCAAAGCCCACGTTAAGCTAACCCAATTTTCTATATTGTGACAAAATTTGAGACAAAAATAGATACGACAAATCCTCAAAGAAATCCAATCTATCCCGAGCTGGGTGATATCATGCATTATCCTTCATTTAAAAGACCTTACTCAATAAGCACCAATGATCAACTTCGAATGATCACTTTAACTGGCCGATCAACTTCACATATCCGCAATAAAAAGCCTGTAACTTTTGATTTATAGCTCAAAATGACACAAATCTTATACCCACGTTAAGCTAGCTCAATTTTCTATATTTTGACAAAATATGAGACAAAAATAGATATGACACACCGTCCATGTAATCCAATCTATCCTGAACTGCGTGATGCAATGCATTGTGCTTCATTTATAAGCCTTTACTCAATAAGAACCAATGATCAGTTTAGAATGATCACTTTAACTAGGCGATCAACTTGACATGTCCGCACTAAATCGTCTGTAACTTTTGTTTTAGAGCTCAGAATGACACAAATCCAATGCCCACGTTAAGCTATCTCAGTTTCTATATTGTGACAAAACTTGAGACAATAATAGATACAACAAAGCGTCCATGTAATCCAATATATCCCGAACAGTGTGATATAATGCATTATCTTTCATTTATAAGCCTTTACTCAACGATCACCATTGATCTATTTAGAATGATCACTTTAACTGGCCGATCAACTTCACATGTTCGCACTAAATCACTTGTAACTTTTGATCTAGAGCTTAGAATGACACAAATCTAATGCTCACGTTAAGCAAGCTGAATTTTCTATGTTTTGGCAAAATTTGAGACAGAAATAGATAAGACAAAGCATCCATGTAATCTAATCTATCCCGAACTGCGTGAAGCCATTCATTATGCTTCATTTATAAGCCTTTACTCAATAAGCACCAATGATAAGTTTAGAATGATCACTTTAACTGCCCGATCAACTTGACATGTCCGCATTAAATCATCCGTAACTTATGATTTAGACCTAAAAAATTGACACGAATCCAATGCCCAAGTTAAGCAAGCTCGATTTTCTATATTGTGACAAAGTTTGAGACAGAAATCGATATGAAAAAGTGTTCAAGTAATCCAATCTAGCCAAAACTGCGTGATGCCATGCATTAGGATTTATCTATAAGGCTTTAGTCAATGAGCACCAATGATCGGTTTAGAATGATCACTTTAACTACGCAATCAACTTGATATGCCCGCAAATCATCTGTAACATTTTATTTAAAGCTCAGAATAACACGAATACAATGCCCACGTTAGGCTAGCTCAAATTTTTATATTTTGAAAAAATTTGAGGTAGAAGTAGATAGGACAAAGCGTCCAAGTAATCCAATATATCCAAAACTGCGTGATGCCATGCTTTATGCTTCATTTATAAGCGTTTACTTAACGAGTACAAATGATCAGTATTGAATGATCACTTTAACTAGGCGATCAACTTGACATGTGCACTAAATCATCCGTAACTTTTGATTTAGGGCTCAGAATATCACAGATCAAATGCCCACGTTAAGGTAGCTCAATTTTCTATATTGTCACAAAATTTGAGAAACAAATAGATATGAAAAAGCGTTCAATCATCCAATCTATCCCGAACTACGTGATATCATGCATTATCCTTCATTTAAAAGCCCTTACTCAATGAGCACCAATGATTAGTTTAGAATGATCACTTTAACTGGCCGATCAACTGCACATGTCCACACTAAATCGCACATGTTCATTTTTAAGCGTTTATTTAATGAGTACCAATGATCAGTTTAGAATGATCATTTAACTAGGCGATCAACTTTACATGTCCGCACTAAATCGCCTGTAACTTTTTATTTATAACTCAGAATGACATGAATCTAATCCCCACGTTAAGATATCTCAATTTTCTATATTTTGACAAAACTTGAGGTACAAATAGATAAGACAAAGCGTCAATGTAATCCAATCTATCCTGAACTGCGTGATGCAATGCATTATGCTTCATTTATAAGCCTTTACTCAATAAGCACCAATTATCAGTTTAGAATGATCACTTTAACTAGGCGATCAACTTGACATGTCCGCACTAAATCGTCTGTAACTTTTGATTTAGAGCTCAGAATGACACAAATCCAATGTCCACGTTAAGCTAGCTCAATTTCTATATTGTGACAAAATTCGAGACAGAAATAGATACGAAAAAGTGTTCAAGAAATCCAATATAGCAAAAACTCCATGATGCCATGCATTATGTTTCATTTTTAATCGTTTATTTAATGAGTACCAATGATCAGTTTAAAATGATCATTTTAACTAGGCGATAAACTTGACATGTCCGCACAAAATCGACTGTAACTTTTGATTTAGAACTCAGAATGACATGAATCTAATGCCCACGTTAAGCTATCTCAATTTTTTCTACATTTTGACAAAATTTGAGATACAAATACATAAGACAAAGTGTCCATGTAATCCAAACTATCCTGAACTGCGTTATGCAATGCATTATGATTCATTTATAAGCATTACTCAATAAGCACCAATGATCAGTTTAGAATCATCACTTTAACTAGGCGATCAACTTGACATGTTCGCACTAAATAGTCTGTAACTTTTTATTTAGAGCTCAGAATGACACAAATACAATGCCCACGTTAAGCTATCTCAATTTCTATATTGTGACAAAATTTGAGACAATAATAGATACGACAAAGCATCCAAGTAATCCAATCTATCCCGAACAGTGTGATATCATTCATTACCTTTCATTCATAAGCCTTTACTCAACGATCACCATTGATCAGTTTAGAATGATCACTTTAACTGCGTGATCAACTTCACATGTCTGCACTAAATCACCTGTAACTTTTGATCTAGAGCTCGGAATAACACGAATCTAATGCCCACGTTAACCAAGCTCAATTTTCTATATTTTGACAAAATTTGAGACAGAAATAGATAAAACAAGGCGTCCATGTAATCTAATCTGTCCCGAACTGCGTGAATCCATGCATTATGCTTCATTTATAAGCCTTTAGTCAATGAGCACCAATGATAAGTTTAGAATGATCACTTTAACTGCCCGATCAACTTGACATATCCGCATTAAATCATCCGTAAATTATTATTTAGACCTAAACTTGACACAAATCCAATGCCCACGTTAAGCTAGCTCGATTTTCTATATTATGACAAAAATTTGAGATAGATATCGATATGAAAAAGTGTTTAAGTAATCCAATGTAGCCAAAACAGCGTGATGCCAGGCATTATGATTTATTTATCAGCCTTTTGTCTATGACCACCAATGATCACTTTAACTAGGCGATCAACTCGATATGCCCGCACTTAAATCATCTGTAACTTTTTAGAACTAGATGCGACAAAGCGTCCAAGTAATCCACTATATCCCAAACTGCGTGATGCCTTGTTTTATGCTTCATTTATAAGCGTTTACTTAACGAGTACCAAAGATCAGTTTAGAATGATCACTTTAACTAGGCGATCAACTTGACATGCGCACTAAATCGTCCGTAACTTTTGATTTAGGGCTCAGAATATCACGAATCCAATGCCCTCGTTAATGTAGCTCAATTTTCTATATTGTGTTAAAATTTGAGAAAGAAATAGATATGAAAAAGTGTTCAAGTAATCCAATGCCCACGCTAACCTAGCTCAATTTTCTATATTTAGACAAAATTTGAGACAGAAATAGATACGACCAAGTAATCCACTCTATCCCAAACAGCGTGATTCCATGCTTTATGCTTCATTTATAAGCGTTTACTTAACGAATACCAATGATCAGTTTAGAATGATCACTTTAACTTGCCGATCAACTTGACATATCCACACTAAATCGTTCCAAACTTTTGATTTAGAGCTCAGAATGACATGAATACAATGCCCACCTTAAGCTAGCTCAATTTTCTATATTGTGACAAAATTTGAAACAGAAGTAGATACGACAAAGCATCGAAGGTATCCAATCTATCCCGAACTGCATGGTGTCATGCATCATGCTTAATTTATAAGCCTTTACTCAATGAGCACCAATGATCAGTTTAGAATGATCACTTTAACTGGCCCATCAAATTGATATGCCCGCACTAAATCATCCTTAACTTTGATTTAGAGCTCCGAATGACACGAATCCAATGCCCACATTAAGCTATCTCAATTTTCTATATTTTGAAAAAATTTGAGACAGAACTAGATACGACAAGACACCCAAGTAATCCACTCTATCCCAAACTGCGTGATGCCATGCTTTATGCTTCATTTAGAAGCATTTACTTAATGAGTACCAATGATCAGTCTAGAATGATCACTTTAACTAGGCGATCAACTTGACATTCGCACTAAATCGTCCGTAACTTTTGATTTAGAGCTCAGACTGACACGAATCCAATGCCCACGATAAGCTAGCTCAATTTTTTTATATTGTGATAAATTTTAATGCTAAAATTGCTTCAGCAAGTTCTCCAAGTAATCAAATCTTTCCAAAACTATGTGATATCATGCATTATGCTTCATTTATAAGCCTTTAATCAATGAGCACCAATGATCAGTTTAGAATGATCAATTTAACTAGATGACCAACTCCACAAGTCCTCCAAGTAAAATGTCTATAAATTTTGATTTAGAGCTCATAATAACACGAATCCAAAGCCCACGTTAAGCTATCTCAATTTTTTATATTGTGACAAAATTTGAGACAAAAATAGATACGACAAAACGTCCAAGAAATCCAATCTATCCCGAACTACGTGATATCATGAATTATCCTTTATTTATAAGCCTTTACACAATGAGCACAAATGATCAGTTTAGAATGATCACTTTAACTGGCCGATCAACTTCACATGTCCGCACTAAATTGCCTATAACTTTTGATTTAGAGCTCAAAATGACACAAATCTAATGCCCATGTTAAGCTAGGTCAATTTTCTATATTTGGACAAAAATTTGAGACAGAAATAGATAAGACAAAGCGTCTATATAATCCAATCTGTCCTGAATTGCGTGTTGCCATGCATTATACTTCATTTATAAGCGTTTACTCAATGAGCACCAAAGATAAGTTTAGAATGATCACATTAACTAGGCGATCAACTTGACATGTTCTCACTAAATGGTCTATAACTTTTGATTTAGAGCTCAAAATGACACAAATCCAATGCCTACGTTAAGCTAGCTCAATTTCTATATTGTGATAAAATTCGAGACCGAAATAGATACGAAAAAGTGTTCAAGAAATCCAATATAGCCAAAACTGCCTTATGCCATGCATTATGTTTCATTTGTAAGCGTTTATTTAATGACTACCAATGATCAGACTAGAATGATCATTTTAACTAGGCGATCAACTTGACATGTCCGCACTAAATTTTCTATAACTTTTGATTTAGAACTCAGAAGGACACGAATCTAATGTCCACGTTAACCTATCTCAATTTTCTATATTTTAACAAAATTTGAGATACAAAAAATAAGACAAAGCGTCCATGTAATCCAACCTATCCTGAACTGCGTGATGCAATGCATTTGCTTCATTTATAAGACTTTACTCAATAAGCACCAATGATCACTTTAACTAGGTTATAAACCTGACATGTCCGCACTAAATCGTCTCTAACTTTTGTTTTAGAGCTCAGAATGACACAAATCCAATGCCCACATTAAGCTATCTCAATTTTTATATTGTAATAAAACTTGAAACAATAATAGATACGACAAAGCGTCCATGTAATCCAATATATCCCGAACAGTGTGATATAATGCATTATCTTTCATTTATAAGCCTTTACTCAACGATCACCATTGATCACTTTAGAATGATCACTTTAACTGGGCGATCAACTTCACATGTCCGCACTAAATCACCTGTAACTTTAGATCTAGAGCTCGGAATGACACGAATCTAATGCCCACGTTAACCAAGCTCAATTTTCTATATTTTGACAAAATTTGAGACAGAAATAGATAAAACAAAGCGTCCATGTAATCTAATCTGTCCCGAACTGCGTGAAGCCATGCATTATGCTTCATTTATAAGCCTTTAGTCAATGAGCACCAATGATAAGTTTAGAATGATCACTTTAAATGCCCGATCAACTTGACATATCCGTATTAAATCATCCGTAACTTATGATTTAGACCTAAACTTGACACAAATCCAATGCCCACGTTAAGCTAGCTCAATTTTCTATATTATGACAAAAATTTGAGATAGGTATCGATATGAAAAAGTGTTTAAGTAATCCAATCTAGCCAAAACTGCGTGATGCCATGTATTATGATTTATTTATAAGCCTTTTGTCAATGAGCACCAATGATCAGTTTACAATGATCACTTTAACTAGGCGATCAACTCGATATGCCCGCACTTAAATCATCTGTAACTTTTTATTTAAAGCTCAGAATAACATGAATCCGATTCCCACGTTAAGCTAGCTCAATTTTGTATAATTTGAAATAATTTAAGGTAGAATTAGATACGACAAAGCGCCCAAGTAATCCACTATATCCCAAACTGCGTGATGCCTTGCTTTATGCTTCATTTATAAGCGTTTACTTAACGAGTACCGATGATCAGTTTAGAATGATCACTTTAACTAGGCGATCAACTTGACATGCACACTAAATTGTCCGTAACTTTTGATGTAGGGCTTAGAATATCACAAATCCAATGCCCTCGTTAATGTAGGTCAATTTTCTATATTGTGATAAAATTTGAGAAAGAAATAGATATGAAAAAGCGTTCAAGTAATCCAATGTATCCCGAACTACGTGATATCATGCATTATCCTTCATTTAAAAGCCCTTACTCAATGAGCACCAATGATTAGTTTAGAATGATCACTTTAACTGGTCGATCAACTGCACATGTCCACACTAAATCGCCTATAACTTTTAATTTAAAGCTCAGAATGACACAAATCCAATGCCCACGTTAAGCTACCTCAATTTTCTAATTTTCAAAAAATTTGAGACAGAAATAGATACGAATAAGTGTTCAAGAAATCCAATATAGCCAAAACTGTGTGATGCCCTGCATTTTATTTCATCTTTAAGCGTTTATTTAATGAGTACCAATGATCAGTTTAGAATGATCATTTTTACTAGGCGATCAACTTGACATGTCCGCACTAAATCGCCTGTAACTTTTGATTTAGAACTCAGAATGGCATGAATCTAATCCCCACGTTAACCTATCTCAATTTTCTATTGTTTGACAAAATTTGAGATACAAATAGATAATACAAAAGCTTCAATTTAATCCAATCTATCCTGAACTGCGTGATGCAATGCATTATGCTTCAGTTATAAGCCTTTACTCAATAAGCACCAATGATCAGTTTAGAATGATCACTTTAACTAGGCGATCAACTTGACATGTCCGCACTAAATCGTCTGTAACTTTTGATTTAGAGCTCAGAATGACACAAATCCAATGCCCACGTTAAGCTAGTTCAATTTCTATATTGTGACAAAATTCGAGACAGAAATAGATACGAAAAAGTGTTCAAGAAATCCAATATAGCAGAAACTGCATGATGCCTTGCATTATGTTTCATTTTTAAGTGTTTATTTAATGAGTACCAATGATCAATTTAAAATGATCATTTTAACTAGGCGATCAACTTGACATGTCCGCACTAAATCGACTGTAACTTTTGATTTAGAACTCAGAATGACATGAATCTAATGCCCACGTTAAGCTATCTCATATTTTCTATATTTTGACAAAATTTGAGATACAAATACATAAGACAAAGCGTCCATGTAATCCAAACTATCCTGAACTGCGTTATGCAGTGCATTATGATTCATTTATAAGCCTTACTCAATAAGCACCAATGGTCAGTTTAGAATGATCACTTTAACTAGGCGATCAACTTGACATGTTCGCACTAAATCGTCTGTAACTTTTTATTTAGAGCTCAGAATGACACAAATCGATTGGCCACGTTAAGCTATCTCAATTTCTATATTGTGACAAAATTTAAAACAATAATAGATACGACAAAGCGTCCAAGTAATCCAATCTATCCCGAACAGTGTGATATCATTCATTACCTTTCATTCATAAGCCTTTACTCAACGATCACCATTGATCAGTTTAGAATGATCACTTTAACTGGGCGATCAACTTCACATGTCCGCACTAAATCACCTGTAACTTTAGATCTAGAGCTCGGAATGACACGAATCTAATGCCCACGTTAACCAAGCTCAATTTTCTATATTTTGACAAAATTTGAGACAGAAATAGATAAAACAAAGCGTCCATGTAATCTAATCTGTCCCGAACTGCGTGAAGCCATGCATTATGCTTCATTTATAAGCCTTTAGTCAATGAGCACCAATGATAAGTTTAGAATGATCACTTTAAATGCCCGATCAACTTGACATATCCGTATTAAATCATCCGTAACTTATGATTTAGACCTAAACTTGACACAAATCCAATGCCCACGTTAAGCTAGCTCAATTTTCTATATTATGACAAAAATTTGAGATAGGTATCGATATGAAAAAGTGTTTAAGTAATCCAATCTAGCCAAAACTGCGTGATGCCATGTATTATGATTTATTTATAAGCCTTTTGTCAATGAGCACCAATGATCAGTTTACAATGATCACTTTAACTAGGCGATCAACTCGATATGCCCGCACTTAAATCATCTGTAACTTTTTATTTAAAGCTCAGAATAACATGAATCCAATTCCCACGTTAAGCTAGCTCAATTTTGTATATTTTGAAATAATTTAAGGTAGAATTAGATACGACAAAGCGCCCAAGTAATCCACTATATCCCAAACTGCGTGATGCCTTGCTTTATGATTCATTTATAAGCGTTTACTTAACGAGTACCGATGATCAGTTTAGAATGATCACTTTAACTAGGTGATCAACTTGACATGCGCACTAAATTGTCCGTAACTTTTGATGTAGGGCTCAGAATATCACGAATCCAATGCCCTCGTTAATGTAGGTCAATTTTCTATATTGTGATAAAATTTGAGAAAGAAATAGATATGAAAAAGCGTTCAAGTAATCCAGTATAGCTAAAACTGCGTGGTGGCATGCATTATGATTCATTTATAAGCCTTTACTCAATGAGCACTAATGATCAGTTTAGAATGATCACTTTAACTGCCCGATCAACTTGAAATTTCCACATTAAATCGTCTGTAACTTATGATTTACAGCTTAAACTGACACAAATCCAATGTCCACGCTAAGCTAGCTCAATTTTCTATATTGAGACAAAATTTGAGACAGAAATAGATACGACCAAGTAATCCACTCTATCCCAAACACCGTGATTCCATGCTTTATGCTTCATTTATAAGCGTTTACTTAACGAGTACCAATGATCAGTTTAGAATGATCACTTTAACTGGCCGATCAACTTGACATATCCACACTAAATCGTTCCTAACTTTTGATTTAGAGATTAGAATGACATGAATCCAATGCCCACATTAAGCTACCTCAATTTTCTATATTGTGACAAAATTTTAAACAGAAGTAGATACGACAAAGTGTCCAAGTTATCCAATCTATCCCGAACTGCGTGTTGTCATGCATCATGATTAATTTATAAGCCTTTACTCAATGAGCACAAATGATCAGTTTAGAATGATCACTTTAACTAGCCCATCAAATTGATATGCCCGCACTAAATCATCCTTAACTTTTGATTTAGAGCTCCGAATGACACGAATCCAATGCCCACGTTAAGCTAGCTCAATTTTCTATATTTTGAAAAATTTTGAGACAGAACTAGATACGACAAAGCGTCCAAGTAATCCACTCTATCCCAAACTGCGTGATGCCGTGCTTTATGCTTCATTTAGAAGCGTTTACTTAATGACTACCGATGATGAGTTTAGAATGATCACTTTAACTAGGCGATCAACTTGACATTCGCACTAAATCGTCCGTAACTTTTGATTTAGAGCTCAGACTGACACGAATCCAATGCCCACGATAAGCTAGCTCAATATTTTTTATATTGTGATAATTTTGATGGCTTAAATTGCTTCAACAAGTCCTCCAAGTAATCAAATCTTCCCAAAACTACGTGATATCATGCATTATGATTCATTTATAAGCCTTTAATCAATGAGCACCAATGATCAGTTTAGAATGATCAATTTAACTAGATGATCAACTCCACAAGTCCTCCAAGTAAAATGTCTATAAATTTTGATTTAGAGCTCATAATAACACGAATCCAATGCCCACGTTAAGCTATCTCAATTTTTTATATTGTGATAAAATTTGAGACAAAAATAGAAACGACAAAACGTCCAAGAAATCCAATCTATCCCAAACTATGTGATATCATGAATTATTCTTTATATATAAGCCTTTACTCAATGAGCACAAATGATCGGATTAGAATGATCACTTTAACTGGCCGATCAACTCCACATGTCCGCACTAAATTGACTCTAACTTTTGATTTAGAGCTCAGAATGACACAAATCTAATGCCCACGTTAATCTAGCTCAATTTTCTATATTGGGACAAAAATTTGAGACAGAAATAGATAAGACAAAGCGTCCATATAATCCAATCTATCCTGAACTGCGTGATGCCATGCATTATACTTCATTTATAAGCGTTTACTCAATGAGGACCAAAGATCAGTTTAGAATGATCACATTAACTAGGCGATTAACTTGATATGTTCGCATTAAAACGACTGTAACTTTTGATTTAGAGCTCAAAATGACACAAATCCAATGCCCACGTTAAGCTAGCTCAATTTCCATATTGTGACAAAATTCGAGACCGAAATAGATACGAAAAAGTATTCAAGAAATCCAATATAGCCAAAACTACGTGATGCCATGCATTATGTTTCATTTGTAAGCATTTATTTAATGAGTACAAATGATCAGTTTAGAATGATCATTTTAACTATACGATCAACTTGACATGTCCGCACTAAATCGCATGTAACTTTTGATTTAGAACTCAGAATGACACGAATTTAAGACCCACGTTAACCTATCTTAATTTTCTATATTTTGAAAAAATTTGTGATACAAAGAGATAAGACAAAGCTTCCATGTAATCCAATCTATCCTGAACTGCTTGATGCAATGCATTATGCTTCATTTATAAGCCTTTACTCATTATGCACCAATGATCAGTTTAGAATGATCACTTTAACTAGGTGATCAACTTGACATGTCCGCACTAAATCGTCTGTAACTTTTGATTAAGAACTGAGAATGACACAAATCCAATGCCCACGTTAAGCTATCTCAATTTCTATATTGTGACAAAATTTGGGACAATAATAGATACGACAAAGCGTCTAAATAATCCAATATATCCCGAACAGTGTGATATCATGCATTATCTTTCATTTATAAGCCTTTACTCAACGATCACCATTGATCAGTTTAAAATGATCACTTTAACTGGCCGATCAACTTCACATGTCCGCACTAAATCACCTGTAACTTTTGATTTAGAGCTCAGAATGACACGAATCTAATGCCCACGTTAAGCAAGCTGAACTTTCTATATTTGAAAAAATTTGAGACAGAAATAGATAAGACAAACCGTCCATGTAATCTAATCTATCCCGAACTACGTGAAGCCATGCATTATGCTTGATTTATAAGCATTTACTCAATGAGAACCAATGATAAGTTTAGAATGATCACATTGACTGCCCGATCAACTTGACATGTGCGCATTAAATCATCCGTAACTTATGATTTAAACCTAAAAAATTGACACGAATCCAATGCCCACATTAAGCTAGCTCGATTTTCTATATTGTGACAAAATTTGAGACAAAAATCGATATGAAAAGTGTTCAAGTAATCCAATCTAGAAAAAACTGCGTGATGCCATGCATTATGATTTATTTATAACCCTTTAGTCAATGAGAACCATTGATAGGTTTAGAAAGATCACTTTAACTAGGCGTTCAAGTTGATATGCTCGCAGTAAATCGTCTATAACTTTTTATTTAAAGCTCAGAATAACACGAATCCGATGCCCACGTTAAGCTAGTTCAATTTTTTATATTTTGAAAAACTTTGAGGTAGAACTAGATACGACAAAATGTCCAAGTAATCCGCTCTATCCCGAACTGCGTGATGCCATGATTTATGCTTCATTTATAAGCGTTTACTTAACGAGTACCAATGATCAGTTTAGAATAATCACTTTAATTAGGCGATCAGCGTGACATGCGCACTAAATTGTCCATAACTTTTGATTTAGGGCTCAGAATATCACGAATCCAATGCCCATGTTAATATAGCTCAATTTTCTATATTGTGACAAAATTTGAGAAACATTATATACGAAAAAGTGTTCAAGTAATCCAGTATATCTAAAACTGTGCGGTGGCATGCATTATGATTCATTTATAAGCCTTTACTTAATGAGCACCAATGATCAGTTAAGAATGATCACTTAAACTGCCCGTTCAACTTGAAGTTTCTGCATTAAATCGTCTGTAACTTATGATTTAGAGCTCCGAATAACACGAATCCAATGCCCACGCTAAGGTAGCCCAATTTTCTATATTGTGACAAAATTTGAGGAATAAATAGATATGAAATCGTGTTCAAGTAATCCAATCTAGCTAAAACTGCGTGGTGTCTTGCATTATGATTCATTTATAAGCCTTTACTCAATAAGCACCAATGATCAGTTTAGAATGATCATTTTAACTAGGCGATCAACTTGACATGTCCGCACTAAATCGCCTGTAACTTTTGATTTAGAACTCAGAATGACATGAATCTAATCCCCACGTTAAGCGATCTCAAGTTTCTATATTTTGACAAAATTTGAGATAGAAATAGATAAGACAAATCATCCATGTAATCGAATCTATCCTGAACTGTGTGATGCAATGCATTATGCTTTAGTTATAAGCCTTTACTCAATAAGCACCAATGATCAGTTTAGAATGATCACTTTAACAAGGCGATCAACTTGACATGTCCAAACTAAATCGTCTGTAACTTTTGATTTAGAACTCAGAATGACACAAATCCAATGCCCACGTTAAGCTATCTACATTTCTATATTTTGACAAAATTTAAGACAATAATAGATACGACAAAGCGTCCAAGTAATCCAATCTATCCCGAACAGTGTGATATCATTCATTACCTTTCATTTATAAGCCTTTACTCAACGATCACCATTGATCAGTTTAGAATGATCACTTTAACGGGCCGATCAACTTCACATGTCCGCACTAAATCACCTGTAACTTTTGCTCTAGAGCTCAGAATGACACAAATCTAATTCCCACGTTAAGCAATCTCAATTTTCTATATTTTGACAAAATTTGAGACAGTAATCTAATCTGTCCCGAACTGCGTGAAGCCATGCATTATGCTTCATTTATAAGCCTTTAGTCAATGAGCACCAATGATACTTTAGAATGATCACTTTAACAGCCCAATCAACTTGACATGTGCGCATTAAATCATCCGTAACTTATGATTTTGGACCTTAAATTGGCACAAATCCAATGCTCACGTTAAGCTAGCTCGATTTTATATATTGTGACAAAATTTGAGATAGAACTCGATATGAAAAAGTGTTCAAGTAATCCAATCTAGCCAAAACTGCGTCATTCCATGCATTATGATTTATTTATAAGCCTTTAGTCAATGAGCACAAATGATCAGTTTAAAATGATCACTTTAACCAGGCGATCAACTCGATATGCCCGCACTAAATCGTCTATAACTTTTTATTTAAAGCTCAGAATAACACGAATCCAATGCCCACGTTAAGCTAGCTCAATTTTTTATATTTTGAAAAATTTTGAGGTAGAACTAGATACGACAAAGCGTCCAAGTAATCCACTCTATCCCAAACTGCGTGATACAATGCTTTATGCTTCATTTATAAGCGTTTACTTAACGAGTACCAATGATCAGTTTAGAATGATGACTTTAATTAGGCGATCAACTTGACATGCGCACAAATCATCCTTAACTTTTGATTTAGGGCTTAGAATATCACGAATCCAATGCCCACGTTAATGTAAATCAATTTTCTATATTGTGACAAAATTTGAGAAACAAATAGATATGAAAAAGTGTTCAAGTAATCCAGTATAGCTAAAACTGTGTGGTGGCACGCATTATGATTCATTTATAAGCCTTTACTCAATGAGCACTAATGATCAGTTTAGAATGATCACTTTAACTGCCCGATCAACTTGAAATTTCCGCATTAAATCGTCTGTATCTTATGATTTACAGATTAAACTGACACGAATCCAATGCCCACGTTAAGCTAGCTCAATTTTCTATATTGAAACAAAATTTGAGACAGAAATAGATACGACCAAGTAATCCACTTTATCCCAAACAGCGTGATGCCATGATTTATGCTTCATTTATAAGCGTTTACTTAACGAGTACCAGTGATCAGTTTAGAATGATCACTTTAACTAGGCGATCAACTTGACATTCGCACTAAATCGTCCGTAACTTTTGAATGAAAGCTGGGAATATCAAGAATCCAATGCCCAAGTTAAGGTAGCTCAATTTTCTATATTGTGACAAAATTTGAGAAACAAATAGATATCAAAAAGCGTTCAAGTAACCCAGTATAGCTAAAATTGTGTGATGTAATGCATTATGATTCATTTATAAGCCTTTACTCAATGAACACCAATGATCAGTTTAGAATGATCACTTTATTTGCCCAAATTTCTGCATTAAAGCATCCGTAACTTATGATTTATAGCTTAAACTGACACGAATCCAATGCCCACGTTAAGCTAGCTCAATTTTCTATATTGAGAAAAAATTTGAGACAGAAATAGATACAACCAAGTAATCCACTCTATCCGAAACAGCGTGATGCCATGATTTATGCTACATTTATTAGCGTTTACTTACAAGTACCAATGATCAGTTTTGAATGATCACTTTAAGTAGGCGAACAACTTGACATATCCGCACTAAATCGTGCGTAACTTTTGATTAAGAGTTCTGAATAACAAGAATCCAATGCCCATGTTAAGATAGCTCAATTTTCTATATTGTGACAAAATTTGAGACAGAAATATATATACGAAAAAGCGTTCAACTAATCCAATCTAGCTAAAACTGCGTGATGCCATTCATTATGCTTCATAAATAAGCATTTACTCAAAGAGCACCAATGACCAGTTTAGAATGATCACTTTAACTACCCGATCAACTTGACATTTCCGCATTAAATCGTCTGTAACTTATGATTTAGAGCTAAAACTGATATGAATCCAATGCCAACATTAGGCTAGCTAAATTTTCTGTATTGTGACAAAATTTGAGACAGAAATAGATACGACAATGCGTCCAAGTAATCCAATCTATCCCGAACTGCGTGATGTCATGCATTATGCTTCATTTATAAGCCTTTACTCAATGAGCACCAATGATCAGTTTTTAATGATCACTTTAACTCGCTGATCAACTTGATATGCCCGCACTAAATCTTCCGTAACTTTTGATTTAGAGCTAAGAATAACACGAATCCAATGCCCACATTAAGCTAGCTCAATTTTTTATATTGTGAAAAAATTTGAGACATAACTAGATACTACAAAGCGTCCAAGTAATCCACTCTATCCCAAAATGCGTGATACCACGATTTATGCTTCATTTATAAGCGTTTACTTAACGAGTACCAGTGATCAGTTTAGAATGATCACTTTAACTAGGTGATCAACTTGACATGCGCGCTAAATCGTCCGTAACTTTTGATTTAGAGCTCCTAATAACACGAATCCAATGCCCACGTTAAGCTAGCTCAATTTTTTATATTGAGACAATATTTGAGACAGAAATAGATACGACCAAGTAATCCACTCTATCTCAAACAGCGTGATGCCAAGATTTATGCTTCATTTATTAGCGTTTACTTAACGAGTACCAATGATCAGTTTAGAATGATCACTTTAAGTAGGCGATCAACTTGACATATCCGCACTAAATCGTGCGTAACTTTTGTTTTAGAGCTCTGAATAACATGAATCCAATGCGCACATTAATGTAGCTCAATTTTCTATATTGTGATAAAATTTGAGACAGAAATATGTATGGAAAAGCGTTCAAGTAATCCAATCTATCTAAAACTGCGTGATGCCATTCATTCTGCTTCATAAATAAGCCTTTACTCAATGAACACCAATGATCAGTTTAGAATGATCACTTTAACTACCCGATCAACTTGACATTTCCGCATTAAATCGTCTGTAACTTATGATTTAGATCTAAAACTGATATGAATCCAATGCCCACAATAGGCTAGCTCAATTTTCTATATTGTGACAAAATTTGAGACAGAAATAGATACGACAACGCATCCAAGTAATCCAATCTTTCCCGAACTGCGTGATGTCATGCATTAAAATGTCACGCATCCAAGTACCAGTGATCAGTTTAGAATGATCACTTTAACTAGGTGATCAACTTGACATGCGCGCTAAATCGTCCGTAACCTTTGATTTAGAGCTCTGAATAAGACGAATCCAATGCCCATGCTAAGGTAGCTTAATGTTCTATATTGCGACAAAATTTGAGACATAATTAGATATGAAAAATTGGTCAAGTAATCCAACCTATCTAAAACTGCGTGATGACATGCATTATGATTCATTTATAAGCCTTTACTCAATGAGAACCAATGATTAGTTTAGAATGATCACTTTAACAGCCCGATCAACTTGACATTTACGCATTTAATCATCCGTAACTTATAATTTACAACTTAAACTAACACGAATCCAATGCCCAAGTTGAGCTAGCTCAATTTTCTATATTGAGACAAAATTTGAGACATAAATAGATATGAAAACGTGTCCAAGTAATCCACTCTATCCCACACTGAGTGATGCCATGCTTTATGCTTCATTTATAAGCATTTACTTAGCGAGTACCAATGATCAGTTTAGAATGATCACTTTAACTTGGCGATCAACTTGACATGTCCGCACTAAATCCTATGTAACTTTTGATTTAGAGTTCAGAATAAAATGAATCTAACGCCCATGTTAAGGTAACGCAATTTTCTATATTGTGACAAAATTTGAGACAGAAATAGATATGAAAAAGTGTTCAAGTAATCCAATCTAGCTAAAACTGTGTGATATCTTGCATTATGATTCATTTATAAGCCTTTACTGAATGAGCACCAATGATCAGTTTAGAATGATCACTTTAACTGCCCGATCAATTTGACATTTCCGCATTAAATTGTCTGTAACTTAAGATTTAGAGCTAAAACTGATACAAATCCAATACCCACATTAAGCTAGCTCAAATTTCTCTATTGAGGCAAATTTTGAGACAAAAATTGATACGACAAAGCGTCCTAGTAATCCAATATATCATGAATTGCGTGATGTCATTCATTATGCGTCATTTATAGGCCTTTACTCAATGAGCACAAATTATCAGTTTAGAATGATCACTTTAACTGGACGATCAACTTGACATGTCCACACTAAATCGTTCCTAACTTTTGATTCAGAGCTCAAAATGACGTTAATCCAATGTCCACGTTAAGCTAGCTCAATTTTTCTATATTGTGACAAAATTTTAGAGAGAAGTAGATACATAAAATTGTTCAAGTAATGAAATATATCCCGAACTGCGTGATGTCATGCATTATGCTTCATTTTTAAGCTTTTACTCAATGAGCACCAATAATCAGTTTAGAATGATCACTAAGTCGTCCACTTGATATGCCCGCACTAAGTCGTCCGTAACTTTTTATTTAGAGCTCTGCATCACACAAATCCAATGCCCACGTTAAGCTATCTCAATTTTTTATATTGGGAAAAAATTTGAGATGGAACTAAATATGACAAAGCGTCCAAGGAATCCACTCTATCTCAAACTGTGTGATGCCATGCTTTATGCTTCATTTATAAGTTTTTACTTAATGAGTACCAATGATCAGTTTAAAATGATCACCTTAACTAGGCGATCAACTTGACATGTGAACTAAATCGTCCGTAACTTTTGATTTAGAGCTCAGAATAACACGAATCCAGTAATGACATTAAGGTAGCTAAATTTTCTATATTGTGACAAAATTTGAGCCAGAAATAGATATGAAAAAGTGTTCAACTAATCCAGTCTAGCTAAAACTGCGTGATGTCATACATTATGATTAATTTATAAGCCATTGCTGGTTGCGCACCAATGATCAGTTTAAAATGACCACTTTAACTGCCCAATCAACTTGACCTTTCCGCATTAAATCATCCGTAACTGATGATTTACAGCTTAAAATGACACTAATCAAGTGCCAACGTTAAGCCAGCTCAATTTTCTATATTGAGACAAAATTTGAGACAGAAATATATACGACAAAGCATCCAAGTAATCCACTCTATCCCTAACGTGATGTCGTGCTTTATGCTTCATTTATAAGCGTTTACTTAACGAGTACCAATGATCAGTTTAGGATTATAACTTTAACGAGGCGATCAAAATGACATGTCCGCACTAAATTGTCCGTAACTTTTGATTTAGAGTTCAAAATAACACGAATCCAATGCCCACATTCAGGTAGCTCAATTTTCTATATTGTGACAAAATTTGAGATAAAAATAGATATGAAAAAGCATTAAAGTAATCTAATCAAGCTAAAACTGCGTGATGCCATGCATTATGATTCATTTATAAGCCTTTACTCAAAGAGCACCAGTGATCAGTTTAGAATGATCACTTTAACTACCCGATCAACTTGATATTTCCGCATTAAATTGTCTGTAACTTATGATTTAGAGCTAAAACTGATACATATCCAATGCCCACGTTAAGGTAGCTCAATTTTCTATATTGAGATAAAATTTGAGATAGAAATTGATACGACAAAGCATCCAAGTAATCCAATCTATCCCAAACTGGGTGATGTCATGCATTATTCTTCATTTATAAGCATTTACTCAACGAGCACCAATGAACAAACTAGAATGATCACTTTAACTAGGCTATCAACCTGACATGTCCACACTAAATCGTTCCTAACTTTTGATTTAGAGCTCAAAATGACATGAATCCAATGCCCACGTTAAGCTAGCTCAATTGTCTATATTGTGATGAAATTTGAGAAAGAAATACATACGACAATGCATACAAGTAATCCAAACTATCCCGAAATTCTTTGTTTATAAGCCTTTACTCAATGAGCACCAATGATCAGTTAAAAATGATCACCTTAACTGGCCAATCAACTTGATATGCCCACACTAAATCATCCATAACTTTTGATTTATAGCTCAGAATGACACGAATCCAATGCCCACGTTAAGGTAGCTCAATTTTTTATATTGTGAAAAAATTTGAGACAGAACTAGATAAGACAAAGCATCGAAGAAATCCAATCTATCCCAAACTGCGTGATGCCATGCTATATGCTTCATTTATAAGCGTTTACTTAACGAGTACCAGTGATCAGTTTAGAATGATCACCTTAACTAGGCAATCAGCTTGACATGCGAATTAAATTGTCCTTAACTTTTGATTTAGAGCTCAGAATAACAAGAATCCAATGCTCACGTTAAGGTAGCTCAATTTTCAATATTGTGAAAATTTTTGATACAGAAATAGATATGAAAAAGCGTTCAAGTAATCCAATCTAGCTAACACTGCGTGATGCCATGCATTATGCTTCATTTATAAGTCTTTATTCAATGAGCACCAATGATTAGTTTAGAATGATCACTTTAACTGCCCAATCAACTTGACATTTCTGCCTTAAATCGTCCGTAATTTATGATTTAGAGCTAAAACTGATATGAATCCAATGCCCACGTTAAGCTAGCACAATTTTCTATATTGAGACAAAATTTGATACAAAAATGGACACGACAAAGCATCCAAGTAATCCAATGTATCCCGAACTGTGTGATGTCATGCATTATGTTTCATTTATAAGCCTTTACTCAACGAGCACCAATGATCAAATTAGAATGATCACTTTAACTAGGCGATCAACTTGACATGTCCACACTAAATCGTTCCTAACTTTTTAATTAGACATTAAAATGACATGAATCCAATGCCCACGTTAAGCTAGCTCAATTTTGTATATTGTGATAAAATATGAGACAGAAATAGTTACAACAATGCGTCCAAGTAATCCAATCTATCCCGAACTGCGTGATGTCATGCATTATGCTTCATTTATAAGCCTTTCCTCAATGAGCACCAATGATCAGTTTAGAATGATCACTTTAACTGCCTGAGCAACTTGATATGCTCGCATTAAATCGTCCGTAACTTTTGATTTATAGGTCAGAATGACACGAATCCAATGCACATGTTAAGCTAGCTCAATTTTTTATATTGTGAAAAAATTTGAGACAGGACTAGATCCGACAAAGCATCCAAGTAATCCACTCTATCCTAAACTGCATGATGCCATGCTATATGCTTCATTTATATGCGTTTACTTAACGAGTACCAGTGATCAGTTTAGAATGATCACTTTAACTAGGCGATCAACTTGACATGCGAACTAAATCTTCATTAACTTTTGATTTAAAGCTCAGAATAACACGAATCCAATGCCCACGTTAAGGTATTTCAATTTTCTATATTGTGACAAAATTTGAGACATAAATAGATATGAAAAAGTGTTCAAGTAATCCAATCTATCTAAAACTACGTGATGACATGCATTATGATTCATTTATAAGCCTTTCCTCAATGAGCACCAATGATCAGTTTAGAATGAGAACTTGACCTGCCCGATCAATTTGGCATTTCCGCATTAAATCATCTGTAACTTATGTTTTATAGCTTAAAATGACACGAATCCAATGCCCAAGTTAAGCTAGCTCAATTTTCTATATTGAGACAAACTTTGAGACATAAATAGATAAGAAAACGCGTCCAAGTAATCCAATCAAGCTAGAGCTGCGTGATGCCATGCATTATGATTCATTTATAAGCCTTTACTCAATGAGCACCAATGATCAGTTTAGAATGATCACTTTAACTACCCGATCAACTTGATATTTCTGCATTAAATCGTCCGTAACTTATGATTTAGATCTAAAACTGATACAAATCCAATGACCACATTAAGGTAGCTCAATTTTCTATATTGAGATAAAATTTGAGATAGAAATTGATACGACAAAGCATCCAAGTAATCCAATCTATCACGAACTGGGTGATGCCACGCATTATGCTTTATTTATAAGCATTTATTCAACCAGCACCAATGATCAAATTAGAATGATCACTTTAACTAGGCTGTCAACCTGACATGTCCACACTAAATCGTTCCTAACTTTTGATTTAGAGATCAAAATGACATGAATCCAATGCCCACGGTAAGCTAGCTCAATTGTCTATATTGTGACAAAATTTGAGACAGAAATAGATACGAAAATGCATAAAAGAATCCAATCTATCCCGAAATTCTTCATTTAGAAACCTTTACTCAATGAGCACCAATGATCAGTTAAAAATGACCACCTTAACTGGCCAATCAACTTGATATGCCCACACTAAATCATCCATAACTTTTGATTTATAGCTCAGAATGACACGAATCCAATGCCCACGTTAAGGTAGCTCAATTTTTTATATTGTGAAAAAATTTGAGATAGAACTAGATAACACAAAGCATCGAAGTAATCCAATCTATCCCAAAATGCGTGATGCCATGCTATATGCTTCATTTATAAGCGTTTACTTAACGAGTACCAGTGATCAGTTTAGAATGATCACCTTAACTAGGCAATCAGCTTGACATGCGAATTAAATTGTCCTTAACTTTTGATTTAGAGCTCAGAATAACAAGAATCCAATGCTCACGTTAAGGTAGCTCAATTTTCAATATTGTGAAAATTTTTGATACAGAAATAGATATGAAAAAGCGTTCAAGTAATCCAATCTAGCTAACACTGCGTGATGCCATGCATTATGCTTCATTTATAAGTCTTTATTCAATGAGCACCAATGATCAGTTTAGAATGATCACTTTAACTGCCTAATCAACTTGACATTTCTGCCTTAAATCGTCCGTAATTTATGATTTAGAGCTAAAACTGATATGAATCCAATGCCCACGTTAAGCTAGCACAATTTTCTATATTGAGACAAAATTTGATACAAAAATGGACACGACAAAGCATCCAAGTAATCCAATGTATCCCGAACTGTGTGATGTCATGCATTTTGTTTCATTTATAAGCCTTTACTCAACGAGCACCAATGATCAAATTAGAATGATCACTTTAACTAGGCGATCAACTTGACATGTCCACACTAAATCGTTCCTAACTTTTTATTTAGACCTTAAAATGACATGAATCCAACGCCCACGTTAAGCTAGCTCAATTTTGTATATTGTGATAAAATATGAGACAGAAATAGTTACAACAATGCGTCCAAGTAATCCAATCTATCCCGAACTGCGTGATGTCATGCATTATGCTTCATTTATAAGCCTTTCCTCAATGAGCACCAATGATCAGTTTAGAATGATCACTTTAACTGCCTGAGCAACTTGATATGCCCGCATTAAATCGTCCGTAACTTTTGATTTATAGGTCAGAATGACACGAATCCAATGCACATGTTAAGCTAGCTCAATTTTTTATATTGTGAAAAAATTTGAGACAGGACTAGATCCGACAAAGCATCCAAGTAATCCACTCTATCCCAAACTGCATGATGCCATGCTATATGCTTCATTTATATGCGTTTACTTAACGAGTACCAGTGATCAGTTTAGAATGATCACTTTAACTAGGCGATCAACTTGACATGCGAACTAAATCTTCATTAACTTTTGATTTAAAGCTCAGAATAACACGAATCCAATGCCCACGTTAAGGTATTTCAATTTTCTATATTGTGACAAAATTTGAGACATAAATAGATATGAAAAAGTGTTCAAGTAATCCAATCTATCTAAAACTACGTGATGACATGCATTATGATTCATTTATAAGCCTTTCCTCAATGAGCACCAATGATCAGTTTAGAATGAGAACTTGACCTGCCCGATCAATTTGGCATTTCCGCATTAAATCATCTGTAACTTATGTTTTATAGCTTAAAATGACACGAATCCAATGCCCAAGTTAAGCTAGCTCAATTTTCTATATTGAGACAAACTTTGAGACATAAATAGATAAGAAAACGCGTCCAAGTAATCCAATCAAGCTAGAGCTGCGTGATGCCATGCATTATGATTCATTTATAAGCCTTTACTCAATGAGCACCAATGATCAGTTTAGAATGATCACTTTAACTACCCGATCAACTTGATATTTCTGCATTAAATCGTCCGTAACTTATGATTTAGATCTAAAACTGATACAAATCCAATGACCACATTAAGGTAGCTCAATTTTCTATATTGAGATAAAATTTGAGATAGAAATTGATACGACAAAGCATCCAAGTAATCCAATCTATCACGAACTGGGTGATGCCACACATTATGCTTTATTTATAAGCATTTATTCAACCAGCACCAATGATCAAATTAGAATGATCACTTTAACTAGGCTGTCAACCTGACATGTCCACACTAAATCGTTCTTAACTTTTGATTTAGAGATCAAAATGACATGAATCCAATGCCCACGGTAAGCTAGCTCAATTGTCTATATTGTGACAAAATTTGAGACAGAAATAGATACGAAAATGCATAAAAGAATCCAATCTATCCCGAAATTCTTCATTTAGAAACCTTTACTCAATGAGCACCAATGATCAGTTTAAAATGATCACTTTAACTGGCCGATCAACTTGATATGCCCGCACTAAATAATCCATGAATTTTGATTTATAGCTCAGATTGACACAAATCCAATGCCCCATTAAGGTAGCTCAATTTTTTATATTGTGAAAAAAATTGAGACAGAACTACATACGACAAAGCGTCCAAGTAATCCACTCTATCCCAAACTGCGTGATGCCATGCTATATGCTTCATTTATAAGCGTTTACTTAACGAGTACCAATGATCAGTTTAAAATGATCACTTTAACTAGGCAATCAACTTGACATGCGAATTAAATCGTCCTTAACTTTTGATTTAGAGCTCAGAATAACAAGAATCCAATGCTCACGTTAAGGTAGCTAGATTTTCTATATTGTGAAAATTATTGAGACATAAATAGATATGAAAAAGCGTTCAAATAATCCAATCTAGCTAACACTGCGTGATGCCATGCATTATGCCTCATTTATAATTCATTCATCAATGAGCACCAATGATCAGTTTAGAATGATCACTTTAGCTGCCCGATCAACTTGACATTTCCGCCTTAAATCGTCCGTAATTTATGATTTAGAGCTAAAATTGATATGAATCCAATGCCCACGTTAAGCTAGCACAATTTTCTATATTGAGACAAAATTTGAGACAAAAATGGATACGAAAAAGCATCCAAGTAATCCAATGTATCCCGAACTGTGTGATATCATGCATTATGCTTCATTTATAAGCCTTTACTCAACGATCACTAATGATCAAATTAGAATGATCACTTTAACTAGGCGATCAACTTGACATGTCCACACTAAATCGTTCCTAACTTTTGATTTAGGCCTTAAAATGACATGAATCCAATGCCCACGTTAAGCTAGCTCAATTTTGTATATTGTGATAAAATTTGAGACAAAAATAGATACAACAATTCGTCCAAGTAATCCAATCTATCCCGAACTACGTGATGTCATGCATTATGATTCATTTATAAGCCTTTACTCAATGAGCACCAATGATCAGTTTAGAATGATCACTTTAACTGCCTGAGCAACTTGATATGCCCGCACTAAATCTTCCGTAACTTTTGATTTACAGGTCAGAATGACACGACTCCAATGCACACGTTAAGCTAGCTCAATTTTTTATATTCTGAAAAAAGTTTGAGACAGGACGAGATACGACAAAGCATCCAAGTAATCCACTCTATCCCAAACTGCGTGATGCCATGCTATATGCTTCATTTATAAGCGTTTACTTAACGAGTACCAGTGATAAGTTTAGAATGATCACTTTAACTAGGCAATCAACTTGACATGCGAACTAAATCGTCCTTAGCTTTTGATTTAAAGCTCAGAATGACACGAATCCAATGTCCACGTTAAGGTAGTTCAATTTTCTATATTGTGACAAATTTGAGACATAAATAGATATGAAAAAGTGTTCAAGTAATCCAATCTATCTAAAACTGCGTGATGACATGCATTATTATTCATTTATAAGCCTTTCCTCAATGAGCACCAATGATAAGTTTAGAATGATCACTTGAACTGCCCGATCAACTTGGCATTTCCGCATTAAATCATTTGTAACTTATGATTTACAGCTTAAACTGACACGAATCCAATGCCCAAGTTAAGCTAGTTGAATTTTCTATATTGAGACAAAATTTGAGACATAAATAGACAAGAAAACCCGTCCAAGTAATCCACTCTATCCCACACTGGGTGATGCCATGCTTTATGCTTCATTTATAAGCATTTATTTAACGAGTACCAATGATCATTTTAGAATGATCACTTTAACTTGGCGATCAACTTGACATGTCCACACTAAATCATCCATAACTTTTGATTTAGAGCTCAGAATAAAACGAATCCAACACCCATGTTAGGTAACTCAATTTTCTATATTGTGTCAAAATTTGAGACAGAAATAGATATGAAAAAGTGTTCAACTAATCCAATGTAGCTAAAACTGTGTGATATCATGGATTATGATTCATTTATAAGCCTTTACTCAATGAGCACCAATGATCAGTTTAGAATGATCACTTTAACTGCCCGATCAACTTGACATTTACGCATTAAATCGTCTGTAACTTATGATTTAGAGCTAAAAATGATACAAATCCAATGCCCACGTTAAGCCAGGTCAATTTTTCCTACTGAGACAAATTTTGAGACAGAAATTGATGTGACAAAGCGTCCAAGTAATCCAATCTATCCTGAATTGTGTGATGTTATTCATTATGCTTCATTTATAAGCCTTTACTCAATGCGCACCAATGATTAGTTTAGAATGATCACTTTAACTGGCCGATCAACTTGACATGTCCACACTAAATCGTTTCTAAGTTTTGAGTCAGAGCTCAAAATGATGTTAATCCAATGCCCACGTTAAGCTAGCTCAATTTTCTATATTGTGACAAAATTTTAGAGAGAAGTAGATACGACAAAGCGTTCAAGTAATCCAATCTATCCAGAACTGCGTGATGTCATGCATTATGCTTCATTTATAAGCCTTTACTCAATGAGCCAATAATCAGTTTCAAATGATCACTTTTATTGGCCGATCAACTTGATATGCCCGCACAAAGTCATCCGTAACTTTTGATTTAGAGCTCTGAATCACACGAATCCAATGCCCACGTTAATCTAGCTCAATTTTTATATTGTGAAAAAATTTGAGACAAAACTAAATCCGACAAAGCGTCCAAGAAATCCACTCTTTCTCAAACTGCGTGATGCCGTGCTTTATGCTTCATTTATAAGCATTAACTTAATGAGTACCAATGATCAGTTTTAAATGATCACTTTAACTAGGCGATCAACTTGACATGTGAACTAAATCGTCCGTAACTTTTGATTTAGAACTCAGAATAACACGAATCCAGTAACCACATGAAGGTAGCTAAATTTTCTATATTGTGACAAAACTTGAAACAGAAATAGATATGAAAATGTGTTCAAGTAATCCAATCTAGCTAAAACTGCATGATGTCATGCATTATGATTCATTTATAAGCCTTTACTCAATGAGCACCAATGATCAGTTTAGAATGATCACTTTAACTGCCCTATCAACTTGACATTTCCCCATTAAATCATCCGTAACTGATGATTTACATCTAAAAATGACACGAATCCAGTGCTCAACTTAAGCTAGCTCGATTTTCTATATTGAGACAAAAATTGAGACAGAAATAAATACGACAAAGTGTCCAAGTAATCCAACCTATCTTGAACCACGTGATGTCATGCATTATGTTTCATTTATAAGCCTTTATTCAATATGCACCAATTATCTGATTAGAATGATCACTGTAACCAGCCGATCAAATTGATATGCCCACACTAAATCGTCCGTAACTTTTGATTTAAAGCTCATAATGACATGAATCCAATGCCCATGTTAAGCTAGCTCAATTTTTATATTATGAACAAATTTGAGACAGAACTAGATACGACAAAGCGTAAAGTAATCCATTCTATCCCAAACTGCGTGATGCCAAGCTTTATGCTTCATTTATTTGTGTTTACCTAACGAGTAGCAATGATCAGTTTAGAATGATCATTTTAACTAGGCGATCAACTTGACATGCGCACTAAATCGTCTGATCTTTTGATTTAGAACTCAGAATAACACGAATCCAATGCCCGCGTTAAGGTAGCTCAATCTTCTATATTGTGAAAATATTTGAGACAGAAATAGATATGAAAAAGTGTTCAAGTAGTCCAATCTAGCTAAAATTGCGTGATGTCATGCATTATGATTCATTTATAAGCCTTTACTCAATGAGCACCAATGATCAGTTTAGAATGATCACTTTAACAGCCCGATCAACTTGATATTTCTGCATTAAATTGTCCGTAACTTATGATTTAATGCTTAACCTGGCAAGAATCCAATGCTCACGTTAGGCTAGCTCAGCTTTCCATATTGAAATAAAAATTTAGATAGAAATAGATACGACAAAGCGTCCAAGTAATCAAATCTATCACAAACTGCGTGATGCCATGGTTTATTCTTCATTTATAAGCATTTACTTAATGAGTACCAATGATCAGTTTAGAATGATCACTTTAACTAGGCGATCAACTTGACATTTCCGCACTAAATTGTCTGTAACTTTTGATTTAGAGCGTAGAATAACACGAATCCAATGCCCACGTTATGGTAGCTCAACTTTCTATATTGTGACAAAGTTTGAGACAGAAATATATATGATAAAGCATTCCAATAATCCAATCTTGCTAATAATGTGTGATGCCCTGCATTATTCTTCATTTATAAGCCTTTACTCCATGAGCATCAATAATCAGTTTAGAATGATCACTTTAACATCCCTATCAACTTGACATTTCCGCATTAAATCGTTCGTAAATTATGATTTAGAGCTAAAACTGATATTAATCCAATGCCCACATTAATCTATCTCAATTTTCTATATTGAGACAGAAATTGATACGACAAGGCATCCAAGTAATCCAATCTATCCTGAACTGCGTGATGTCATGCATTATGCTTTATTTATAAACCTTTAATCAATGTGCACCAATGATCAGTTTAGAATGATCACTTTAACTGGCCGATCAACTTGACATATCCACACTAAATCGTTCCTAACTTTTGATTTAGAGCTCAGAATGACATTAAACCAATGCCCACGTTAAGCTAGCTCAATTTTCTATATTGTGACAAAATTTGAGACAGAAGTAGATACAACAAAGCGTCTAAGTAATCCAATCTATCCCGAACTGCGTGATATCATGCATTATGCTTCGTTTATAAGCCTTTACTCAATGAGCACCAATTATCAGTTTAGAATGATCACTTTAACTGCCCGATCAACTTGATATGCGTGCACTAAATCGTCCATTACTTTTGATTTAGAGCTCAGAATGACACGAATCCAATGCCAACGTTAAGATAGCTCAATTTTTTATATTGTGAAAAAAGTTGAGACAGAACTAGATACGACAAGTGTCAAAGTAATCCACTTTATCCAAAACTGCGTAATGCCAAGCTTTATGCTTCATTTATATGCATTTACTTAACGAGTAGTAATGATCACTTTAGAATGATCACTCTAACTAGGTGATCAACTTGACATGCACACTAAATCATCCGTAACTTTTGATTTAGAGCTCAGAATAACACGAATCCAATGCCTACGTTAAGGTAGCTCAATTTTCTATATCATGAGAAAATTTGATACCGATATAGTTTTGAAAAAATGTTCCAGTAATCCGATCTAGCTAAAACATTGTGATGTCATTCATTATGTTTCATTTATAAGTCTTTACTCAATGAGCACCAATGATCAGTTTAAAATGATCACTTTAACTGCCCCATCAACTTGACATTTCTACATTAAATCATCCATAACTTATGATTTACGGCTTAAATTGACACGAATCCAATGCCCACGTTAATATAGCTCAATTTTATATATTGAGAAAAAAATTGAGACATAAATAGATACGACAAAGCTTCCAAGTAATCCACTCTATCCCAAATTGCGTGATGCCATGCTTTATGCTTCATTTATAAGCGTTTACTTAACGAGTACCAATGATCGGTTTAGAATGATCACTTTAACTAGGCGAAAAACTTGACATGTCCACACTAAATCATCCCTAACTTTTGATTTAGAGCTCAGAATAACACTAATCCCATTCCCACGTTAAGGTAGCTAAATATTCTATATTGTGGCAAAATTTAAGACAGAAATGATATGAAAAAGCGTTCAAGTAATCCAATATACCTAAAACTGTGTGATGCCATGCATTATGCTTCATTTATAAGCCTTTAATCAATGAGCACCAATGATCAATTCAGAATGATCAGTTTAGAATGATCACTTTAACAGCCCGATCAACTTGCATTTCAGCATTAAATCGTCCGTAACTTATGATTTAGAGCTAAAATGGATCGAATCCAATGCCCACGTTAAGCTAGCTCTATTTTCTATATTGAGAAAAACATTGAGGCAGAAATTAATACGAAAAGCGTCCAAGTAAACCAATCTATCCTGAACTGTGTGATGTCATGCATTTTGCTTCTTTTATAAGGGTTTACTTAATGAGTACCCATGATCAGTTTCGAATGATAACTTTAACTAGGCGATCAACTTGACATGTCTGCACTAAATCGTCTGTTGCATTTGATTTAGAGCTCAGAATAACCCGAATCCAATGCCCATATTAAGCTAGCTCAATTTTCTATATTGTGACAAAATTTGAGACTGAAGTAGATATGACAAAGCGTCCAAGTAATCCAATCTATCCCGAATAGCGTGATGTCATGCAATATATTTCATTTATAAGCGTTTAATCAATGAGCACCAATTATTAGTGTAGAATGATCACTTTAACTAGCCGATCAACTTGACATGTCATTACTAATTCGTCTGTAACTTTTGATTTAGATTTCAGAATGAGTGAATCCAATGCCCATGTTAAGCTAGGTCAAGTTTCTATATTTTGACAAAATATGAAACATAAATAGATACGACAAAGCGTCCATGTAATCCAAACTATCCCGATCTGCGTGATTCCATGCATTATGCTTCATTTATATGCCTTTACTCAATAAGCACCAATGATCAGTTTAGAATGATCAGTTAACCAGGCCGATCAACTCAACATGCCCATGGTAAGCTAGCTCAATTTTCTATATTTTGACAAAGTTTGAGACAGAAATAGAGACGACAAAGTGTCCATGTAATCCAATCTATTCCGAACAGAGAGATGTCATGCATTATGCTTCATTTATAAGCCTTTACTCAATGAGCACCAATGATCAGTTTGGAATGATCACTTTAACTGGCTGGTCAACTTGACATATCTGCACTAAACCATCTGTATCTTTTAATTTAGAGCTCTGAATGACACGAATCTAATGCCCACGTTAAGGAAGCTCAATTTTGTATGTTGTGACAAAATTTGAGACTGAATTAGATACGACAAAGCGTCCATGTAATGCAATCTATCCCGAACTGCGTGATGCCATGCATTATGCTTCATTTATATGCCTTTACTCAATGAGCACCAATGATAAGTTTAGAATTATCACTTAACCTGGCCGATCAACTCAACATGCCCATGTTAAGCTATCTCAATTTTCTATATTTTGAGAAAGTTTAAGAAAGAAATCGATACAACAAAGCGTCTATGTAATCCAATCAACTCCGAACTGTCTGATGCCATCCATTATGCTTTATTTATATGCCGTTACTCAATGAGCACCAATCATCAGTTTAGAATGATCACTTTAACTTGCCGATCAACTTGACATGTCCGCATTAAATCGTCCGTAACTCATGATTTAGAGCTCAAACTAATACGAATCCAATGCCCACGTTAAGCTAGCTCAATTTTCTATATTGTGAAAAAATTTGAGACAAAAATAGATACTAAAAAGCGTTCAAGTAATCCATTCTAGCCAAAACTGCGTGATGCTATGCATTATGCTTCATTTTTAAGCCTTTACTCAATGAACACCAATGATCAGTTCAGAATGATCAATGTATCTGGCTGATCTTTACATGCCCACACTAAATCGTCCGTCACTTTTGATTTAGAGCTTAGAATGACACGAATCCAATGCCCACATTAAGCTAGCTCTATTTTTTATATTGTGAAAAAATTTGAGACAGAACTAGATACGAAAAAAACGTCCAAGTAATTCACTCTATCTAAAACTGCGTGATGCCACACTTTATTCTTCACTTATAAGCGTTTACTTAATGAGCACCAATGAGCATTTCAGAATGGTCACTTTAACTAGGCGATCAACTTGACATGTCCACACTAAATCGTATGTAACTTTTGATTTAGAGTTCAGAATAACACGAATCTGATGCCCATGTTAAGGTACCTCAATTTTCTATATTATGACAGAATTTCAGACAAAAATAGATACGAAAAAACGTTCAAATATTTCAATCTAGCCAAAATTCCGTGATGCCATGCATTATGCTTCATTTGTAAACCTTTACTCAATGAGCACGAATGATCAATCGAGAATGATCGCTTTAATTGGCCGATCAACGTGACTTGTCTGCACTAAATTGTCCCTAATTTGTTTTTTAGAGCTCAAAATAACATGAATCCAATGCTCACGTTAAGCTAGCTCAGTTTTCTATATGCTGACAGAAATAGATACAAAAAAGCGTTCAAGTAATGCAATCTACCCAAAGCTGTGTGATACCAAGCATTATGGTTCTTTTATAAGCCTTTAATCAATGAACAGCAATGAACAGTTTAGAATGATCACTTTAACTAAGCGATCAACTTGACATGTCCGCACTAAATTGTCCATAACTTTTTATTTAGAGCTCAAAATGACACGAATCCCATGCCCACGTTAAGGAAGCTAAAGTTTCTATATTGTGACAAAATTTGAGAAAGTAACAGATACGAAAATGCGTTCAAGTAATCCAATCTAGCCAAAACTGCGTGATGCCATGCATTATGCTTCATTTATAAACCTTTACTCCATGAGCACCAATGATTAGTTTAGAATGATCACTTTAACTGCCCGATCAATTTGACATTTCCGCACTTAATCGTCTGTAACTTTTTATTTAGAGGTCAGAATGACACGAACCAATGCCCACGTTAGGCTAGCTCAATATTTTATACTGTAACAAAATTTCGACCGAACTAGATACGACAAAGCATCCAAGTTATCCAATCTATCCCAAACTGCGTGATGCCATGCTTTATGCTTCATTTATAAGGGTTTACTTAAAGAGCACCAATGATCACTTTAACTATGCGATCAACTTGACATGTCCGCACTAAATCGTCCGTAACTTTTTATTTAGATCTCAGAATAACAGGAATCCAATGCCCATGTCAAGCTACCTCAATTTTTAATATTGTGACAAAATTTGATACATAAATAGATAAGAAAACCATTCAAGTAATCCAATCTTTCCAAAACTGTGTGATGCGATGCAGTATGCTTCATTTATAAGCCTTTACTCAATGAGAACCAATTATCAGTTTAGGATCATCACTTTAACTGGCCGATCAACTTGAATAACATGAATCTAGTGCCCACGTTAAGCTAGCTTTGATTTAGAGCTCAGAATAACACGAATCTAGTGCCCACGTTAAGCTAGCTCAATTTTCTATATTGTCACAAAGTTTGACACAAAAATAAATACAACAAAGCATCCAAGAAATCCAATCCATCGCAAACTCTATGATGCCATGCATTATTTTTTATTTATAAGCTTTTACTCAATGAGCACCAATGATGAGTTTAAAATAATCATTTGAACTAGCCAATGACTTTTTCATGTCTGCACTAAATCGTCCATAACTTTTGATTTCTAGCTCAGAATGACACGAATCCAATGCCCACATCAAACTAGTTCAATTTTCAATATTGTGATAAAATTTGAGACAAAACTAGATACGAAAAAACGTCCAAGTAATCCAATCTATCCAAAACTCAGTGATGCCATTAATTATGCTTCATTTATAACCCTTTACTAAATGGGCACCAATAATCAGTTTAGAATGATCAATTTAACTGGCCGATCTACTTGACATGTCTACACTAAATCATCTGAAACTTTTGATTTAGAGCTGAGAATGACATGAATCCAATGCCCACGTTAAGCTAGCCAATTTTCTGTATTTTGACAAAATTTGAGACAGAAATTGAGACGACAAAGGGTACAAGAAATCCAATCTATCCAAAGTCCTTGATGCAATGATCTATGCTTCAGTTATAAGCCTTTACTTAATGACCACCAATGATCAGTTTAGAATGATCACTTTAACTGCCCGATCAACTTGACATGTACACATGAAATCGTCCGTAACTTTGATTTAGAGCTCAGAATGATGCAAATCCAATACCCACATTAAGCTAACCTTCTATATTGCAACGAAATGTGAGACAAAACTAGATACAACAAAGCATCCAAGTAGTCCAATCTATCCCGAACTGTGTGATGCCATGCCTTATGCTTCATTTATAAGCCTTTACTCAATGAGCACCAATGATCACTTTAACTGGCCGATCAACATGACATTTCCGCACTAAATCTTCTGTAACTTTTGATTTAGAGCTCACAATGACACTAATCCAATGCCCACGTTAAGCTACCTCAATTTTCTATATTTTGATAAAATTTGAGATGGAAATAAGACGACAAAGTGTCCAAGTAATCCAATCTATCCAAACACCTTGATTCCATGCATTATGCTTCATTTATAAGCCTTAGCTTAATCAACACGAATTATCAATTAAGAATGATCGGTTTAACTGGCCACTCAACTTGACATGCCCGCACTAAATCTTCCGTAACTTTTAATTTAGAGCTGAGAATGACACGAATCCAATGCCCACGTTAAGCTAGCACAATTTTCTACATTGCTACAAAATTTGAGACTGAAATAGACACGACAAAACATCCAAGCAATCCAATCTATCCAAAACTGTGTGATACCATGCATTATGCTTCAGTTATAAACCTTTTCTCAATGAGCACCAATGAATAGTTTAGAATGATCACTTTAATTGGCCGATAACTTGACATGTACGCACTAAATCATCATTCATAACTTTTGATTTAGAGCTTAGAATGACAAGAATCCAATATCCACGTTAAGCTATCTCAATTTTCTATATTATGAAAAAATTGGAGACAGAAATAGAGACAAAAAAGCGTCCAGGTAATCCAATCTATTAAAACTCCTTGATGCCATGTATTATGCTTCATTTATAAGCCTTTACTTAATGAGCACCAATGATGAGTTTAGAATGATCACTTTAACTGGCCCATCAACTTCACATATCCGCACTAAATCATTTGTATATTTTAATTTAGAGCTCACAATGACACGAATCCAATGCCCACGTGAAGCTAGCTCAATTTTCTATATTGTGAAAAAATTGGAGACAACAATAGATACGACGAAACATCCAAGTAATCCAATTCATCCAACACTGCGTGATGCCATGCATTATTTTTCATTATTAAGCTTTGACTCAATGAGTACCAATGATCAGTTTAGAATGATCATTTTAACTAGCCGATCAAGTTGACAAGTCTCCACTAAATCGTCCATTACTATTGATTTATAACTCAGAATCACATGAATCCAATGCCCACATTCAGCTAGTTCAATTTTCTATATTTTTACAGAATTTGAGACAAATTTAGAACGAAAAAGCATCTAAGTAATCCAATTTATCCAAAACTATGTGATACCATGCATTATGCTTCATTTGCATTATGCTTCATTTATAAGCATTTACTTAATGAGCATCACTGATCAATTAGGAATGATCACTTTAACTAGCCACTCAACTTTACATATCCGTACTAAATCGTCCGTAGCTTTTAATTTAGAGCTCAGAATGACAAGAATCCAATGACCACTTTAAGCTAGCTCAATTTTCTATACTGCAACAAAATTTGAGACACAAATAGACACAAAAAACTTCCATGTAATCCAATCTATCCAAAACTATGTGATGCCATGCATTATACTTCATTTATAAGCCTTTACTTAATGAGCACCAATGATCAATTTAGAATGATCACTTTAACTGGCCGGTCAACTTGATATGTCCACACTAAATTGTCTGTAGCGTTTGAATTTTAGCTTAGAGTGACACGAATCAAATGGCCATGTTAACCTAGATATATTTTCTATATTTTGACAAAATTTGAGATAGAAGTAGAGACGAAAAAGCGTCCAAGTAGTCGAATCTATCCCAAACTGCGTCATGACATGTCTTATGCTTCATTGATAAGTCTTTACTTAATGAGCACTAATGATCATTATAGAATGATCATTTTAACTGGCTGATCAACTTGACATGTCTACAGCAAATTGTCTAGAACTTTGGATTTAGAGCTCAGAATGACACCAATCTAATGCCCACGTTTAGCTAGCTCAATTTTCTATATTGTGAGAAAATTTGAGACATAAATAGATAAGACAAAACGTCGAAGTAATCCATTCCATTCCAAACTGTGTGATGCCTTGCATTATTCTTCATTTATAAGCTTTTAATCAGTTACCACCAATGATCAGTTTAGTATGATCATTTTAAGTCCGATCAACTTGACATGTCCGCACTAAATTATCTATAACTTTTGATTTAGAGCTCAAAATGACACGAATCCAATGCCCACGTTAAACTGACTCAATTTTGTATATTTTGACAAAATTTGAGACAGAAATCCATACGACAAACATCCAAGTAATCCATTCCATCCAAACTGCTTGATTCCATGCATTATGCTTCATTTCTAAGCCTTTACTTAATGAGCACCAATGATCAGTTTATAATGATCACTTTAACTTGCCAATCAACTTGACATGTACGCACTAAATCGTGCGTAACTTTTTATTTAAAGCTCAGAAACACACGAATCCGATGCACACGATAAGCTAGCTCAATTTTCAAAATTTTGAAAAACTTTTTGAGAAAGCGTCCAAGTAATCCAATCTATCCAAAATGTGTGATGCCATGCATTATACTTCATTTATAAGCCTTTAGTGAATGAGCTTCAATGATGAGTTTAGAATGATCACTTTAACTGGCCGATCAACTTGACATGTCTAGAATAAATCGTTCGAACCTTTTGATGTAGAGCTCAGAATGACACGAATCAAATGCCTACATTAAGCTAGCGCAATTTTCTATATTGTGACAAAATTTGAGACAGGACTAGATACGACAAAACATCCAAGTAATCCAAGCTATCCAAAACTGCGTGATGCTATGCATTATGCTTCATTTATAATCCTTTCCTCAATGGGCACTAATGATCAGTTTAAAATGATCACATTAATTAGCCGATCAACTTGACATTTAAGCTCTAAATCATCCGTAACTTTTGATATAGAGCTTAGAATGACACGAATCAAATGCCCACGTTAATCTAGCTTAATTATTGTGACGTAATTTGAGACAGAACTAGATATGATAATGTGTACAAGTAATCCAATTTATCCACAAATCTGTGATGCCATGCAATATGCTTCATCTATAAGCCTTTACTTAATGAGCACCAATGATTATTTTAGAATTATTACTTTAACTGGCCGATCAACTTGATATGTCCACACTAAATCGTCCGTAACTTTTGATTTAGAGCTCAAAAACACACGAATCCAATGCCCACATTAAGATAGCTCAATTTTCTATAATATTACAAAATCTGAGAGAGAAACAGATAGGAAAAAGCGTCAAAGTAATAAATTACTTCCTAGACAATGTGATGCCATGCATTATTTTTCATTTTAAGCTTTTACTCAATGAGCACCAATGATCAGTTTAGAATGATCATTTAACAGGTCGATCAATTTGTCATGTCTGCATTAAATCATCCATAACTTTTGATTTATAGTTCAGAATGACACAAATCCAATGCCCACACTAATCTAGTTCAATTTTCGATATTGAGACAAAATTTGAGATAGGACTAGATACGACAGAGCGTACAAATAATCCAATCTATCCAAAACTGTGTGATGCCATGCATTATGCTTCAGTTATAAGGCTTTACTCAATGGACACCAAAGATCAGTTTAGAATGATCACTTTAACTGGCCGATCAACTTGATATCTCCACACTAAATCTTCCGTTATTTTTTATTTAGAGCTCAGAATGACACGAATCCAATGCCCCCGTTAAACTAGCTCAATTTGCTATAGTTTTACAAAATTTGAGACTGAAATATAGAAAACAAAGAATGCAAGTAATCCAATATATACAAACTGCTTGATGAAATGAATTATGATTCATTTCTAAGCATTTACTTAATGAACACCAATGATCAGTTTAGAATGATCACTTTAACTGGCCGATTAACTTGACATGTCCGTACTAAATCGTCCGAAACTTTTGATTTGGAGCTCAGAAACACACGAATAAAATGCCCACGATAAGCTAGCTCAATTTGCTAAACTTTTACAAAATTCGAGACAAAAATAGAGACGACAAAGCATCCAAGTAATCCAATCTATTACTTGATGCCATGCATTATGTTTCTTTTCAAAGCCTTTACTTAATGAGCAGCAATTATCAGTTTAGAATGATCACTTTAACTGGCCGACACTACAAGAAAACATTAACATTTCCGACGGCATTTCCGACGGACAAAAAACCGTCGGCCTTTTCCGACGACATTACGACGGATAAGCGACAAATAACCAAGGGATTTGAAACCATCGGAGGTCCGTCGGTAATTTCCGACGCCGTAGAGATCGTCGGTAAATCGATGGTGAAAACTGATGGTAACCCGTTGCGTTTCCGACGATATCCTAATCGTCGGGATATCCTCTTGAAATCGTCAGAATATTACCGACGGCTTCAGATACGTCGGTAATATTCCGACGAGTTCGTGACGGATTATGTATTTTATAGCGCGTAGGGAATCCGTCGGCAGAGGTCGTCAGAAACCCATCGGAACTATCCGACCATTGTCGGATACAGTCGGAAATCCGTCGGACATATACGTACCTTGTTAAAATTGTGTGTTTATCCGTCGATGGTCGGACATCCGTCGGAAAACCGTCGGTTTATTTTGATAAGATTTATTCGAAATACGTGAATATCCGGTTGTGGTCGGTAACCGTCGGAATTCCATCGGAAATAGAGAATATTCTGAAGAATAATCTTTTTACAGTTCGTAATTATCTGTTAATAATTGTTAATAATCTGTTAAAAAAATCGTGATAATATCTAATTTTCAGTATAAATAAGCTATGATCTTTCAAAATTTTAACAGAACCAAATTTTTTTAAAAAATGTGTTCTTCGGGTTCTTTTGAGTATTTTCGATCGTGGATGGATAAACCTCGATATGATTCAACCACGGAGGAATTGAGTGATGAATTTGCGCAAGGTGTTGAAGAGTTCATGACATTTGCATCAAAGAATAGCATGACATTGGAATACGGTAAAATGTATTGTCCGTGTATTAAATGTCGAAATCATAGATTAATCTCTGTTAGAGAAGTACGTAATCATTTGTATAGGAATGGATTTATGCCGGGTTACAAAATTTGGTATTCACATGGAGAAACTGATGCAACGATGCAATATTATGGTAGTACTTCAAAAAGGATAGATAATACTAATGTTAGGGTAGAGGAACCGACATCAGAAGTTGATATAAACGGAGGTACTGTTCAGATGGTGAATGATGCATTTCGTGAACAAAGAGAATCGTACATCGAAGATATTAGCAGAATAGAGGAACCTAATATGGAAGTTCGGAAATTTTTTGATATGTTAGATGCATCCAAGCAGCCTTTGTATAAAGGATGTAGAGATGGATTATCGCCTTTATCTGCTGCAAGCAGGTTGATGATGATAAAGACGGATTTCAACTTGCCTGAAGATTGTGTGAATGCGATAGCTGATTTTGTTAGAGATATATTACCAGAAGATAATATTGCACCTGCTTCATATTACGAGGTTCAAAAACTTGTATCTGGTCTTGGATTGCCATATCAGATGATCGATGTATGTATTGACAATTGCATGATCTATTGGAGAAATGATGAAAACCGCATGAAGTGTCGATTTTGTCACAAACCTCGATTTCAAGAGACAAGCGGTAGAGTACCTATTTCGCATAAACGGATGTGGTATTTGCCATTAACAGAGAGGTTAAAGAGGTTATATCAATCTGAACACACGGCAAAACCTATGAGATGGCATGCAGAACATAATTTGAATGGAGAAATTGTGCATCCCTCGGATGCAGAAGCATGGAAACATTTTCAACAGGTTTATCCTAGTTTTGCATATGAGCCTAGAAACGTATACCTCGGGTTATCTACAGATGGATTCAATCCTTTTGGGAAGCATGGGAGGCAATACTCGTTGTGGCCAGTTATCGTTACACCTTATAATTTGCCTCCTTCTTTGTGCATGAAACGAGAGTTTTTATTTCTAACAATTCTCGTCCCTGGCCCAAAGCATCCTAAGCGATCGCTTGATATTTTCTTGCAGCCACTAATTCATGAGTTAAAAATATTATGGGAAAATGGTGTCGAAGCATTCGATGTTTCCAACCAACAGAACTTCTTGATGCGAGCTGTACTTATGTGGACGATAAGTGATTTTCCAGCATATGGTATGTTATCAGGATGGTCGACGCATGGAAGATTAGCATGCCCATATTGTCAAGATAATACTGATGCGTTCCAACTGAAACACGAACGAAAGACTAGTTGGTTCGATTGTCATCGTCGATTTCTACCACAAGGTCATCCATATCGCCGGAGCACGACATTGTTTAGGAAAAACAAAAAAAATTTTGATGCTCCACCTCCTATTTTTGACGGGAATCATATGTTGACTCAACTTAGAGATTTTGGTGCTGAGAGAACGACTTCTTGTGGAGGTAACGGACATTACCCTGTTGATGGTTGTGGCGAATACCATAATTGGCACAAGAAGAGTATTTTTTGGGATTTACCATATTGGAAGGACCATTTGTTGCGCCATAATGTAGATGTTATGCACATTGAGAAGAATTTTTTCGACAACATAATGAATACCGTTCTAAATGTGCAAGGAAAAACAAAAGATAATTTGAAAGCTAGATTGGATTTGCCGGATATTTGTTCCCGGAAGGAACTACATGTAATGTCAAATGGAAAATCATTGTCTCCCGCATTCCGGTTAGATGCGCATGCAAAAGATGAATTCTTTGACTGGATTAAGCATAGTGTCAAATTTCCAGATGGATATGCATCTAATCTTCGTAATTGTGTCGATACTATTGAAGGTAAATTTTCAGGGATGAAAAGTCATGATTGTCATGTTGTCATGCAAAGATTATTACCATTTGCCTTTAGCGATCTATTGCCTAAAAACGTCCACGGAGCAATTGCAGGTACGACGTTAAATTTACATTATTATATATATAATAATATTTTCATATATTATATGATATTAAAATATATTTTTTATGTAGGGATTGGTGCTTTTTCCGAGATTTATGTACAAGATCACTTACTATAGACGATATCCGAAATTTGGAGGGAAAAATACCGGTTCTCATTTGTAACCTGGAGAAAATATTTCCACCAGCCTTTTTTGATGTTATGGAGCATCTTCCTATTCACCTCCCTAGAGAAGCAGCCCTTGGAGGACCTGTTCAGTACAGATGGATGTATCCTTTTGAGAGATATATGTTCCACCTAAAGAAAAAAGTTAAAAATCTTGCGAGGGTTGAAGGTTCAATCGTCGCACAAAGTATTAATGAAGAAACATCTAACTTTGCTAGCTACTATTTTCCATCGCAAGTGCAAACAAAAAATAGACGGCCTTCACGACATGATGATGGAGGAGAAAAACCAAGCTATCCAGTGTATGTGCCAGAAATATTTGCACAAATTGGACGTTTAAGTGGAAAAGGGAAGATGCGACACCTATCAGAGGAGGAACACAATCACTTGCATTTGTATATTTTGACAAATTGCGATGACGTTTTGGAATATGAAAGGTACATTCAATTTAATTTTGTTTTTAGTTATTATTATAATTTATTGTTAATTTATTTTTTTATAATTAACAGGATATACATGGAACAAATACGTGTTCATTATTCAGATTACAGCGAGAATGAGTTGGCCGAACTTAAAAAAAGCGAATTTGCAAAATGGTTGCATTTTTATGTTAGTGTTACCACAATTAATTACATAATTTTCAATAATAGTTTACTATATATCTATATATATATATATATTTATAATTTACTACATTCTATTATTTTGTAGGTTACTACAGGTCCTTCTAGGGGCATAACATTTCCCACGTGGTTAGTTGAGTTGGTGAGTGGTCCTACATTTACTACAAAATCTTATCCAATGTACTGCACTCGTGGTTATGCTTTTAAGAGTCATCGCGAAGGAAACTCACAAACAACTTGTAATTATGGTGTATCATCTCAATCGGGAGAAATTGTATACAATGGTATTCTTCGTGAAATATTAGAAGTTCACTATCCAGGAATGATTGATTTGAGGTGTATTGTGTTCTATTGTGACTGGTATGACCCTATCATGGGTCAACGTGAAGACGAATTCGGTGTTACATCTGTCCACTCTCGTCAGCGACATCGAAAATATGATCCTTTTATACTTGCATCACAAGCGGACCAGGTTTGTTACATTCGATATCCTCGTGTGAGAAACAAGCAAGATCCTTGGATTACAGTGACCTCAATACATCCTAGAGGAATGGTATGTGGTATTACCGAACAAGAGCCTATGCAACAAAGCACAATTGGTAACTTAGGTTCCATAGACACTTCTCTTGAAGTTAACCTTGTTGTTGATGATACCACGAACGAAGATTACAACGTGTTTCAAGATTCAGAAGAAGAGATTGGCGAGTTTGACGACCAAAATTCAGCTAATTCAGAATATTCATCAGATTCAGATTAAATTTGTGATTTTGTTTTGATATTTATGATTTTAATTTTAAATATTGTAAATAAATATTTATGATTTTATTTTTAAATCTATGTGCACAAACATTTCACAATATTATAATTAAAAGTGCTTTTTTAAAAATAAATTTATATATATATTTTGTAACTTTTTAAATTAAATAGTTTTTTGAAATATTGATTAACATTACCGACAGCTTCCCGACGGCTTTAGTATTTCCGTCGGGAAGCCGTCGACAATTTTATAATTAAAATCATTTTTTTGAATATTTACTATACTGCCCGACGCATTTCCGACGGCCATCGGAAATCGTTTGCAACGTGGGCAGACCACGTGTCAATCATGCACGGCGTTATAAAAAATCCGACGGATTTCCGACGAATTTAAGTGGTAAACGAAATTAAAAACGCGGGGTTTCACGAAAATTAATTGAGTTGCCGACGAATTTCCAATGGAATCGTCCGTCGGAAATATCGATTATAACCTACGACTTCTTCTTCTCCTCTCTCTCTCGCCGTTTCGCGTTACCCTCAAATTTCCTCCTCGTCGCCGTTAACAAATCGCCGATTCCTCCTCCTCGCCGTTGCTCCTCGCCGCCGTTTTTCTCCTCGTCGCCGCCTATTCGCATCCATGTAAGTTTTTGGTAACTGTGTAGGTTTTGATTTCCCTACACAGTTAATTAAAGTATGTAATTCAGACGATTTCAGAATTTAAGTATTCCTACACAGTTAATTAAGGTTTGGAGATATTGTTAGGAATTAATTCTCTAGTTGAATTGCATGGGTTTCTTCGTTGTCGTTGGAATATATTTTTGATATGTGACCCAAAGATCACGAGCATTGCATTGAGTTTTAGGAATATAGTTAAGAATAGATTTTGATATGGTACTGTAGATCCACATTTTGATAGTGTTAGAAGTTATTGTCTTTCAATACTGTAGGGATATAAGTGACGTTGAGATGTACGTTGATAGTTGAGTAGTGGAAATGAGTTTCAAATATAGTACAACATCCATCCTAGTTCTTTTGGTTCATGTCGAGGATGATGGAGATGTGGACAGTAATTTATACGTCGTGAAGAAAGAGATAACCCATAATATATTAAATAGAAATACAATAACATCTCAATTGATTTATTATTTATGCGAAACTATCAAACTTATATTTCATTTGCAAATATATATATTATATATATAGCTTATTACACTGTTTTTTTAAATCAACTTTTATTTAAATATTATTAAAATTACTTTTTTATAAAAATATTATAAATATTAAAAAATTATAGGTCATATCAAGATTACCAAAGACGTGGTGAGTCATCGACTCCGAGTTTTATACCAACTCAAGTTCCAGAATCTGCAAATGATTCTTTCCGACCAATGACAATTGAAGAATTGGTTCAGCAGCCTGGTCGTGAACTTCTCACATTTCTCGATCCGAGACGTCAAGGAAACTCGACATGGTAAATTAAATTTTCTATAATTATATTTAAAATAATTATTTTAATACTATTGTAATAAAAATTCGTAGGTTTGGTATTTCAAACAATGGAATAAGCAGATCTATATTAAAGATGCTTCATTCTCTTTTGAATAAATCATATACCAAATTTCGAGATATTCCGTACGAAGAACGTCAGATTTGGTTCAGGACGTTTGCGGTACGTTATTTAAATTTTAAATATATAATTATTTTAAATATTTTTTAATAATAATTTTTAGTAATATATATTAAAATTTCGCAGCAAGAATTTACATGGGATCCCATGAACACAAAATTGGTGGAAGACGCTTTCGAAAAAGAGGCTGCAATACAATTTTCCCGCCACATGAACGAATGGAAACAAAAATGGAAAAAGGGAAAAGATAAACCAAGAGGGTTGAATGAGTCGGTTTGGAACGATTTTATTCGTTATTGGGAATCTTCCACCGCTGAGGTTATCTCGAAAACTAATTCGGGAAACCGGAAGAGCGACCGAGGAGGCAAAGGCATTTATATTCACAATGCCGGATCGACAAGTTTTCTCAGACGAGCCGATCAATTGGTAAATTAATTATTATATTAATTATTTATTATTATTTAAAAGTTTTTAAATTATTAATTTAGAATTTTTTATTTTTAGGCACAAGAAATTGGAGCGCCTCCAGATCACTTGCAACTTCTCGAGGCCATCCACACAAACAAAAAGACTGGTCGTATCCAAGATGGTCTCGTTAGTGAGATCATCGAAAAAGTAAAAAAGAAAAAAAGTGATATTCTAACCCAGCAATCTCAAGTTGGTTCTTCATCTTCGGTCACTGAATTGCCGCGTTCTAAGATTAACCGTCTCGTTCTTGATGTAAGTTTTTTTTTAAAAAAAATATAGAATTAATATTATAATAATTTTTATTAAATTTTTTAATAATATTTCTTATTTTTACAGGAAGTACCATTTTCAAAGGGTCGTCATCCAGGACTCGGGAGAGTTGCAGATACTGGTGGCGCAACATCTGCAGTTAGAAACGAGGAACATGAACAGTTAAAAGAAGAAATGGCGTCCATGAAAATAGAGATGAATAATCTCAAAAACTTTGTAGAAATGATAAAAAATAAATTGCCTGATGACTTTTTTTCTCCTCCTTCTCCTCCTGCTCCTCCTTTGTAATTTGTAATTTAAAATAAATGTTTAATAATATTAATATTTATAATATAATTTTTATTAATTGTATGATTATTTTTAATAATATTAATTTAAATATTAAAATAAAATTAAAAAATTAATTTTTTTTAATTTTTATATTTTTAAAATATTTAATTATAAAAATATAAAAATATAAATATTAAAAAAAATAATTTTTTTATTTTTTCAACTATTTCGTGTTTCCGACGGCTACTGTCGTCGGCAATTCCCGACGGAACAGGCCGTCGGAAATGTGTTGCTACATCCCGACGGTTATAAACCGTCGGGAAATATCATCGGACAATATTTCCAATGGCACAAGTCATCGGAAAATGCCCTCGAAAATTCGTCGGTTAATTCCGACGGAAGGATGTCATCGAACATCCGTCGGAATTTTCCGATGGCACAGTTAATCGCTAATCCGTCGGAAATTATCGATACCTTCCCGACGGAAGCGCATTTCCGACGAAATAGTCCCGACGGACTATTTTCAACGGAAAGTAGTCGAGAAACCATTTTACCGACATATTTCCGACGGATACAGCCATCGGAAATACGCTGTTTTCTTGTACTGCGATAAACTTGCATCTCCACACTAAATGGTCCGTAACTTTTGATTTAGAGATCAGAATGACACGAATCCAATGCCCACGTTAAGCTAGCTCAATTTTCTATACTGGGACAAACTTTGAGATAGAACTAGATCCGATAAAGCATCTAAGTATTCCAATCTATCCAAAACTATGTGATGCCATGCATTATTCTTCATTTATAAGCCTTTACTCAATGAGCACCAATAATCAGTTTAAAATAATCACTTTAACTGGGCGATCAACTTGACAAGTATGGACTAAATCGTCCAAAACTTTTGATTTACAACTCCAAAACACACGAATCCAATGCCCACGATAAGCTAACTCAGTTTTATATTTGAGACAAAAATAAAGGCGACAAAGCGTCCAAGTAATCCAATCTATCCAAAACTATGTGATGCCATGCAATATGCTTCACTTGCCTTTACTCAATGGGCACCAATGATCAGTTTAGAATGATCACTTTAACTGGCCGATCAACTTGACATGTCTGGTCTAAATCGTCCGAAACTTTTGATTTAGAGCTCCGAAACATGCGAATCCAATGCCCACATTAAGCTAGCTCAAATTTCTATATTTTTACTTAATTTGACACAGAAATAGATACGACAAAGTGTCCAAGTAATCCAATCTATCCAAAACTATGTGATGCCACGCAGATATGCATCATTTATATGCCTTTACACAGTTTTGGATAGATTGGATTACTTCGATGCTTTGTGGGATCTATTTCAGTATCAAAATTTGTTACAATAAAGAAAATTGAGCTAGCTTAACGTGGTCATTGAATTCGTGTGTTTCTGAGCTCTGAATAAAAATTACACATGATTTATTGCAGACATGTCAAGTTGATCAGCCAGTTAAAGAGATCATACCAAACTGATCATTGGTTCTCATTAGGTAAAGGCTTATAAATGAAGCATAAAGCATGGCATCATGCAGTTTGGGATAGATTGGATTACTTGAATGCTTTGTTGTCTCTATATCTGTCTCAAATTTTTTCAAAATATAGAAAATTGAGCTAGCTTAAAGTGGGCATTGGATTCGTGTCATTCGGAGTTCTAAATACAAAGTTACGGACGATTTAGTACGGACATGTCAAGTTGATCAGCCAGTTAAAGGCTTATCAATGAAACATAAGGCACGACATCATGCAGTTTGGGAAAGATTGGATTACAGGGAGGCTTTGTCGTGTCTAGTTGTGTCTCAAAGTAGGAAATTGAACTAGCTTAACGTGGGCATTGGATTCGTGTCGTTCTAAGCTATAAATCAAAATTTATGGACGATTTAGTGTAGACATGACAAGTTGATTGGCCAGTTAAAATGATCATTCTAAATTGATCATTGGTGTTAATTTAGTAAAAGCTTATATGAAAAATAATGCATGGCGTCAAGCAGTTTGGGATGGATTGGATTACTTGGACGCTTTGTTGTATCTATTTTTGTCTCAAACTTATAGACAATTGAACTAGCTTAATGTGGGCATTGGATTTAGTGCAGACATGACAAAGTCATAGGCCAATTAGAATGATCATTCTAAACTGATCATTGGTGCTCATTGAGTAAAATCTTATAAATGAAAAATAATGCATGCATCACGTAGTTTGGGATGGATTGGATTACTTAGACACTTTGTTGTATCTATTTTTGTCTCAAACTTTGTCAAAATATAGAATTTTGAAATATCTTAACGTGGGCATTGGATACGTGTCATTCTGAGCTGTAAATCAAAACTTATGGACTATTTAGTGCGATATGTCAAGTTGATCTGCCAGTTAAAGTGATCATTCTAAACTGATCATTGTTGTTTATTGAGTAAAGGCTTATGAATGAAGCCTAAGGCATGGCATCAGGCAGTTTAGGATATATTGGATTACTTGAACGCTTTTTTGTATCTAGCTCTGTCTCAAATTTTGTCACAATATAGAAAATGGAAATAGCTTAATGTGGGTGTTGGATTCGTGTGATTTTAAGCAATCAATCAAAAGTTATGGACGATTTAGTGCAGACATGACAAGTTGATCGGCCAGTTAAAATGATCATTCTAAACTAATCATTGATGCTCATTAAGTAAAAGCTTATAAATGAAAAATAATGCATGGCATCGCGAATTTTTGGATGGATTAAATTACTTGGACGCTTTGTTGTATCTATTTCTGTCTCAAATTTTGTCATAATATAGAAAATGTATCTAGGTTAACATGGGCATTGGATTCGTGTCATTCAGAGCTCTAAATCAAAAGTTACAAACGATTTAGTGCGGACATGTCAAGTTGATGGGCCATTTAAATTGATCATTCTGAACTCATCATTGGGGCTCATTAAGTAAAGGCTTATAAATGAAACATAATTCATGACATCAACGAGTTTGGATAGATTGGATTACTGGGATGCTTTGTTGTCTTTGTTTTTGTCTAAAATTTTGTCAAAATATAGAAAATTGAACAACCTTAATGTGGGTATTGGATTCGTGTCATTCTGAGCTATAAATCAAAAGTTACGGACGATATGGTTTGGACAAGTCAAGTTGATTGGCCAGTTAATATGATTATTCTAAACTGATCATTCGTGCTCATTGAGTAAAGGCTTATTAGATAAAGCATAATGCCTGGCATCACATAGTTTTGGATAGATTGGATTACTTGTACGCTTTGTCGTCTCTACTTTTGTCTCAAATTTTGTCAAAATACAGAAAATTTATCTAGCTTAACGTGGGCATTGGATTCATGTCATTCTGAGCTCAAAAACAAAAGTTATGGACTATTTAGTGCGGATATATTAAGTTGATCAGCCTGTTAATATGATTATTCTAAACTGATCATTGGTACTCATTGAGTAAAGGCTTATAAATGAAGAATAATGCATGGCCTCACCAAATTCGGGATAGATTGGATTACTTGAATACTTTTTCATATCAAATTTTGTCAAAATATAGAAAATTGAGCTAGATTAACGTGGGAATTTGATTTGTGTCATTCTTAACTCAAAATCAAAAGTTACGGACGATTTAGTGCGGACATGTCAACTTGATCAGCCAGTTAATACGATTATTCTAATCTGATCATTTCTACTCATTGAGTAAAGGCTTATAAATGAAGCATAATGCATGGCATCAAACAGTTATGGATAGATTGGATTACTTGGACGCTTTGTCATATCTACTTCTTTCTCAAATTTTGTCATAATATAAAAAATTGAGCTAGCTTAACATGGACATTGGATTCGTGTCATTCTGAGCTCTAAATCAAAAGTTAAAGACGATTTATCGTGGACAACTCAACTTGATCGGTAGTTAAAGTGATCATTCTAAACTGATCATTGATGCGCATTAAGAAAATGATTATATATGAGTCATAATGCATGGCATAAAACAGTTTATGATAGATTGGATTACTTGGATGCTTTGTCGCATCGAATTCTGTCTCAAATTTTGTTACAATATAGAAAAGTTAACTAGCTTAACGTGGGGATTGGATTCCTGTCATTTTAAACTCTACATCAAAAGTTACGGATGATTTAATGCGAACATGTCAAGTTTATCGGCCAGTTAAACTAATCATTCAAAACTAATCATTTGTGCTCACTGAGTAAAGGCTTGTAAATGAAATATACGCATTGCATCACACAGTGATGGATAGACGGGATTACTTGCACGCTTTGTCGTCTCTATATTTCTATCTCAAATTTTTTCAAAAAATAGCGAATTGAGCTAGCTTAACTTGGGCATTGGATTCGTGACATTTTGAGCTCTAAATCAAAAATTACAGATGATTTTGTGCAGACATGTCAAGTTGATAAGCCAGTTAAAGTGATCATTCAAAATTGATCGTTGGCACTCATTAAGTAAAGGCTTATAAATGAAGCCTAAAGAGTGGCATCACTCAGTTTGGGATAGATTGGATTACTTGGATGCTTTGTCGTCTCTACTTCTCTCTCAAATTTTGTCAAAATATAGAAAATTTATCTATCTTAACATGGGCATTGGATTCGTGTCATTTTAAGCTCAAAATCAAGAGTTATGGACGATTACTCCGGATATTTCGAGTTAATCGGCCAGTTAATATGATTATTCTAAAATGATCATTGGTGTTCATTGAGTAATGGCTTATAAATGAAGCATATTGTAAGGCATCACATAGTTTTGGATATATTGGATGACTTGGACGCTTTGTCGTATCTATTTGTGTCTCAAAGTTTGTGAGAATATAGAAAATTGATCTAGCTTAATGTGGGCATTGGATTCGTGTTATTCTGAACTCTTAATAAAAAATTATGGATGATTTAGTGCAGACATTTCAAATTGATCGGCCAGTTAAAGTGATTATTTTTAGAAAATCAATGCTGCTCATTAAGTAAAGGCTTATAAATGAAGCATAAAACATGCCGTCACGCATTTTGAGATAGATTGGATTGCTTGGACGTTTTTTGTCTCTATTTCTATTTCAATTTTTGTTACAATATAGAAATTGAGCTGGCTTAACGTGGGCATTTGATTCGTGTGTTTCGGAGCTCGAAATCAAAAGTTACAAACGATTTAGTGCGGACATGTCAAGTTGATCGGTAGTTAAAGTGATCATTCTAAACTGATCATTGGTGCTCATTAAGTGAAGGCTTATAAATGAAGTATAATGCATGGCATCACAAAGTTTATGATAGATTGGATTACTTGGACGCTTTCTCGAATCTATTTCTGTCTCAAATTTTGTTACAATATAGAAAAATTGAGCTAGCTTATTGTGGGCACTGGATTCGTGTTATTCAGAGCTCTAAATCAAAAGTTATGGATGATTTAGTGTGGACATGTCAAGTTGATCGGTTAGTTAAAGTGATCATTCTAAACTTATCATTAGTGCTCATTGATTAAAGGTTTACAAATGAAGCATAATGCATGACATCACAGAGTTCTGAATAGATTGGATTACATGGACGCTTTATCGTATCTATTTCTGTCTCAAATTTTGTTACAATATAGAAAATTGAGCAAACTTAACGTGGCCATTAGATTCGTGTGTTTCTAAGCTCTAAATCAAAAGTCATAGACGATTTAGTGCAGACATGTCAATTTGATTTGCTAGTTAAAGAGATCATTCTAAACTGATTAGTGTTGCCCATTAAGTAAAGGATTATAAATGAAGAATAATGCATGGCATCAAGCAGTTTGGATAGATTGGATTACTTGGATGCCTTGTCGTCTCTATTTCTGTCTCAAATTTTGTTCTAATATAGAAAATTGAGCTAGCTTCACGTGGGCATTGGATTCTTAACACAAAATCTAAAGTTACAGACTATTTAGTACGGACATGTCAAGTTGATCAGCAGGTTAATATGATGATTCTAAACTGATCATTGGTACTGATTGACTGAAGGCTTATAAATGAAGCATAATGTATGGCATCAAACAGTTTTGGATAGATTGGATTACTTGGACAATTTGTCATATCTAGTTCTATCTCAAATTTTGTCACAATATAGAAAATGGAGCTAGCTTAATGTGATTATTGGATTTGTGTCATTTTGAACTCTAAATCAAAAGTTTACAGACGATATAGTGCGGACATGTCAATTTGATAGGCTAGTTAAAGTGATCATTCTAAACTGATCATTTTTGCTCATTAAGTGAAGGATTATTAATGAAGCATAATGCATGGTATCACACAGTTTTGGATAGATTGGATTACATGGATGCTTTGTCATATCTATTTCTGTCTCAAATTTTGTTACAATATAGAAAATTGAGCTAGCTTAACGTGGGCATTTCATTTGTGTGTTATTCAGTTGTAAATCAAAAATTACGGATGATTTAGTGCGGACAAGTCAAGTTGATCGGCCAGTTAAAGTGATCATTCTAAACTAATCATTGGTGCTAATTAAGTAAAGGCTTATAAATGAAGCCTAAAGAATGGCATCACGCAGTATGGGATATATTGGATTGCTTGGACGCTTTGTCATCTCTATTTTTCTCTTAAAATTTGTCAAAACATAGAAAATTTATCTAGCTTAACGTGGGCATTGGATTCGTGTCATTCGGATCTCAAAATCAAGAGTTATGGACGATTTAATGCGGACATGTCAAGTTGATCAGCCAGTTAATATGAGTGTTCTAAACTGATCATTGGTGCTCATTGAGTAAAGGCTTATAAATGAAGCATATTGTATGGAATCACACAGTGTTTGATATGTTGATTACTTGGACGCTTTGTCGTATCTATTTCTATCTCAAAGTTTCTTAGAATATTTAAAATACAGCTAGCTTAACGTGGGCATTGGATTTGTGTAATTATGAGCTCTAAATCAAAAGTTACGGACGATTTAGTGCAGACATGTCAAGTTGATCGGCCAGTTAAAGTGATTATTCTAAACTGATCAGTGTTGCTCATTAAGTAAACGCTTATAAATGAAGCGTAAAACATGGCGTCACGCATTTTGGGATAGATTGGATTACTTGGACGCTTTTACATCTCTATTTCTGTTTCAAATTTTGTTACAATATAGAAATTCAGATAGCTTAATGTGGACATTTGATTCGTGTGGTTCTGAGCTCTAAATCAAAAGTTACAGACGATTTAGTGCGGATATGTCAAGTTGATCGGTAGTTAATGTGATCATTCTAAATTGATCATTGGTGCTCATTAAGTAAAGGCAAATAAATGAAGCATAATGCATAGCATCACACAGTTTATGATAGATTGGATTACTTGGACGCTTTGTCGCATCTATTACTGTCTCAAATTTTATTACAATATAGAAAATTAAACTAGCTTAATGTGGGCATAGGATTTCTGTCATTCTAAGCTCTAAATCAAACGTTACGGACGATTTAGTGTGAACATGACAAATTGATCGCCAGTTAAAGTGATCATTTTAAACTAATCATTGGTGCTCATTGGGTAAAGGCTTATAAATGAAGCATAAGCATGGCATCACACAGTTTTGGATAGACTAGATTATTTGGACACTTTGTCGTCTCAATATTTCTATCTCAAATTTTGTCAAAAAATATAGAATTGAGCTAGCTTAACGTTGACATTGGATTCGTGACATTCTGAGCTCTAAATCAAAAGTTATGGATGATTTAGTGCAGACATTCATGTTGATCGGCAAGTTAAAGTGATCATTCAAAACTGATCATTGGCGCTCATTAAGTAAAGGCTTGTAAATGAAGCCTAAAGAATGGCATCACACAGTTTATGATAGATTGGATTACTTGGAAGCTATATATTGTGACGATTTGTCGCATCTATTACAGTGTCAAATTTTATTACAATATAGAAAATTGAATTAGCTTAACATGGGCATTGGATTTCTATCATTCTAAGCTCTAAATCAAATGTTATGGACGATTTAGTGCGAACATGATAAGTTGATCGGACAGTTAAAGTGATCATTCTAAAATGATCATTGGTACTCATTGAGTAAATGCTTATAAATGAACCATAATGGATGACATCAAATGGTTTTGGATTGATGAGATTACTTGAACGCTTTTCCATATCTAGTTCTATCTCATATTTTGTCACAATATAGAAAATTGAACTAGCTTAACATAGGTATTGGATTCATTTCATTATGAGCTCTAAATCAAAAGTTACAGGCGATTTAGTGCGTACATACCAAGTTTATCCGCTAGTTAAATTGATCATTCAAAACTGATCATTGGTGCTCATTAAGTAATGGCTTATAAATGAAGCATAATATATGGCATCAAACAGTTTTGGATAGATTGGATTACTTGGACGCTATGTCGTATCTATTCTTGTTTCAAATTTTGTTACAATTTAGAAAATTGAGCTAGCTTAATGTGGGCATTTGATTTGTGTTTTTATGAGATCTAAATCAAAAGTAACAGACGATTTAGCAAGGACATGTCAAGTTGATCGGTTAGTTAAAGTTATCATTCTAAACTAATCAGTGGTACTCATTAAGTAAAGGCTTATAAATGAAGCATAATGCCTAGCATCAAGCAGTCTGGATAGATTGGATTACTTGGATGCGTTGTCGTCTCTAATTCTATATCAAATTATGTCAAAAATAGAGAAAATTGAGCTAGCTTATTGTGGGAATTGGGTTTGTGTTATTCTGAACTCTAAATCAAAAGTAACGGACGATTTAGTGTAGAAATGTCAAGTTGATCGGCCAGTTAAAGTGATCATTCAAAACTGATCATTGGTGCTCATTAAGTAAAGGCTTATAAATGAAGCCTAAAGAATGGCATCACTCAGTTTAGGATGGATTGGATTACTTGGACGCTTTGTCATATCTACTTCTGTCTCAATTAAACTTTGTCACAATATAGAAAATTGAGCTAGCTTAACGTGGGCACTCTATTCGTGTCATTCCGAGCTCTAAATCAAAAGTTACGGACGATTTAGTGCGGACTTGTCAAGTTGATCGGCCAGTGAAAGTGATCCTTCTAAACTGATCAGTGTTGCCCATTAAGTAAAGGCTTATAAATGAAGCATAATGCATGGCATCAAGCAGTTTGGATAGATTGCATTACGTGGATGCCTTGTCATCTCTCTTTCGGTCTCAAATTTTGTTACAATATAGAAAATTGAGCTAGCTAAACGTGGGCATTGGATTCGTGTCTTAGCTCAAAATCTAAAGTTATAGACTATTTAGTGCGGACATGTCAAGTTGATCGGCAAGTTAATATGATGATCCTAAACTGATTGGTACTCATTGAGTGAAGGCTTATAAATTGAGTAAAGGACACGTGGTTATTGGATTCGTGTCATTCTGAGCTCTAAATCAAAAGTTTATAAACGATTTAGTACGGACATGTCAAGTTGATCATCCAGTTAGAGTGATCATTCTTAACTGATCATTGGTGCTCATTAAGTGAAGGCTTACAAATGAAGCATAATGCATTACATGGACGCTTTGTCGTATCAATTTCTATCCCAAATTTTGTTACAATGTAGAAAATTGAGCTAGCTTAACATCGCCATTTGATTCGTGTGTTTATAAGCTCTAAATTTAAAGTTACAGATGATTTAGTGCGTACATGCCAAGTTGATAAGCCAGTTACAGTGATCATTATAAACTGATCATTGGTGCTCATTAAGTAAAGTCTTATAAATAAAGCATAAAGCATGGCATCAGGCAGTTTGGAATAGATTGGATTACTTGGTTGCTTTGTCTTCTCTATTTATGTCTCAAATTTTGTCGAAAAATAGAGAATTGAGCTAGCTTAACGTGGGCATTGGTTTCGTGTCATTCTGAGCTCTAAATCAAAAGTTACGGACGATTTTGTACGGACATGTCAAGTTGATTGGCCAGTTAAAGTGATCATTCAAAACAGATCATTGGTGCTCATTAAGTAAAGGCTTATAAATGAAGCATAATGCATGGCATTACAAAGTTTTGGATAGATTGGATTACTTGGTCGGTTTGTCGTATCTAGTTCTGCCACAAATTTTGTCAAAATATAGAAAATTGAACTAGTTTAAAGTGGGCATTGGATTCGTGTCATTATGAGCTATAAATCAAAAGTTAGACATGATTTAGTGTAGAAATGACAAGTTGATCGGCCTGTTCAAATGATCATTCTAAACTGATTATTGGTGCTCATTGAGTAGAAGCTTATAAATAAAAAATAATGCATGGCATCAACTTGACATGTCCGCATTAATCGTATGAACTTTTTATTTAAAGCTCGGAATGACATGAATCTAGTGCCCACGTTAAACTAGCTCAATTTTCAATTTCGTGACAAAGTTTTAGACTAAAAAAGATATGACAAAGCGATCATTCTAAACTGATCATTTGTGCTCATTAAATAAAGGTTGATAAATGAAGCATAATGCATGGCATCAAGCAATTTGGATAGATTGGATTACTTGGACGATTTTTGTTTCTATTTTGGTCTCAAATTATGTCAAAATATAGAAAATTGAGCTAGCTTAACGTGGGCATTGGATTAATGTTATTCTGAGATCTAAATCAAATGTAATGGATGATTTGGTGTGGACATGTCAAGTTCATTGGCTAGTTAATGTTATCAATCTAAACTGATCATTAGTGCTCATTGAGTACAGGCTTATAAATGAAGCATAAGGTATTGCATCACTCAGTTTGGGATAGATTGGATTACTTGGATGCTTTGTCGTCTCTATTTCTGTCTCAAATTTTTTCGAAAAATAGAGAATTGAGCTAAGTTAACATGGCCATTGGATTCGGATCATTCTGAGCTTTAAATCAAAAGTTACAGATGATTTAGAGTGGATATGTCAAGTCGATCGGCCAGTCAAAGTGATCATTCAGAACTGATCATTGGTGCTCATTAAGTAAAGGCTTATAAATGAAGCATAAAAAATTGCATCACGTAGTTTGGGATGGATTGGATTACGTGGACGCTTTGTCGTATCTATTTATGTTTCAAACTTTGTCACAATATAGAAAATTTAGCGCTTAACGTGGGCACTTGATTTGTGTCATTCCAAGCTCTAAATCAAAAGTTACGAACGATTTAGTGCCGACATGTCAAGTTGATCGGCCAGTTAAAGTGATCATTCTAAACTGATCATTAGTGCTCATTAAATAAATGCTTATAAATGAAGCATAATGCGTGGCATCAAGCAGGTTGGATAGATTGTATTACCTGGACGCTTTGTCGAATCTATTTCTGTTTCAATTTTGTTGCAATATAGAAAATTGAGCTAGCTTCACATGGGCATAGGATTCATGTGTTTCTAAGCTCTCAATCAAAAGTTTCGGAGAATTTAGTGCGGACTATCAATTTGATCGGCCATTTAAAGTGATCATTCTAATCTGATAAGTGTTACCCATTAAGTAATGCCTTATAAATGAAGCATAATGCATGGCATCAAGAAGTTTGGATAGATTGGATTACTTGGATGTTTTGTTGTCTCCGTTTCTGTCTCAAATTTTTTCAAAATATAGAAGATTGAGTTAGGTTAACGTGGGCATTGGACTCGTGTCACTCTGAGCTCAAAATCAAAAGTTACGGATGATTTAGTGCGTACATTTCAAGTTGATCGACCATTTAATTTGGTTATTCTAAACTGATCATTGGTGCTGATTAAGTTAAGCCTTTTAAATGAAGCACAATTCATGGCATCAATCATTTTGGACAGATTAGATTACTTGAACACTTTTTCGTCTCTAGTTCTTTCTCAAATTTTCTCAAAATATAGAAAATTGAGCTAGCTTAATGTAGGCATTGGATTCGTGTCATTCTAAGATCTAAATAAAAAGTTACAGATGATCTAGAGAGGACATGTCAAGTTGATCGGCCAGTTAAAGTGACCGTTCTAAACTGATCATTGGTGCTCATTGAGTAAAGGCTTATAAATGAACCATAATGCATGGCATCACAATTTTGGATAGATTGGATTACTTGGACGATTTGTCGTATATAGTTTTATCTGAAATTTTGTCACAATATAGAAAATTGGGCTACCTTAACGTTGGCATTTCTGATCTCTAAATCAAAATTTACATACGATTTAGTGTGTACATGTCAAGTTGATTGGCCAGTTAAAGTGATCATTGTAAACTAATCGTTGGTGCTCATTAAGTAAATGCTTATAAATGAAGTATAATGCATGGCATCAAGCAGTTTGGATACATTGGATTGCTTGGATGCTTTGTTGTCTCTATTTCTGTCTCCAATTTTGTCAAAATATTGAAGATTGAGCTAGCTTAACGTGGGCTTTGGATTTGTGTCATTCTGAGCTCTAAATCAAAAGTTACAGACGGTTTAGTGCGGACATGTCAAGTTTATCGGCCAGTTAAAGTGATCATTCTAAACTGATCATTGGTGCCCATTGAGTAAAGGTTTATAAATGAAACATAATGCATGGTATCACACAGTTTCAGATAGATTTGATTACCTTGACGCTTTCCCGTATCTATTTCTATCTCAAATTTTGTTACCATATAGAAAATTGAGCTGGCTTAATGTGGCCATTTGATTCGTGTGTTTCTGAGCTCCAAATCAAAAGTTACGGATGATTTAGTGCGTACATGTCAAGTTGATCGGCCAGTTAAAATGATCATTCAAATCAGATCATTGGTGCTCAGAAAGTAAAGGCTTATAAATGAAGCCTAAAGAATGGCATCATGAAGTTTGGGATGGATTGGATTACTTGGACGCTTTGTCACATTTATTTATGTCGCAAACTTTGCCACATATAGAGAATTGAGCTAGCTTAATGTGGGCATTGGTTTCGTGTCATCCCGAGCTCTAAATCAAAAGTAACAGACTATTTAGTGCGGACATGTCATGTTTATCGGCCAGTTAAAGTGATAATTCTAAATTGATAATTGGTGCTCATTAAATAAAGGCTTATAAAGGAAGCATAATGCATGGCATCAAGCAGGTTGGATAGATTGGATTACTTGGATGCTTTGTCGTCGCTATTTCTATCTCGAATCATGTCAAAATATAGAAAATTGAGTTAGCTAAATGTGGGCATTGGATTCATGTTATTCTGAGCTCTAAATCAAAAGTTATGGATGATTTATGGTAGACATGTCAACGTGATTGCCCAGTTAAAGTGATCATTAGTGCTCATGGGTAAAGGTTTATAAATGAAGCATAATACATGTCATCACACAGTTTAGATAGATTGGATTACTTGGACGCTTTGTCGTATCTATTTCTTTCTCAAATTTTGTTACATTATAGAAAATTGAGCTAGCTTAAGCAGGGCATTGGATTCGCGTGTTTCTAAGCTCTAAATCAAAAGTTACGGAGGATTTAGTGCGTACATGTCAAGTTGATCGGCCATTTAAAGTGATCATTCTAAACTGATCAGTGTTGCGCATTAAGTAAAGCCTTATAAATGAAGCTAAATACATGACATCAAGAAGTTTGCATAGATTGGGTTACTTAGATGTTTTTTCGTCTCCATTTCTGTCTTAAATTTTGTCAAATTACAGAAAATTGAGCTAGCTTAACGTGGCCATTGGATTTGTGTCACTCTGAGCTCAAAATCAAGTGTTACGGACGATTTAGTACGGACATGTCAAGTTGATCAACCAGTTAAAATGATCATTCTAAACTGATCATTGGTGCTCATTGAGTAAAGGCTTATAAATGATGTAAAATGCAGAGCATCACACACTTGTGGAAAGGTTGGATTATTTAGACACTTTATCCTATCTATTTCTGTCTCTAATTTGGTCTTTATATAAAAAATTGAACTAGCTTAAAGTTGGCATTGGATTCGTGTCATTATAAGCTCTAAATCTAAAGTTAGGGACGATTTAGTGCTTACATGTCAAGTTGATCGGCCAATAAAAATTATCATTCTTCCGATCATTGGTGCTCATTGAGTAAAGGCTTATAAATGAAGCATAATCCATGGTACCATGCAATTTGGGATAGATTGGATTACTTGGATGTTTTTTCACATTAATTTTTGTCCCAAATTTTGTCACAATATAGCAAATTGAGCTAGCTTAACATGGGCATTGGATTCGTGTCATTATGAGCTATAAATCAAAGGTTATGTACGATTTAGTGCAGACATGCAAGTTGATCGGCTAATTAAAATGATCAATCTGAACTGATCATTGGTTATTATTGAGTAAAGGCTTATAAATGAAGCATAATGTAGAGCATCACGCAATTCGTGAAAGATTGGATTACTTTTTTTTATCTATTTCAGTCTCATCTTTTGTCACACTATAGAAAATTGAGCTAGTTTAACGTGGCATTGGATTCGTGTCATTCGAAGCTATAAATCATAAGTTATGGACGATTTAGAGCCAAAATGTGAAGTTGATCGGCTGTTAAAATTATTATTCTTTACTGATCATTGGTGCTCATTGAGTAAAGGCTTATAAATGAAGCATAATGCATGGGATCACGAAGTTCGGGATAGATTTTATTACTTGGACGCTTTGTCATAATCTATTTTTGTCTCATATTTTGTCACAATATAGAAAATTGAGCTAACTTAGAGTGTACATTGGATTCATGTGACTATGAGCTATAAATCCAAAGTTATGGACAATTTAGTGCATACATGTCAAGTTGATCGGCCACTTAAAGTAAACATTCTAAACTGATCATTGGTGCTCATTAAGTAAAGGCTTATAAATGAAGCATAATGCATGGTATCATGTATTTGGGGATATATTAGATTACTAGGACACTTTTTCATATCAATTTCTTCAAAAGTTACGGACAATTTAGTGTGGCCATGTCAAGTTGATCGGCCAGTTAAAATGTCAAGTTGAGTAAAGGCTTATAAATGATGCAAAATGCTGAGCATCACATAGTTTTGGATAGATTGAATTACTTAAACACTTTGTCATATCTATTTATGTCTGAAATTTTGTCTCTATATAAAAAATTTAACTAGTTTTACGTGGGCATTGAATTAGTGATTGAATTACTTAAACACTTTGTCATATCTATTTATGTCTGAAATTTTGTCTCTATATAAAAAATTTAACTAGTTTTACGTGGGCATTGAATTAGTGTCATTCTGAGCTCAAAATCAAAGTTACGCTCGATTTAATGCCGACATGTCAAGTTGATCAGCTAGTTAAAATGATCATTCTTCTGATCATTGGTGCTCATTGAGTAAAAGCTTATAAATAAAGCATAATCCATGGCATCACGAATTTTGGGATAGATTTGATTACTTGGACGCTTTGTCATTTCTATTTTGCCTCAAATTTTGTCACAATATAGAAAATTGAGCTAGCTTATCGTGGTCACTGGATTCGTGTCATTATGAGCTATAAATCAAAAGTTATGTACGATTTAGCGCAAATATGTCAATTTGATCGGCCAGTTAAACTGATCATTCTTAACTGATCATTGGTGCTCATTAATAAAATACTTATAAATAAAGCATAATGCATTACATCACGCCATTCAGTATTGATTAGATTACTTGGACACTTTGTTTTCTCTATTTGTGTCTATAATTTTGTCAAAATATAGAAAATTGAGCTAGCTTAACATGAGCATTGGATTCATGTCATTAGGACCAATAAATCAAAAGTTACGGATGATTTAGTGTGGCCATGTCAAGTGTATCGGTTAGTTAATATGACCATGCTTAACTGATAATTGGTGCTCATTTAGTAAAGGCTTATAAATGATGCAAAACGTAGAGCATCTACGCAGTTTTGGACAGATTGGATTACTTAAACGCTTTGGCATATCTATTTTTGTCTCAAATTCTTTTTGTATATAAAAAATTGAACTACCTTTACGTGAGCATTGGATTCGTGTCATTCTGAGCTCTAAATCAAAAGTTACGCACGATTTAGTGCGAACATGTCAAGTTGAGCGGCCAGTTAAAGTTATCATTCTTATCTGATCATTGGTGCTCATTAAGTAAAACCTTATAAATGAAACACAATGCATGACATCACACAGTTTTGGATAGATTGGATTACTTATACACTTTGTCGTATCTATTTTTGTCTCTAATTTTGTCTTTATATAAAAAATTGAACTAGCTTAAAGTTGGCATTGGATTCGTGTCATTATAAGCTCTAAATCAAAAGTTAGCAACGATTTAGAGCGTACATGCCAAGTTGATCGGCCAGTAAAAATGATCATTCTTCCAATCATAGGTGCTCATTGAGTAAAGGCTTAAAAATGAAGCACAATGCATGGCATCAGGCAGTTCGGGATAGATTGGATTACTTGGACGCTTTGTCGTATCTATTTTGGTTTGAAATTTTGTTACAATATAAAAAATTGAGCTAGCTTAACGTGGGCATTGGATTCGTGTCATTCCCAGCTCTAAATCAAGAGTTACAAACGATTTAGTGCGGACATGTCAAGTTGATCAGCCAGTTAAAATGATCATTCTAAACTGATCATGGGTGGTCATTGAGTAAAGACTTATAAATAATGTAAAATGCAGAACATCACACAGTTCTGGATAGGTTGGATTACTTAGACACTTTATCGTATCTATTTTTGTCTCTAATTTTGTCTTTATATAAAAAATTGAACTAGCTTAAAGTTGGCATTGGATTCGTGTCATTATAAGCTCTAAATCTAAAGTTAGGGATGATTTAGTGCGTACATGTCAAGTTGATCGGCCAATAAAATTGATCATTCTTCCGATCATTGGTGCTCATTGAGTAAAGGCTTAAGTTAATAGATTGATCGATTCGAAAAGAAATTGTCATTTGCCAGTTATCATTAAGTCAAAGATCATTGCTGCTCATTAAGTAAAGGCTTATAAAAGTAACATAATGCATGCCATCATACAGTTTGGGATAGATTGGATTACTTGGACGCTTTTTCATATATATTTTTGGCTTGAATTTTGTCACAGTATAGAAGATTGAGTTAGCTTACTATGGGCATTGGATTCGTATCATTCTGAGCTCTAAATCAAAAGTTACGGAAAATTTAGTGCAGAAATTTGTAGTTGATCGGAAAGCTAAAATGATCATTCTTAACTCATAATTGGATTTCATTGATTAGTAGCTTATAAATGATGTATTATGGCATCGCACAGTTTGGTACAGATTGAATTATCTGGACGCTTTGTCGTCTCTATTTTTGTCTATAATTTTTCCAAAATATAGAAAATTGAATTAGCTTAATGTGGGCATTGGATTCGTGTCCTTCTGAGCTCTAAATCATAAGATACAGACGATTTAGTGCGGACATGTCAAGTTGATCGGCCAGTTAGAGTGATTATTGTAAACTGATCATTGGTGTAGATTAAGTAAATGCTTATAAAAGAAGCATAAAGATTGGCATCACAAAGTTTGGGATAGACTGGATTACTTGGATGCTTTGTCGCCTCTATTTCTATCTCAAATTTTGTCAAAATATAGAAAATTGAGCTAGCTTAACGTGGGAATTGGATTCGTGTCATTCCGAGGTCTAAATCAGGAGTTACATACAATTTAGTGCGGGTCTCTCAAGTTGATAGGCAAGTTAGTATGATTATTCTAAATTGATCATTAGTGGTCATCGAATAAAGGCTTATAAATGAAGCATAATGCATGGCATCTCCCAGTTTTTGTTATATTTGATTACTTGGACACTTTTCGTATCTATTTTTGTCTCAAATTTTGTCACAATATCGAAAATTGAGCCACCTTAACATGGGCATTGGATTCGTGTCATTGTGAGCTCGAAATATAAAGTTATGGACGATTTAGTGCAGACATGTCATGTTGATCGTGTAGTTAAAATGAACTTTCTTAACTGATCATTGGTGCACATAGAGTAAAGGCATGTAAATGAAGCATAATGCATGGCATCACCCAGTTTGGGATAGATTGGATTACTTGGATGCTTTCTCGTATCTATTTCTTTCTCAAATTTTGTCACAATATAGAAAATTGAGCAAGATTGACATGCGCATTGGATTCGTGTCATTCTGAGCTCTAAATCATAAGTTACGGACGATTTAGTGCAGACATGTGAAGTTGATCGGCAAGTTAAAATGATTATTCTTAACTAATTATGGGTGCTCATTGAGTAAAGGCTTATAAATGAAACACAATGCATGGCATCATGCAGTTTGGGATATATTGAATTACTTGGACGATTTTTTGTATCTATTTCTATCTCAAATCTGGTCACGATATAGAAAATTGAGATACCTTAAAGTGGGAATTGGATTCGTGTCATTCCAAGGTCTAAATCCAAAGTTGCATACCATTTGGTGCGGACATGTCAAGTTCATATGCCAGTTAATACGATTATTCTAAACTGATGATTGGTGCTCATTGAGTAAGGGGTTATAAATGAATCATATGCATGGCATCACAAAGTTTTGGCTGGATTGCATTAGTTGGACAGTTTTTCGTATCTATTTTTGTCTCAAAATTTTTAACAACATAGAAAATTGAGCCACCTTAACGTGGGTATTGGATTCGTGTTAATCTTAGCTCTAAATCATAACTTATAGACGATTTAGTGCGGACATTTCAAGTTGATCGGCTAGTTAAAGTGATCATTCTAAACTAATCGTTGGTGCTCATTGAGTAAAAGCTTATAAATAAAAAATAATGCATGGAATCACGCAGTTCGGGATAGATTGGATTACTCGGATGCTTTTTGTATCTATTTCTCTCTCAAATTTTGTAAAAATATAAAAAATAAAGCTAGACTAACGTGGGCATTGGATTCATGTCATTCTGAGCTCCAAATCATAAGTTACAGACGATTTATTGTTGACATGTCAAGATGATTGACCAGTTAAAGTGATAATTCTAAACTGATCATTGTTGCTCATTGAGTGAAGGCTTATAAATGAAGCATAATGCATGGCGTCACGCAGTTTGGGATAAATTGGATTACTTTGATGCTTTATCGTCTCTATTTCTGTTTATAATTTTGTCAAAATATAGAAAATTGAGCTAGGTTAATGTGGGCATTGGAATCGTGTTATTCGGAGCTCTAAATCAAAAGTTTGGGATGATTTGGTGCGGACATGACAAGTTGATCGGCAAGTAAAAATGATCATTCTTTACTAATCATTGGTCCTCATGGAGTAAAGGCCTATAAATAAAGCACAATGCATAACATCACGCAGCTTGGGATAGATTTGATTACTTAGATGCTTTTTGTATCTATTTATGCCTTAACTGTTTCCACAATTTAAGCTACCTTAATGTGGGCATTGGATTCGTGTTATTCTAAGATCTAAATCAAAAGTTAGGGATGATTTGGTGCGGATATGACAAGTTGATCGGCAAGTAAAAAGGATCATTCTTTACTAATCATTGGTGCTCATGGAGTAACGGCTTATAAATGAAGCATAATTCATAACACCACACAGCTTGGGATAGATTTGATTACTTGGATGCTTTTTCGTATCTATTTCTGTCTTAACGTTTGTCACAATTTGAGCTAGTTTAACATGGGCATTGGATTCATGTCATTCTGGACTCTAAATCAAAAGTTACTAACGATTTAGTGCGGACATGTCAACTTGATTGGCCAGTTGAAATGATCATTCTTAACTGATCACTTGTGCTCATTGAGTAAATGCTTATAAATGAAGCATAATGCATGGCATTACCCAGTACGGGATACATTGGAATACTTGGATGTTTTGTTGTACCTATTTCTGTGTTAAATTTTGTGACAATATAGAAAATTTAGCAAGCTTAACGTGGGCATTGAATTCATGTCATTCTAAGCTCTAAATCATAAGTTAGAGACGATTTAGTGCAGACATGTCAAGTTGATCGGCCAGTTAAAATGATAATTCTAAACTGATTATTGGTGCTCATTGAGTAAAGGCTTATAAAAGCATAAAGCATGGCATTACGAAGTTCAGGATATATTGGATTACTTGGACACTTTGTCGTCTCTACATCTACCTCAAATTTTGTCAAAATATAGAAAATTGAGATAGCTTAAAGTGGGAATTATATTCTTGTCATTCCGAGTTCCTAATCCAAAGTTGCATACGATTTGGTGCGGATATGTCAAGTTGATATGCCAGTTAATATGATTATTCTAAACGGAAGATCGGTGCTCATTGAGTAAAGGGTTATAAATGAAGCATAATGCATGGCATCACACAGTTTTGGCTAGATTGGATTAGTTGGATAGTTTTTCGTATCTATTTCTGTCTCAAATTTTTTCACAACATAGAAAATTGAACCAGTTTAACGTAGACATTGGATTCGTGTCAATCTTAGCTCTAAATCATAACTTATAGATAATTTAGTGCGGACATGTCAAGTTGATTGGCCAGTTAAAGTGATCATTCTAAACTGATTATTGGTGCTCATTGAGTAAATGCTTATAAATGAAAGATAATGCATGGCATCACGCACTTTCTAATATATTGGAATACTTGGACGTGTTTTCATATCTATTTCTATCTCAAATTTTGTCCCAATATTGAAAATTGGGCTAGCTTAACGTGGGCATTGGAATCTTGTCATTTTGGGCTCTAAAACAAAAATTACAGAAGATTTTGTACGGACATATCAAGTTGATCGGCCAGTTAACATTATCGTTCTTTACTGATCATTAGTGCTCATGGAGTAAAGGCTTGTAAATGAAGCATAATGCATGACATCACGCAGTTTTCGATAGATTTGATTACTTGGATGATTTTTCATATCTATTTGGGTCTCAAATATAGTTACAATATAGAAAATTGAGCCAGCTTAACGTGAGCATTGGATTCGTGTCAATCTGAGTTCTAATCATAAGTTACAAACGATTTTGTGCGGACATGTCAAGGTTAAGTTAAAATTATCATTCTTAACTAATCATTGGTGCCCATAGAGTACAGGCTTATAAATGAAGCATAATGCATGGCATCACCCAGTTCGGGATAGATTGGAGTACTTGGATGCTTTTTCGGATCTATTTCTGTCTCAAATTTTGACACAATATAGAAAATTTAGCATGCTTAACGTGGGCATTGTATTCCTGTCATTCTGAGCTCTAAATCATAAGTTACGGATGATGTAGTGCGGAGATGTCAAGTTGATCAGCCAATTAAAATGATCAGTCTTAACTGATTATTGGTGCTCATGGAGTAAAGGGTTATAAATGAAACATAATGCATGACATCAAAAAGTTCGAGATAGATTGGATTACTTAGTGTCTTTGTCTTAACTATTTTTGTCTCAGATTTTGTCACAATTTAGAAAATTGAGCCAGCTTAACGTGGACATTGGATTCGTGTCATTATGAGCTATAAATAAAAATTTATGTATGATTTAGTGCAGAAATGTCAAGTTGATCGGTCATTTAAAATGATCATTCTAAACTAATCATTGGTGTTTATTGAGTAAAGGCTTATAAATAAAGCATAATGAATAGCATCACGCAGTTCGGGATAGATTGGAATACTTGGACGCTTTGTTGTATCTATTTTTGTCTCAAATTTTGTTACAATATAGAAAATTGAGCAATCTTAACGTGGGCATTGGATTCGTGTCATTCTGAGCTCTAAATCATAAGTTACGGACGATTTAGTGCGGACATGTGAAGTTGATCAGCAAGTTAAAATGATTATTCTGAACTAATTATTGGTGCTCATTGAGTAAAAGCATATAAATGAAACACAATGCATGGCATCATGCAGTTCGGGATAATTAGGATTACTTGGATGCTTTGTCATATCTATTTCTATCTCAAATTTGGTCACAATATAGAAAATTGAGATACCTATAAGTGGGAATTGGATTCGTGTCTGATTGAGCTCTAAATCATAAGTTACGCACGATTTAATGCGGAAATGTCAAGTTTATCGGCCTGTTACAGTGATCATTCTAAACTGATTATTGTTGCTCATTGAGTAAAGGTTTATAAATGAAGCATAATGCATGGCATCACGCAGTACATGAAAGAATATTGAGATTAGAGAGGAGAAATGTGAAGAATTGAATCTGGAAACTTAAAGAGAAGTATGAGAAAATGAGAAATGTCTTAGACTTATGGAGAAGAATCTCTTAAGAGTATAATCATACATTGAGTCTTTACAGCCCTTTTTATAGAGGATTTACAATGTGAACACAAAAGAAAACGAATTCAAACTTGTGGATGAGCTTGAATAGAGGAGGAGCCTGTCAACAACCAATGAGAAGAGAGGGGAAGAGCTGCAGACTGTCTCATGAACATTTGGTGTGGTTACCAAGGCTGTGTGCAGCAGTCATGACTGTTTGGTGTGGTTACCAAGACTGTGTGCAGCATGGACATGTCCTTTTCACCTTGATTCTTCTCCCAAGCCAGCTATTTACCCATTTTAACCATGTGGTTAATAATAACTCTCTCCTTTTTCTTTTCCCTTGTTATTCAAACTGAAGTTCTGTGCTCACACTTGCCTTGTAGGTCAAGATAGGTCTTATTTGATTTCCTATGTCAATATTCCCCCTCAAGCTTAAGACTTTGGAATCACCCTAAAGTCTTAAGCTTGGTAACCCAAGGCAACACCTCATTAAAAACCTTATTAAGGAAAACCACTTGGGACAAAACCTTAATAAGGGAAAAAGAGTGTGTTGCTCTTGGATTAGGGGACCTTTGATCATGGATGTGATAAATCAACAAGCCCAAGTTTGCCAAAGATGTTCTTGCAAACTTTGAGACTTGCTGCCTTTGTGAAGATGTCAGCTATTTGGTCTTCACTCCTTGTATAACATGGCAGAATGGTTCCATCTTGAACTTTCTCCCTAACCTTATGGCAATCGATCTCTATGTGCTTGGTCCTCTCATGAAACACTGAGTTTGAAGCTATGTGAATGGCTGCCTGATTATCACAATGGAAGGTAATTGGCCCTGGTTGTTCAATACCAAAGTCTTTCAAGAGCGCTTTGATCCAAGTTACTTCACTTGTCAGCTTCCTCATAGCCCTATATTCTGCTTCAGCACTAGAACATGATACCTCCTTCTGCTTCTTAGTCTTCCAAGTGACTAAATTCCCACCAATGAAGGTGCAATACCCAGTGGTTGATTTCCTATCCACCCTACCACCAGCCCAATCCGCATCACAATACCCGACAATGTCAGTGTTCCCATTCTTGCCCATCCATATGCCTTGACCAGGAGATCCTTTGATGTATCTAAGTATCCTTTCTACCATGCTCCAATGATATACAGTAGGTTTTTGCATATGTTGACTCACTTGATTCACAGCAAAGCACAAGTCTGGTCATGTGAGGGTGAGGTAGATCAGCTTCCCAACTAGTCTTCTATACTGAGAAGCATCCTTAAATAACTCATCAGCTTTCTCCCCCTTTCCGTTGACCTTGTAGCCATCTTCAAGAGGAGTTTTGGCCGGTTTAGCCCCAAGCTTTCCCATTTCTGTCAACAAATCAAGAGAATACTTTCTTTGGGATAGAAATAGCCCTTCCTGAGACCGACACACTTCAATACCCAAGAAGTACTTCAACTCTCCAAGATCCTTGATGTCAAATGATCTGTTTAAGAAGGCCTTTGTGGACTGAATTCCTTCCTTATCATCTCCTGTGATGATAAGGTCATCCACATAAACAAGGACCGCTACAATTCCTTTGAGTTTTTGACGAGTGAACAAAGTATGATCTGAATGGGATTTTCTGAACCCGTTGTCAGTAAGTGTTGAGCTTAATTTGTGATACCAGGCCCTTGGTGACTGCTTCAACCCATATATTGCCTTCCTAAGTCTTAGAACCTGTCCCTCTTTGCAAAGATCTTTAAGGCCTGGTGGTGGAGTCATATATACTTCGTCTTCAAGTTCTCCTTGTAGGAATGCGTTCTTGACATCCATTTGCCATAAGTCCCAAGTAAGATTCGTAGCTAGTGAAAGAACAACCCTTACAGTGGATAGCTTGGCCACCGGTGCAAATGTATCAGTATAGTCCTCTCCATATGTCTGAGTAAAACCTCTTGCAACTAGACGTGCCTTGTACCTTTCTTTGCCCCCATTGCTCTTATACTTGATGGTGAACACCCACTTGGAACTTACAGCCTTCTTGCCTTTCGGAAGTTCTTGTATATCCCATGTATGATTCCTTTCCATAGCTCCCTTCTCATCTCTTACTGCATCTAACCATTCTTTCTTGCTCTTAGCTTCTTCATAAGTCCTTGTAATCTGACTTTGTTCAATCTTTCCAAAGAATGCTTGATGACTAGATGGCAAGAGGTCAAGGGAACAAACAGCTTATATGGGATGAGCCACCGCCTGGTTGTTGTAGAAGACCTTAGTGTTTACCCAATTGGATGGGTATTTCCTAAGTCTAGTATTCCTCCTTAGTTGCTGAACAGGTGGTGCAGCCTCCTCTTCCATTTGGTGAATAGGTTCCTCTATACCCACTTCCAAGTCGTCTTGTTCTTCGTTTTGGGCCGTAGCTTCTTCTTGGATTGGAGTTGGTTCTTGAGTTACCGCCCCTTGTTCATTCTCTTGGGTATCTTGTGAACTACTTGGAGTTCTTGCTTCTTCTTGTCTTGAATCCCTTGGCACATCATTTCCCAAATGACTCAAGAGAAACCTCAAACTCGTAGCCAAATCAGAAGGTGACCTTGAGAGATCCTTCAATCCTTCCCAATCTTTCTGATTATAATAGCTTTGATCTTCTATGAACTTGACATCTCTAGACACATACGTCCTGTTGTTGCTTGGATCATAACACTTATAACCCTTCTGTGTTGTTGAATATCCAAGGAATATACACTTGATGCTCTTTGCCTCCAACTTGTTTCTTAGATCACCTGGAACATACACAAAGCACACACACCCAAATACACGTAAATGATCAATGGAAGGTTTAGTTTTATTGAGTACCTCGAATGGAGATATGTCTTGCAAGACTTTGGTTGGAATCCGATTGATGAGGTAGCAAGCAACCAAGACTGCATCTCCCCCAAAACTTTTAGGAACATTGGTATGAAACATCATGGATCTTGCTACTTCCATTAAGTGTCGGTTCTTCCTTTCAGCAACTCCATTTTGTTGTGGTGTGTGTGGACAGCTAGTTTGATGTAGTATTCCATGTTTGTTTAAGTGAGCTTTGAATCTTTGACTTGTGTATTCCCCTCCATTATCTGATCTTAACACTTTGATCTTGGCATTGAATTGATTAGTAACATAATTATGAAAGTTTATAAATGCCTCATAAACCCTATCTTTAGATGGAAGTAATGTAACCCATGTATATTTAGATTTCTCATCTATAAAGGTCACAAAATATTTATTTCTATCTCTAGACATGCAAGGTGAGGTCCAAACATCAGAATGTACTAAATCAAAGCAATGCTCATAAATTGTAGACGATTTAGGGAAAACAACACGACAATGTTTGCCAAGGATACAAGCCTCACAAACTGAGTGATCATAAGCAACATTAGGCATTATTAAGCTTAAAGCACGAGCATGAGGATGTCCTAATCTAGCATGCCATAAGACATCTTTATTAGCAAAAACACAGGATTTGAAAGCTAAGGAATCTGAACTGCTTGGAGGAGTGTCATCAAGAACATAGAGCTCATCTTGAGTCCCACCACATCCAAGTATTTTACCACTCTTAATATCTTGAAAGTAAACATTGTTTGGTCCAAAAGTAACATTGCAATTCAGGTCTTTAGTAGCCCTTTTGACCGAAACTAGATTAGACTTAAACTTAGGTACAAAGAAAGCATTACTTTCTTTTTGAAATAGTCTTAATTTTCCGGTTCCTTCAATTGGAATACTCTTACCATCAGCTATAGTTACTTGTCCTAGACATGGTTCAATGTTCTTTAACAACCTAGCATTGTTAATCATATGGTGAGAAGCACCCGAATCCACTACCAACTTATGATCCGGTTTATCAAGCAATTTATGGGAGTAGAGTGTGATACCGGAGAGTTTTGAGGCATAGGCCTTGATGAGATCCTCCAAGTCACTCTTCTTAACATACTCCATGGATACATTCTTAGCTTGCTCCCCTCCTTGGTTGGATGAACTTGCCGGTTCAGTCACAACCTTTTGAGAGATGTTAGCCTTTGAATCCTTGAACCGGTTTGGCTTGAGATGAGGATGAAGTATCCAGCACTTGTCCTTGATGTGGCCATTCCTCTTACAATGCTCACACATCACACTCTTCCTATCCTCTTGCTTAAACATGCTTCTGTTGGCCATGACTAGTTCTCCTTTACCACCAAACAAACCAATGTTGCCTTGCTCCTTTTGAATCCGTGAGCACACCTCTTCGAAATCAGGGAGTTTTGGCTCTCTCAGGATGGACTTAATCACATCCTTAAAGGCTGGATTTAGGCTAAGAAGGAGTCCAAATATCTTGTCTTGTTCCTTCCTTTCATTAAACACATTTGGATCCATAGAACTTGGTCTCAACATGTCAAGCTCGGACCATGTTGACTGGAACTTGCCTAGGAATTTTGTGAACTCCATATCCTCTTGGTGTAGATGATTGAGAGTCTTCTTAACCTCATACACACGGCTAAGGTTTGAAACATCCCCATACACCCTCTTGAGACTGTCCCAAAGAGACTTGGAGGTTTCACAATGTGAATAAGCTTCAAGAATGGATGGGTCCAAAGAATTTTGGAGGAATCCAAGGACTGATTGATCTTCTTGGAACCACCTAGCTTCTTCTTTTCTTGTTGCCTCATCCTTCTTCTCCTTTGGATCATCTATAGATGGAGTATTATCCTCCAAGATGTTATTCCAATGTCCTTTGCCACAAATGGCTGTCTTGATTGTTCTTGACCATAATGTGTAGTTCAAGCCTTTGAGAACTACTGGTATCACCGTAGGTTTCAGGCTGGAACTGATTTGAACTGTATCCCCCATTGTTAGACTTTGAAGAGCTCAAAGGAAGCAGCTTTTATGGTTGATTAAAACTGTGAATTTTTAGTTTAAAGACTGAGAGATTTTTGACAGAATTTTAGATCAGAAACTGAGAGATTTGAGTAGAAAAGATGAGAGAATGATCTTATGCTCTGATACCATGAAAGAATATTGAGATTAGAGAGGAGAAATGTGAAGAATTGAATCTGGAAACTTAAAGAGAAGTATGAGAAAATGAGAAATGTCTTAGACTTATGGAGAAGAATCTCCTAAGAGTATAATCATACATTGAGTCTTTACAACCCTTTTATAGAGGATTTACAATGTGAACACAAAAGAAAACGAATTCAAACTTGTGGATGAGCTTGAATAGAGGAGGAGCCTGTCAACAACCAATGAGAAGAGAGGGGAAGAGCTGCAGACTGTCTCATGAACGTTTGGTGTGGTTACCAAGGCTGTGTGCAGCAGTCATGACTGTTTGGTGTGGTTACCAAGACTGTGTGCAGCATGGACATGTCCTTTTCACCTTGATTCTTCTCCCAAGCCAGCTATTTACCCATTTTAACCATGTGGTTAATAATAACTCTCTCCTTTTTCTTTTCCCTTGTTATTCAAACTGAAGTTCTGTGCTCACACTTGCCTTGTAGGTCAAGATAGGTCTTATTTGATTTCCTATGTCAATATTCCCCCTCAAGCTTAAGACTTTGGAATCACCCTAAAGTCTTAAGCTTGGTAACCCAAGGCAACACCTCATTAAAAACCTTATTAAGGAAAACCACTTGGGACAAAACCTTAATAAGGGAAAAAGAGTGTGTTGCTCTTGGATTAGGGGACCTTTGATCATGGATGTGATAAATCAACAAGCCCAAGTTTGCCAAAGATGTTCTTGCAAACTTTGAGACTTGCTGCCTTTGTGAAGATGTCAGCTA